>CM075978.1:173552921-173586827 GCA_038087875.1 Malacoraja senta
CGTGCGGAGCGGCGAGTGGAAGGGCTTCACGGGCAAAGCCATCACCGACATCGTCAACGTGGGCATCGGGGGGTCTGACCTGGTGAGTGCCCCCTCCCCCCTCGTCATCGGGGTTGAGGGAGGGTCAGTGAGGGGCAAGGAGGGAGGACCAGAGGGGGTCAAGGGGTGGGCTGGGCAAGAGGAGTGACGGGAGGGGTGGGGGTTGGGGACGGGTAGGGGTGGGTATTCCAGCAAATCACTCAGCTGGCAGTCATGATATTGTGTGAAATCTGCTTCGAACAAAGTACAGTTATAGGTACAGTACCGGTGGGGACGGGTCTGTGTGTGTAACACTGGGGTACAGTACCGGTGGGGACGGGTCTGTGTGTGTAACACTGGGGTACAGTACCGGTGGGGACGGGTCTGTGTGTGTAACACTGGGGTACAGTACCGGTGGGGACAGGTCTATCGCTGTCTCCGGGACCCTTGCCCACCCTCTACTCTCTTCCCCAGGGGCCGCTGATGGTAACGGAGGCCCTGAAGCCCTACGGCAAGAGCGGGCCCAAGGTCTGGTTTGTCTCCAACATCGACGGCACCCATATGGCCAAGACCCTGGCGGAGCTCAGCCCCGAGACCACCCTCTTCATCATCGCCTCCAAGGTGAGTTAGTGAGGGTGCGGCCACAAACCTCTGTGGGAGGGCTACGTGTGGAGGAGTGGGGGGGGGGGGGGTGAGAGTCGTTCCAGAGGAGGGTTGGTTTAGGGGGAAGGTCGGGGGATGGTGGTGGGGGAGGGGTTTGGGGGGTGGTGAGGGGAGGGGGGTTGGGTGGATGAGAGGAGCAGCAAGAGGGTGGGTGGGGGGATTGTGGTGAGTGGGTAAGGGGAGTGGTAGAGGGGTGGGGGGGGTGGGGTTGGGGGTGAGGGGAGGATTGTTGGGGGGGATTGTGGTGAGGGGGGGGGAGATTGCTGGGCGTGTGGGTGACTGTGTGGGGTGTTGCAGACGTTCACCACCCAGGAGACCATCACCAATGCGGAGTCGGCTAAAGAGTGGTTCCTGCAGACGGCCAAGGACGTGAGTGATGCCCTGGAGGGGGGGGGGGGGAGGGACGGGAAGTGGGTGGGGGGGGGAAACGAGGTGAGGGGCGGAGGAGGGGAAGGGGTTGGAGGGAGAGGGGTGAGCGTTGGGGAGTGGTATAGGGTGGAGGGGAGGAGAGTGGCTTGGAGAGAGGTGTATAGAGCTGAGGGTGGGGGTTTAGAGGGGTGGGGAGAGGACGGGTCTTGGGAGGTGCGACGGGGGATAGAGGGGCTGGGGGGGGATAGAGGGGCTGGGGGGGGAGGGTGGGAGGTTTGGCCGTGCTTTCACTGCCCCAAGTTCTGCAGTATTTGCCCCCAGCCACCCCTCTCAACGGGGGGGGAGGGGGGGCAGGAGGGGGGGAGAGTGTTCACCCCCGGGAGGGTGAGGTTTCTCTGGCGGGAGCTGTCACAGGGGAGATGCTGGGGCCCAGGGCGAGGGCAGACCCCTGTGGTCTCGAGTCGGTACTAACCGTTGTCTGGTCTCTCCACAGCCCGCGGCCGTGGCCAAACACTTTGTTGCCCTCTCCACTAACGGGGTGAGTGTCGTAGGGAACTGCAGATGCCGGTTTATACAGGAGACAGGCACAAAGTGCTGGAGTAACTCGGCGGGACAGGCAACATCTCTGGTGACGTTTTGGGTTCTTACCCCTTGATCCGACGTGCTGCCTGACCCACTGAGTTACTCCAGCTCCTTGTGTCCATCTTGAGTGCGGTCAATGTCTATGTCAGTGGCCCGGGGCAGTGGGACGGCTCCGATGCCCTGGGTTTTAGTTTGGTTTAGTTTATACAACCCTCATCATCTTGTACACCTCAATAATGTCACCCCTCAGCCCCCTACACTTTGGCCCACCGAATCCACTCCGACCAGCGATCACCCCGTACACTAGTTCTATCCTACACACCAGGGACAGTTTATAGTCTGCAGAAGCCAATTAGCCGACAAACCTGTACTTCTTTGGAGTGTGGGAACAAACCTGGGGGAACCCCACATGGTCACAGGGAGAACATTACTTGTCCATGTTCTCCAGAGACGCTGAGTTACTCCAGCACTTGGTTCCCAGAGCTTCTATATGGCACTTTACCAAATGCCTTCCACAGCGTGGTGCAGGTTCTAAATGAGACCAGCTTGGATGGGCGTCTTGGTCGGCATAGACGAGATGGGCCAAAGGGCCTATTCCCGTACTGTATGAAAGGTGCAGCAGAGTTTGGTGTGGATGGAGTCAGCGGTGAGGAGCTGGGCGGTGCGATGGACTCGGAACTGTCCACAACTCTCTGCAGTTTGTTGCGGTCTTGGGCAGAGCCGTTCCCAAACCAAGCTGTCGAAGTTGCTGAGTGTCATTGGAGACATGCTGAATCTTCTGAGAAGGATGGCCAGGGTAGCAGGGTGGCCAGTCATTCCTGACATGGAATTGTAGTTATTGTATGACCACTGGCAACATCTGCAGAGGTTGGTGATTGTCGTTGGAGACTTGACCAGCTTCCTCAGTCGCTGTTCCCTCCCCGTCCCTGGGTCTAAATCCCACGACCCACGGGAAGGAGAATGTTCCCGAGTTACCCCCACCCTGACCCGGACATGGGGCAGTGACGACCATCTCTGCCCAGCTCCCGGTCACCCACCCATCTCTCCCTCCCTCCATCCCACCCACCCCCCTTTGTCTGACCCCTCCCTCTGCTCTCTCCACAGGCCAAGGTCAAGGCATTTGGCATCGACCCCAACAACATGTTTGAGTTCTGGGACGTGAGTGTGTGCGGGGTGTCTGTGATCACCCGTCTGGGGGGGATGTGCCTGGGGAAGAGTTGGGGGAAGGAGAGAGAGGTGGGGGGCTGGGTGAAGGGTGTCTGGGGTGGAAGGGATGTGTTTGGAGAAGGGTGGGGTGTGAGCTTGGTGGTGAGGGGGGAGCTCCGTGGGGGGGGGGGACTTTGGTGCAGATGGTGCGGTCAGGTGAGGGTGGAGGGTGCGGACAAGTGGTTGGAGAGGGGGAGTTGGGAGGGTTCACTGAGGAGGGTGTGGTGAAGTGCCCGGTGTGGGGAGGGAGTGGAGGCTCCAATCCTTGCTCCCTCTGCAGGCTCAGGTTCCCGGGACCGAGCGTTATTTTGGTCTGTGACCTTTGTGTAAAGTTCAGAGGTGGCTGGTGTTAAACGCTGTTGGCATCTGCAGCGTGCTGATCGTGTTACCCGAGTGACTCGAGCCTCTCTCCTCCCTCCCACCCCTCGGTCATTGGGCATTTTTAAAGCGGAGTTTGACAGGTTCTTGATCAGTACGGATGTCGGGTTACGGGGAGAAGGCAGGAGAATGGGGTTGGGAGGGAGAGATAGATCAGCCATGATGGAGTGGGGCATTGGACTCTGTGGGTGGAAGGGTGTGATTCTGCATCCATGTCTCGGGCTGTTCCGCCCTCTCACGTGTGTCTCTCTCTTGCAGTGGGTCGGGGGACGTTACTCGCTCTGGTCAGCCATTGGCCTCTCCATCGCGCTGCACATAGGTAGGCACCGCTCCGCTTGTCCCACTGGGCCCTACAGCACGGAAACAGGCCCTTCAGCCCACCTTCCCCAGGTTGACCACGGCGCCATGCTGGGCTAGTCCCATAACCCCCTCAACCCTTCCAATCCAGATCTGTCCACATGTTGTAATTGTATCCACATCTATAGCTTCTTGTGGCAGCTCATTCCAGATACAGACTACTCTCAGTGAAAAGATCCGCTGAGGTCCCTCTTAAATCTCCCTCCTCTCACTTTAAGCCTGTGCCCTTCACATTTGGAATCCTCTCCCTGTGGAAAAAGACTGAGCGTTCACTTTATCCCCCTCATGGTCTTGGACACCTCATTAGGTCACCCCTCGGCTTCCCACACTGGGAGCAGGCCCGTCAGCCCACTGAGTCTGTGCCAACCAGTGATCACTCGTACACTAACATTATCCAACTCACTCGGGACAATTTACAGAAGCCAATTAAACTATTAACCTTTATGTCTATGTGGGAGGGAACCGGAGCACCCAGAGAAAACGCCGCAAGTCACGGGGAGAACGCACAAACTCCGCACAGACAGCACCAGTCGTCAGGATCGAACCCGGGTCTCTGGCGCTGTAAGACGGCAACTTGCCGCCCAAAATTAGATCGCATGCAAGACCATACCCATTGCACTTTCCCTGCACCCGTGACAATAGTAAAGCTGAACACCATTGGTAGCATCGTACTGCAGCTGGCCGTGGGTGATCTGTGAATAACCCCCTGCTCTGCCCCCCGCCCCCGCTCTGCCCGGGTCACTCCTGCTCCCACACTGACTCTCGCTTCACCCCACAGGGTTCGACAACTACTCCCAGCTGCTGAAAGGAGCCCACTGGATGGTAAATATTCGGCCGCAGCCCTGCTCCCCCTCCCTCCCCGCCTCTCCCCCACCTCAGGGGCAGTGTGACATTCACCACCACCCCCCCCCCCAATCCCAGTCTCCACCACTCTTGGAGGGCTCGCAGGACTCAAGGTTCTGAACGAACCCAGTCCCACCGATCGTGGCTCTTCTCCAGTCACATGAATGCAGGCCCTTTGGCCCCACACCTCTGTGCTGGCCAAGATGCCCCTTCTACACTAGTCCCACCTGCCCGCGTTTGGCCCGTATCCCTCTAAACCTTTCCAATCCATGTACCTGTCCAAACTTTGTTATAGTACCTGCCTCAACTACCTGCTGTGGCAGCTCGTTCCATACACCCACCACTCTCTGTGGGGAAAGGTTGCCCCTCAGGTTCCTATTAGATCTTTCCCCTCTCACCTTAAACCTATGTCCTCTGGTTCTTGATTCCCCTTCTCTGGGAAAAGACTCTACGCTCACCCTCATTTCCTTCAGATCTTATCCACCTCTGTAAAGTCACCCCTTTGAGGAATAAACTCCTAGCAATCCAGCCTCTACCATGACTCAAGCCCTTCATCCCAGTAACATCCTTGTCAGTCTCATTGACCATGCCGCATTATTGACAGCTTCTGACTGTCCACCCTATCAGGTCTCCCCTCAACCTCAGCCCAAGTCTGTCCAACGTCTCCCTTTAGCTAACCGTCTAATCCAGGCAGCATTCTGGTGAACCTCCTCTTCACCCTCTCCAAAGCCTTCCCCTCCTTCCTGTATTGGGGTGAGTAGAACTGCACACAATACAGGGCCACTACTGAAACCCGTTGGAGGAGCTGTAATGTAAGTGTAGCTTGAATCAAAGTGCTGTAAAGCTGCATCTTGACACCTGCCCCTTGAACCCAATGCCCCGACTGATGGAGGTGATTCTACCGCCCGCCCCCTTCACCGCTCCGTCCACGTGATCAGTCAGCCCCTGCAGCACTGGCCCCTGGTGTGTGTCCGTGTTACACACCCCGTCACCACTCCCTGCTCACACTCCCTCTCGATCCCAAGGACCAGCACTTCTGCAATGCCTCCCTGGACTGTAACGCCCCGGTGCTACTGGCCCTGCTGGGGGTCTGGTACATCAACTTCCACCACACGGAGACCCACGCGCTGCTGCCGTACGATCAGTACATGCATCGCTTCGCCGCGTACTTCCAGCAGGTAGGGACCCCACAGCCCAGCAGCACTCTGGGGGAGGAGTGTGTGAGCGGGTATGAGTGTGTGTGTGTGGGTCTGTGAGTATGTGTGTGTGTTTGTGTGTGTGGGGAGGAGGGGGGGGGTATGTGAGTCTGAGTGGATCTGTGAGTGAGTGTGTGGGTGGGTCTGTGTGTGTGGGTGACTGTGTGTGTGTGTGGGGGTGGCTCTGTGTGTGTGAGTGATGGTTGCAGGAAAGTAACTGCTCCTGAACCTGTGTGTGTGTGGGTCTGTGTTTGTGTGTGGGTGGGTGGGTGGCTCTGTGGGTGGGTGGGTGGGTGGCTGTGAGTGAGGGGGGGTTTAGGGCAGTGGAGTTGATGGTGGTGGACTGGGGGGGGTGGGGGGTCACCTGACTGTGACCAGTGTGCATGGTAGCTGCCTCGTGCAGCGATGGTCTAATCCCACCTCCTCTGTCTCCAGGGCGACATGGAGTCGAACGGCAAGGCGGTGACCAGCAGCGGGGCCCGTGTCAACTACAACACGGGGCCCATCGTGTGGGGGGAACCTGGCACCAATGGGCAGCATGCCTTCTATCAGCTCATCCACCAGGGTCAGTCTCCCCCCGATCCTGTGTCTGTCAGTGTGGGGGGTGGGTGGGCCAGGGAGAGGGGACCGGAGCCGGGGGGGGGGGGGGGGAAGGTCAGAGAGAGGGACAAGTACATCAGGTAATACTACACATAAATACAATCAATTCAAACTCAAGTACAATAGGTAGAGCAAAGAGGATACAGAGTGCAGAATGTAGTTCTCAGGTGAAGATAGATACAAAGTGCTGGAGTAACTCACGATCCAAACACATCAGTGGATCAGGCAGCATCGCTGGAGAAAAAGGATGGGTGACGATGTGGGTCGGCACCCTTCGTCACATCTATCCATATTCTCCAGAGATGCTGCCTGATGCACTGATGTGTTTGGAGAGCATGTAGAACTTTGTGTCTTTCTTTGGTAAATACCAAATCTGCAGTTCTCCGAGTCTATTGTCGTATGCATGTATGGTACATAGATACATAGATACATAGAAAATAGGTGCAGGAGTAGGCCATTCGGCCCTTCGAGCCTGCACCGCCATTCAATATGATCATGGCTGATCATCCAACTCCGTATCCCGCACCTGCCTTCTCTCCATACCCCCTGATCCCCTTAGCCACAAGGGCCACATCTAACTCCCTCTTAAATATAGCCAATGAACTGGCCTCAACTACCCTCTGTGGCAGAGAGTTCCAAAGATTCACCACTCTCTGTGTGAAAAAGTTTTTCCTCATCTCGGTCTTAAAGGATTTCCCCCTTATCCTTAAGCTGTGACCCCTTGTCCTGGACTTCCCCAACATCGGGAACAATCTTCCTGCATCTAGCCTGTCCAACCCCATAAGAATTTTGTACGTTTCTATAAGATCCCCTCTCAATCTCCTAAATTCTAGCGAGTATAAGCCAAGTCTATCCAGTCTTTCTTCATATGAAAGTCCTGACATCCCAGGAATCAGTCTGGTGAACCTTCTCTGCACTCCCTCTATGGCTATAATGTCCTTCCTCGGATTTGGAGACCAAAACTGTACGCAATACTCCAGGTGTGGTCTCACCAAGACCCTGTACATCTGCAGTAGAACCTCCCTGCTCCTATACTCAAATCCTCTTGCTATGAAAGCAAACATACCATTCGCTTTCTTCATTGCCTGCTGCACCTACATGCCTACTTTCAATGACTGGTGTACCATGACACCCAGGTCTCGCGGCATCTCCCCATTTCCTAATCGGCCACCATTTAGATAATAATCTGCCTTCCCGTTTTTGCCACCAAAGTGGATAACCTCACATTTACCCACATTATACTGCATCTGCCAAACATTTGCCGACTCACCCAGCCTATCCAAGTCACCTTGCAGTCTCCTAGCATCCTCCTCACAGCTAACACTGCCCCCAGCTTAGTGTCATCCGCAAACTTGGAGATGTTGCTTTCAATTCCCTCATCCAGATCATTAATATAAATTGTAAATAGCTGGGGTCCCAGCACTGAGCCTTGCGGTACCCCACTAGTCACTGCCTGCCATTGTGAAAAGGGCCCGTTTACTCCTACTCTTTGCTTCCTGTTTGCCAGCCATGGTGAGGTACAGTACAATGAAAACCTTGCTGACAGCAGCATCACAGGCACAGACAGACAACACACAACACAGAAATTATGCCTACTTGCACCATTTCGAAAAGAAAGAAGACAGTGCAAAAACAACCAAGCTACTGGTGGAAAACACAATCCCTGGTAGAGCAAGAGGTGGTCCGTAGTGTTGCGTTGTTGAGGTGGGATTAGGGTTGTGTGGGTTGGTTCAAGAACCTGATGGATGCGGGAAAGTAGCTGTTCCTGAACATGGTGGTGTGGGACTTCAGGCTCCTGTACCTCCTGCCCGACGGTAGCGGTGAGGAGAGGGCACGGCCCGGATGGTGGGGATCCGTGATGATAGATGCCGCCTTCTTGACGCCGCGCCCGGTGTAGAGGCTTTTGATGGTGGGGAGGGCTGTGCCCGTGATGGACTGGGCTGAGTCCACCGCTCTCTGCAGCCTCTTGCAATCCTGTGCTTTGGAATTGCCAAACCAGGTCATGATGCAACCAGTCAGGATACTTTCTACAGGGCATTGGTGGAAGTTTATTGGAGTATTCGGTGATCTGCTGAATCTCTTTAACTGAAGATAGACAAAATGGCGGAGTATCTCAGAGGGTCAGGCAGCATCTCAGGAGAAAAACGATGGGTGATGTTTTGGGTCAGGACCCTTCTTCAGACCGAAAGTAGAGGGAGGGAACTGGAGGTAGGAAGAGGCCAGAACAAAGCAGGGCCGGCAATGGATGACCACGGGAGGGTGGAGTCCGTAATGGCCCCCTAGTTGGCTGGGAAAGAGGTGGTAATGATGGGATACAAGGATGTGAAGAGTGGAACTAGTGACTAGGGTGGGGAGGGAGAGGGAATGCGGGGGTTACTGCTGGAGCCGCTGTCTTCTACACTCTGGGTTTGTAAGGGGACTGTTTGCTTTGGGCCGAGTCCGTGCTCCCTGTTAGTCTCTGATCACGTCACCACACGCCTCCTTCCCACAGGAACACGCGTGATTCCCGCAGACTTCCTCATCCCTGTGCAGAGCCAGAACCCCATCCGGGACGGGCTGCACCACAAGGTACGTGAGCGACGCGCTGTCCACGGGCGCCCTGGGGGATTTCTGGGACTGTTGGGCACAGCGTGGGGCGGAAGTCATCCTCAATATGGATTGTTATACAGTTGTTCATTTAATGTTTTTGTTTGACTCGTATTATGGTGGTGGGTTTTCGTTTTATATTGTACTGTAAATATTATTTTAAATAATTGATTAAATTATAATTGTTAAAAAAAAAGTGTCAGTCAGCGGCTGGTGTGGGTGGGGGCTGAGGTCCCAGGACGGGGCTGAGGCTGTGCACCCCCTGTACCTGATCCTCTCCAGCCCACCACTCCTCTCCATCAGTACAGCACCCCTGTCGGCACGGACATGCAGGGAATGGAGGTGACTGTTCACCTGTAGGCGGAGAACATGGGTTTTAATCTGGGGCCATGTTCAGCACGCACATTGTGGGCCGAAGGGCCTGCTCCTGTGCTGTACTCTACCCTGCACACGATCCTGTTCTAGACTCATGGGTGTACAGGTTGGAAATGCTCTTCAGCCCAACGTGCCGACCAACGTGCCCCATCTACACTAGTCCCACCTGCCTATGTTTGGCTCGTTCCCACCACCCGCTGTGTAAAAATAGTTGCCTCAGCATTCCTATAAATCTTTCCTCCTCTCACCGCAAACCTATGTTCTCTGCTTCTCGATTCCTCTACCCTGGGAAGGACTCTGTGCTACCCGATCTATTCCTTGCATGATTTTGTACACTTCTATAAGATCACTCCTCAGCCTCCTGCACTCCTAGGAATAAAGTCCAAGCCTGCTCACCCTCTCCCAATGGCTCAGGCCATCGAGTCCTGGCAACATGCTGGTGAATCCTTGCACCCTTTGCAGCTTAGAAGCCTGTTCACAAGATCCAGCCGAGCTGGCCCAAACTGAGCTGTGACACATCCCAACAGTGTGCTGGAGTGGGCAATGGGGGCACAGACATGACCCAAGGAGATGCCAACCCAGGTACTGTGCCCCATGTCCCCCCCTCGTTTGTGCTCTCCCCACCCCCCAAGCCTGCTTTCTGGCCTCCCCCTCCCCTCATGAGAGGCCTGGTGTCTCGGTGGGGGTGGGGAGGAGTCTCCAGTTGGGATGAGGCTGTCTGCCTGTGTGTTGCTGCTGGTATCACGGTGGTGGGGGGACGGTTGGGGGGTGGAGGGGGTGAGGGGTTCTCCTGTTGGTGTGGGGAGGGTTGGGGTGGGGTCAGCTGTCTGTCTACCCCTGCGTTACTCCCGCAGATCCTGATGGCCAACTTCCTGGCCCAGACGGAGGCGCTGATGAAGGGGAAGACTGAGGATGAGGCGCGCGCGGAGCTGCAGGCCGCCGGGATGGGTGGGGCGGCTCTCGACAAGCTGGTGCCCCACAAGGTCAGGGGGTTCACACAGTGGGGGAGGGGGGGTCTCACACCACAGCACAACAGTCCCTGTCGCTCTCTCTACTGCACTCACACACGCTCTCCCTCTCCGTTCCACCGCTCTCTGGACATTGGGGACACAGCGTGGAAACAGGCCCTTCAGCCCATCGAGTCGGCACAGACCAGTGATCACCACGTACACTAGCTCTATCCTATACACTGACTGAAATTGCAATTTTACTGAAGATAATTAACCTACAAACTGTGCGACTTTGGAATGTGGGAGGAAACCAGAGCACCCGGAGAAAACCCACGCGGTCACAGGGAGAACATACTAACTCTGTACAGACACCACCTGTGTAGTATGGATCGAACCCGGGTCTCTGGCGCTGTGAGGCAGCAACTCTACTGCTGCGCCACTGTGCTGCCACCATTGTGTCTCCACCCTCCTGCCCCTCGCACTCTCCCCCCCCCCATCTCTGCCACACGCCCACTGGTCCACACCCCCACCCCCTCACCCACCCCCCACCCACACCACCACCCACACACCCCCACCCTCACCACCACACCCCACCCCCCCACCCTCACCCCTCACCCACACCCCCCCAACCACCCCCCACCCCCACCCCACCCCCACACCCCAACTCCCACCCCCACACCCCACCCCCACCCACACCCCCACCCCCACCCCCACCCCCACTGCACATTAATCCCGCTCCTCTCCACTCCAGGTGTTTGAGGGCAACCGGCCAACCACCTCCATCATCTTTAAGAAGTTGACACCGTTCATGCTGGGAGCCCTGATTGGTGAGTGGGGGCTGTGGGGGGAGGAGGAAGAACGGGCTGAGCGGGAGGATGGGCTGAGGGCAGGGGGGGGGGATGGGGGTGGGGGTGGGGACAGTTGATCACTCTTCCCATCATCACTGGGCTGAAACACTGAAACAGGCCCTGCTAGTCCGTGCCGGCCAACATGCCCCATCAACACTAGTCCTATTGGCCGGGGGGGGGGGATGTATTGGAGGGGGTGTGGGGGAGTGGTTCCCCGCCGTGCTGCCTCTAACCACATGTCTTCTCCCTGGCAGCCATGTACGAGCACAAGATCTTTGTGCAGGGGGTCATCTGGGACGTCAACAGCTACGACCAGTGGGGGTGAGAGTCGTCCATCTGTGCGAGCGACCGCCGCGGGGGGGGGGTGGGGTGGGGGTAACGGGGTGGGGGGAGCGGGGGTGGGCTGAGGAGTAGTGGGGGGGGGGGTGGGGGGGGGATTTGGGCGGGATTCTCAGTCCACTGTCACCTCTGGCGACACATTGGACAAGCAGCTGGCCACAGGGGTGGGGGGGAGTGGTGGTGGAGGGGGGAGCGCTGGAGGGGGTGGATTCTCTGGCGTCACTGACTGCCTCTAGTTGCAGGGTGGAGCTGGGCAAGCAGCTGGTGGGTGGGCGTGGGCGTGGGGTGGAGGAATGGGCAGGGTGGGGGGTGCAGTGGGGCAGGGATTCTTTGTCGGGATCACTGACTGCCCTTCTGGTTGCAGGGTGGAGCTGGGCAAGCAGCTGGCCAAGGCCATCGAACCGGAGCTCGCCACCCCCGACCCTGTCACCTCGCACGACTGCTCCACCAACGGCCTCATCAACTTCTTCAAGAAGCACCGCGCCTGAACCCCGGGGACACCCCCCACCCCCGGCCCCACGGGACTGCGCACTGAGCTCTGCCTCACCCTCGCCTCGCCTCCCCTCCCCAGCGCCTGGGCCAGACCGCAGGGTCTGAGCCATGAATCCCCAGCCTCTGTGTGTGTGCGTGCGTGTGTGTGTCTGCGTGTGTGACCCCACACTGCTGTTGTGTTGCCCCCTGCCACATCCCGACCCTGCACATTCACATTATGTGGAAACTGGATCAAGATTTAAATAAAACTTCACCTCGAGTCGCTGCTCTTGCCTCAAGCGTGTTTCATTGTTGACTGTGCCAGAATGCACAGGGAGAAGAAACAAGGAACTGCGGATATTGGTTAATGCACAAAAGGACACAAAGTGCTGGAGTAACTCAGCGGGTCAGGCAGTATCTCTGGAGAACATGGAAAAGTGACTTTTCCTCAGACTGAAAAGTAACTGAAGAGTGTGAAGATGATTCCCAAGCTGAAACGTTGCTTATCCACGTTCTCCAGAGATGCTGCCTGATCCGTCATATCACCAACTAGAGAGCGGACCTGACCTATCATCTACCTCATTGGAGACCCTCAGACTATCTTTAATCGGACTTGATCTTGCACTAAACGTTATTCCCTTCATCATGTACATTGGGAACGGCTCGTTGTAATCATGTAACGTTTTCATTGACAGGATAGGTTCCAACAAAAGGCTTTTCAATTTACCTTAGGCCACATGACAATAAACTAAACCTTGTATAGGAAGGAACTGCAGATACTGGTTTACACTGAAGATAGACGCAAGGTGCTGGAGTAATCCAGCGGATCAGGCAGCATCTCTGGAAAAAAAAACAGGTGACGATATGGGTCGAGACCCTTCTTCAGACCTGCTGAACCAAACTAAACTAACTGAGTGACTCCAGGACTTTGTCCTTGTAATGCACAGAATGTCCTTGCTACCGAGTGTAACCTCCATCCTCTGCGTCTGTCTGTGGGTGTGAGATGGTCACCTCCTCTCATATGATGAGCGTTTGACGGCACTGGGCCTGTACTCGCTGAAGTATGATGGGGGGGGGCCTCATTAAAATGTACAAAATAAAGAAAGGCTTGGATAGAGTGGATGTGGAGAGGATGTTTCCCCTAGTGGGAGAGTCTAGGACCAGAGGTCATAGCCTCAGAATTAAAGGACGTTCTTTTAGGAAGGAGATGAGGAATTTCTTTAATCAGGGTGGTGAATCTGTGGAATTCCTTGCCACAGAAGGCTGTGGAGGCCAAGTCAGTGGATATATTTAAGGTAGAGATAGATGGATTCTTGACAGAGGTCACGGGGAGAATGGGATTAGGAGGGAAAGATAGATCAGCCATGATTGAACGGCAGAATAGACTTGATGGGCCGAATGGTCTAATTTTGCTCCGATCACTTATGTTCTCAGCTCCCAATCTCCAGCATGGTTCACTGCTGCCCCCGCCTGGCGAGTCTGCACCATGCAAGGCGAGCACCATCCCCACATCACTCCTGATCTTCTGTTTTAAGTTTTCATTTGCAGGCCAGGCTGTCATTGGGAGAGAGCCCCGATAATGGACTTTCTGGCCAATTTAACACTATCACGTTGTTAAAAAAATGTCTACTTGAAAGGTACAGGATTGGCTCCAAAAATGTGGCGACTTGAATCAATGAATGTCACTTTATCGGAGTGAAAAGCTTTGTCTTGCATACGAGTGAGGCGGTCACCACTGTGTTGGCACCGACAAAGGTATAAAAGTAGCAAACACTTCTACCCACTGCCTGCCCCCACGTGCCTGCACAACCCCACTGTGGTCTACTGTCTTACACATAACATGCCTCTGCCTAGTGTATAGCAGGATTGTCACTGAAATGTAGGCAAAGAACGGCTTTCACTGTATTTGGGTACACGTGACAAAGTCAAACCATTGAACATTTATTGGTATTGAATCTTTGCAGTCACTGTGTTGGGAGGGGAAGCAGATCTCCAGTGATGGTGAAGATTGTTTTTTTTCTCATGAATTCAATGATACTTTGTCACATGTATCTAGGTAGTGAGATGCTTTGTTTCACATACAACCCCATACAATCATACAGCAGACCTCACCGAGGCAGGACACAAGAATAACCATGTTTCTGGTGCTGACAAAGTTACAAAAGTTCATCAATTTTATCTTCTGCTCGCAGCATTGAACCAGGCCCCTGCCAGGTGTGCAGGAGAATGTGTGAGTGAAGGCTGGTGAAGGGCCAGTCTGTGGGTGTGGCTCTGCCCTACCAACTCGCCTGACTGCTGCATCGTGACCTGGGTCATGTAGTGTGGAAACAGGCCCAACTTCCACAAATATGTCTCTTAAATGTTATTTATAGTACCTTCCTCAACTAAATTGGTGACCTGGCACGGCAATTCCAACACACAAACGTAAGAGGCTGCAGAGAGCAGTGGACTCAGCCTGGTTCATCATGGGCATCGCACTCCCCACCATTGAAAGCATCAACACCAGGCGCTGCCTCAATAAGGCTTCTTCTTGCGAATGAAACATAAACCAAAGGAATAGTTAGATCTCAAGCCGGGTGTTGAGCAGCCAGGTTGTTGTCTCTGGGTCAATGTCTGCCAGGCCCTGAGCTCCATTTGGTGGGTGGTAGAGCGGACACCCAGAGATGACATGGTTGGCTGGCGGTTGTTCTGCTCCGCATTCACAGGGTGGGCTCTGGCGGAGTCCCCATCTCCACATGCTGGCGTTGAAATGCCCAACTCCAGTACGAAGACTGTTGAGCTTCACCCATGCTCCTCTGGGGAGGTCAGACCCTGGACAGCTTTTATCTGGTGAAGAGATGTAGCTGTGTAATGGAGACGAGGTTGCCTTCCACTCCTGTGACCACTTGGCGGCTAGCCAGTGTGCTTTTGCTCAATAAGGCGGCATCTATCATCACAGATCCCCACCTTCTGGGTCGTGCCCTCTTCTCACTGCTAACGTCAGGCAGGAGGTACAGAAGCCTGAAGTCCCACACCATCAGGTTCAGGAACAGCTACTTTCCTGCAACCATCAGGTTCTTGAACTGACCCGCACAACCCTAATCCCACCTCAGCAACAGAACATTACGGACCACCTCTTGCTCTACCATGGACTTGTTTTTTCACAATTGTGCTTTAAACAAATAGCTTTTTTTTAGCAATCTTGAGTAAAAGTGTGATTTATGTTGGATGTGTTGTCTGAGTCTATGTGTGTGTGTGATTCAGCTGTGTGAACATTTTGCGTTGTACCTGTGCCACACATACTTGTGTATATGAAAACTTTGGTTAGGTCACATTTGAAGTATTGTGTGTAGTTCTGGTCACCCCCATTACAGGATGTGGAGGCTTCGGAAAGGGTGTAGATGAGGTTTGCCAGAATGTTGTCCAGTTTAGCCGTAAGGAGAGGTTGGACAGACTTGGATTGTTTCCTCCAGAGAATACTATATTCCTCTTTACCACTCTATTCTTGTCATGTTACCATTTTCAAGGAGCTGTGGACTTGGACAAGATCCCTTTGTACATCAAAGCCATTATTCACTGTATAATTTATCGATACACGACATCCCAAAGTGCAACACCTGACCTGTGCCTCATTCACACCAGGACCTTGCAGGGTGGGGATGAGGCAAGGATCAGGTGGCAATGAAGCAATGGTAGGAGCGTCTAGGACCAATGGCCATAGCCTCAGAATAAAAGGACATGCTATTAGAAAGGAGAAAAGGAGGAATTTCTTTAGTCAGAGGGTGGTGAATCTTTGGAATTCATTGCCACAGACGGCTGTGGAGGCCAAGTCAATGGATATTTTTAAGGCAGGGATTGACAGACTCTTCATTAGTACAGGTTTCAGGGGTTACGGGGGTAAAGGCAGGAGAATGGGGTTGAGAGGAAAAGACAGATCAGCCATGATTGAATGACAGAGTAGACTCGATGGATCGAATCGCCTAATTCTGCTGCTATGGCATGAACCGTCCAACTCCTGGTTTTCACCAACACAGCAGAGAGGGATTCCATATGAAATCTGCAGCGGCTTAAAGGAACACCTTCCTCCCAGCTGGTATCACTTGGCTGAACGCTCCTCACAAAAGCTGGGGTGTAGTCTGATCTTTCAACCTATATCAGTACATGGCTATAATACACCAATTCACAAATCAGTTGTGATCTAACTATGACAGAACAGACTCGAGGGGCAGAGTGGCTGCCATGCAGTCTGCACTTTCATTTCCCTGTCCCTCGGGTCCATGAAGGATCTGAGAAGGTTTAGAGGGATGGAATATGGGCCAAACATGGGCAAATGCGAAAAAACCCAGTCTGAAGGTCCTGACCCAAAACGTCAACTATCCATGTTCTCGATATGCTGCCTCACCTGCATAGCTTAGTTTAGTGACACAGCACGGAAACAGGCCCTTCGGTCCACTGAGTCCATGCCGACCAACGATCACCTGTACACTAATACTATCCTACACACTAGGGACGATTTGCAATCTTTACCAAAGCCAATTAACCTACAAACCTGCACGTCTTTGGACTGCGGTAGGAAACCGAAGCACCCAGAGAAAACCCACGTGGTCACAGGGAGAACGTGCAAACTCCGTACAGATAGCACCCATAGTCAGGATCGAACCCAGGTCTCTGGCGCTGAGGCAGCAACTCTACCGCTGCGCCACTGAGTTACTCCAGCACCTTGTGTCTATCAAAGGCAAATGTGACCTTGGTCGGCATGGACGGGTCGGGCCGAAGGGCCTGTTTCACACTATAGACCTCACCTGTGCCCAAAGACAGTGAAGAAAAGCAAAGTTAACTTACAAAAAAACTTTTTATTTTGAAAAAAGGCAGATTATATCTAAGGTTAAGTGACCTTTGACATTTACAAGTTTAATAATTTAGGTTGATATTACGTGGCTTTACTTTGAGATAAATAACTCTCCGTCTCCCTCTGTAGTTTCACCATCAGCACTGCCCCGCAGGATGGGCCAGATCGGGAGCAGGGACCCCACCCTCTGGGGGGGGTTTCCTCCTCTGCACGCCCCCCCCCCCCCACCAAGGGTGCCGACTCCCGTTTGCTCTGTGGGTGCTGTGCATGGGTGGATGGGTAGGTGTCCAAGGGGCAGTGGTAGAGTCTAACAACCCCCCCCCTATCCCCACGAAGGGGGCACTCTACCATGGGGAGGGGAGGAGCAACAAGGAGAGTGGACTGACACCACCATCTAGAGCCAGCACAAGGAGCTTGTGTGACCTGGGGGAGGAGATCGCTGGCCAGCTGGGCTGCAGGGGCGGGAGGTGGACTCTCCACCAAGACAGAAGGTCGTCCAGGACCAGGCTGTTGGGGAAGAGCAGAGGGATGGGGGGGGGGGGGGGGGGGGGCAGTGCAGAGGGGAGACGGTGTGCTGGGGTCAGGCGTCAGTATTGCAGGGGACAAGATGGAGGGAGTCTGTCCAATAACCAGTACAGAAAAACGTACCGAATCATCCAATTAGAAAATAAGACATACATTAAAAAAAACTATTACAAAACATTACAAAGTTGGCCCCACTGCCCGTGAGGGGTGGTGATAGGCCGCCGCTGATATCTTGCATAGTCTACATGCCTGTGAGTGGCGACGGGGGCAGAGCGAGGGTTAATGAGAAGGCATGTTAATAAGTGCACAGGTCCCGAGGCTGGAGGTGGTCTCGTGTCCAGAGTGTGTGAGGTCACATGATCCAGGGTCTGACAGGCGGGCGGCCTTCGTCTCGACGGGGCAGGTTTTGGTTTTGGTCACGCAACTGATGAAGCAGGTCCTTGGTCAGAAACCGCCTGAGCGCAGGCTGGCGAGACGATCAGCGTTGGTCCTGGAGCTTGTGTGGGCGTCTCACTGGCCGGAGGTCAGAGGTTGGCACCTGGTCTCTCACTGACCGGTAAGGTCCGGGTGCACCCCCCCCCCAGGTGGAAAGGGCAGCAGGTTTGTAGACAGTGGTCACCACAGCACGCAGGGGAGGGGCTCACTGCAGCCGCCTCCAATCCCTCCCCCCCCCCGGGTCAACGCGAGGGTCTCCGGTCACAGCTCGGTGACATGAAGCTGGTAGCCAGGGGGGGGCTGTGGCTGGGTCGGGTGAGGCACGTTGATCCGACGGATGTGGCAACTATGGCACAGCAGATGCCCCTCCAGGGGGTAACAGCGACGGGCCTCTTCATCGTTCAGCTGCAGCCCACAGTCCTGGGCAAACAGAGGGTTAATGAGGGGGGGAGGTGGGAAGCCATGAACACACCCCCTCCCGCAGCAAACCTCCCCGTCCACTGGGGCCCTCAACTGAGGAGGGGGGGGGGTACCTGTCCCCCTCTCTCTCACACACAGATCCCGTGATGAATCTCACCCCCCACCCCCAGGGTCTGCAGAGGGTGTGGATGGGAGGTCAGGGGTGACCAGAGCCCCTCACCCCCCAATCACGGGCCTGCTGGCAATGGGGTGACCTGCAGCAAATGGTCACACCCAGGGACCTGCCCGAGGGAGGGGGTGATTAAAATGAACTAAGCTTGGCGGCCCCTCCCCTCGTGACAGGCCAGACAAGTTCCTCCCCGGGGGCAAATTGGTTACCCTAGCCTCGCCCCACCAGCCCAGGTACCACTCCCCCACCCCCACACATCACCAGCCACCCTCCCCCCGCAGCGGGAAAGGGAGTGTGGACTGACCTCACAGCGGTAACACTCCACATGGTAATCCTTGTCCATCGACACCACCCGGATCGTCTCCTCGAACCCTGGAATGGAGACATGAGCGAGGGATGTCACGGACAGTGCACTCCCCCAACCCTACCCCACCCCCCATCCCCAACCCCCCATCACTAACCCCCACCCCAAACCCTACCCCACCCCCCATCACTACCCTGCCCCCCACCCCAACCCCATCCCAGACGTACCTGTGCTGGGAGGATGGGGCGCCCACACGACGCACACTTTGGAGCAAAGACCCTGAAATAGAGAAACCCGTCCGTCAGACCCAGAACGAGACAGAGGCAGCTTCAGTCTGTGTAGGATAGTGTTAGCGTGTGGGGTGATCGCTGGTGGACGCAGGCTCAGTGGGCTGAAGAGCCTGTTTCCACACTGTATCTCGTTTAGTTTAGTGATACAACATGAAAACAGGCCCTCATCCACTCCCGGCACACTAAGAGGGGCAATTAACCTAGACGAGGGGAGGTCAGGGCGGGGAGTAGCTGTACGCATCGTGCTGGGGTGGGGAAAGGGCCACGGGGGTGGAGAAGGGCCACGGGGCTGGGGAAGGGCGCAGCAGGCTGGGGGCCTCACGTGTGGTAATCCTTGACGCAGTAGATGTTGTTCTCCAGGTCGACGGTGAAGGGCACTCCGTCCAGGCACTCGTTACACAGCACACAGCGGAAACAGCCTGGATGGTAGGACTTGCCCAGAGCCTGCAGGATCTGGAGACAGCACAGGGTCAGAGGCACAACTCCCCTCACCCACCATCGGCTCCTCATCCCCAACCACCCCCCCCCACCCCGCCCCCCCCATCAATCCCACCCCACATCTTGCCCCAGTACAAGGTTCCCCCCCCTCCCCCCTCAGCCTCCCCTCCCCACCTGATCCATTTCCCCAGCCACCGTTCGCCAACTCCCCCTCCCCGTGGACCGTCCATGCATGGCTCTGGATTCCCGTCGTAAGGAGCTGCCGCCCCAGTTCTTTACCATCTCCATGATCAGGTGTCCACACACAAAGCACTTGTCGGCCGTCTGCTGGAAGCCCGAGTACTGAAAAACAGACGATCACTCGTTAAAGTAAAATAAAGTATGTATGATTCATTCAATCATACCTCCACTCCACCATCAGCCCAGAGCAGCAGAGTGCAGCAGGTAGAACCGCTACCTCACAGCGCCAGAGACCCAGGTTTGACACTCGGGTGCTGTGTGGTGTTTGCATGTTCTCCCGGTGACCCCGTGGGTTTCCTCCAGGAGAGGGGAGCAGGGATGGAGAACAGCGGTACTCCCCCATCATCCCCCCCCCCCCAACATTGTACGACACACACCCACATGGTCTGTGGCAGAGGATGTCACTGAAGGCAGCCGACAGTGTCGCGGCAGCGAGAGCGGGGGAGTGGGGTGGGCGGGGGACTCACCAGGAAGTCTTCCTCACAGTACACCTTGCCATTGACGTTGTAGAAAGCCTTGCCTCGCAACCGACGCCCTGCACAAGAACGTATGGTTAGAGGCAACACACACACACTCACTCACTGACACCATCAATGGTGTGACCGGGTCACACACACCGCTGGCACGCAGTCAGAGACAGACACACAGACCATCTACCCCTCACCCAGACCCAGGGGGCTGCGAAGGAGAGGTCACACCACTGACACCAACCAGATACTTGTTTTGGGCACCATGTTATAGAGAAGACGTTTTCAAGCTGGGAAGAGTGCAGAGAAGATTTACGAGGATGTTGCCAGGACTCAAAGCCTGAGCTGTGGGGAGAGATTGAGCAGGCTAGGACTTTATTACTTGGAGCACAGGAGGACGAGATGTGATCTTGCAGAGGTGTATAAAATTATGAGAGGAATAGATAGGGTAAACGCACAGTCTCTTGCCCAGATTAGGGGAATCGAGAAACAGAGGACATAGGTTTAAGGTGATGGGGGAAGGATTTAATAGAAACCAGAGGAGCAACTTTTTAAACACAAATGGTGGTAGGTGTATGGAATGAGTTGCCGGATGAGGTAGTTGAGGAAGGTGCTATCACAACATTTAATAAATATTTAGACAGGTACAAGGATCGGATAGGTTTAGGGGGGAATGGGTCAAACACAGATAGGTATGTCTAGTATTGGTCAGCGTGGACAAGTTGGGCTGAAGGTCCTGTTTCCAGACTGTATGACTGTATGATTCTACTGTTTCCAGATTGTGACTGTATGATTCTAATTAACAAACCACATGGAAGCTAAATTATATTATGCGCATTAAATTATCGGTCCTGATTCTGGATCATGTGCAAGCTGACGAGATTAGTATAAGCTGTCATCATGCGTGGACACTGTGGGTCGAAGGGCCTGTTCCTGTGCTGTTCTATGTTCTATGGAGAATTAATGAATTAACCATTTCACCCAGGAAGGGGAAGAGAAGGGACTTTTGGTTGTAGTTGTTGGTTGGCCTCTAACAGGCTGTGCTCAGAGCCTGGGCTTCCGGTGACGCCAGACGTGGTGAGCTGGTTTCACAGAGCAGGGTTCACGGATGGGAGGGGGGGTGGAGACACAGGAACTGTTCACCCTGACCCCAGGGATGTTTGGAATTCCCCGCGGCAGGGTGATGAAGTGTCTGCGAGGGTGAAAGAGACAGGCCAAAGGCTGGGAGTCGGATGGTGGGGTCAAGGGTCAGGGGATCAGATAAGGTGGAGACGAGGTGGAGATTACAGGGTGAGTGACCCCACCGCCCGGCAGTGCGTGCTCGATGGGCAGACTGCTGGTCTACTCCTAAACACACGAACACAACGGTCCTCTCACAAGCCCAACAGAGTGCGGCGGGAACACAGTGGGTCGGGCAGCACCCGTGGAGGGAATGGACAGACGTTGTTTTTGGTCGGGAACATTCTTTAAACTTTAGAGGCACAATGCCGGAAACAGGCCCTTCGGCCCATCAGGTGCGTACTATCCCACACACTCGGAACAATTTACAATTTTTATTGCAGAAGCCAATCAACTTAAAAAACTGTACATAATTATAGTGTGGGAGGAAACTAGAACAAACAGAAAATCATAGGGAGAATGTTCAAACTCCGTACAGACAGCATCCGTAGTCAGGATTGAACCTGGGTTTCTGGTGCTGCGAGGCAGCAACTCTACCGCTGCGCAAATGTTCTCCAGGCTGAATGCCCAGGCAACCCAAAACATCGTTTGTCCATTCCCTCCACAGATGCTGCCTGACCCACGGTGTTATTCCAGAGCTTTGTATTTTGCACAAGATGTTATCATCTGCGGGTTGTTGGAGATCTCACGCTAGGGTGTGGTACCGATCTTCCAATCTACCAGACATTTAGTGTTTAGATGAGGTGAGACCTAACTGAAACTTATGGAATAGTGAAAGGCCTGGATATAGTGAATGTGGGGAGAATGATTCCACTAGTGGGAGAGTCTAGGACCAGAGGTCATAGCCCAAGTCCATACCTTTAGAAAGGAGATTAGGAGGAATTGATTTAGCTAGAGGATGGCGAATCTGTGGAATTCATTGCCACCGACGGCTGTGTAGTCCAGATCAATAGATATTTGTAAAGCGGAGATTGACAAGGAAGGGTGTCGAGGGTTATGGGGCGAAGGCAGGAAAATGGGGTTGAGAGGGAAAGATAGATCAGCCATGATTGAGTCAGAGTAGACTTGATGGGGCGAATGGCCTGTTTCAGCTCCTATGACTTTTGAAGTCATGACTCACCGCAGGAGCAGCAGATGAAGCAGTTGGTGTGATAGAGATTGCCCATGGCCTGGCAGGCTTGACTGGCACCATAAACCCCCTTCCGGCACTTCACACAGATACCTGCGGACCAGAGAACATACAGCACTAACGGCTTAGTTTAGTTCATAGATACAGCATAGAAACATTCCCTACGGCTCACTGAGTCCGTGCTGGCTATCAATCACCCGTTTACACCAGTTCTATATTATCCTGCTCTCTCATCCATCCACATCCATCATTACCATAACCCAAGATTTTACTGGATTGTATGCAAAACAAAGAATGTCACCATCCCTAGGCACATAGCACGTGTGACAGTGGAGTATCACTCCCCCACACACGAGGGGCAATTTGACAGAGGAACAATTAACCAACAAACCGTGGACTTCTTAGGGATGTGGGAGGAAACCGGAGCACCCGGAGGAAACTCGAGCGGTCACAGGGAGAACGTACAAACTCCGTACAGACAGCACTCATGTTGAGGATCGAACTTGGGTCCCTGGCACTGTGAGGCAGCTGCTCTACCTGCTGCGCCACTGTGCCACCTAACAGCTTTCATGGTATCAGTCAGGGTGGAAATGTCAAAGTGTAAAAGGTATAGTTTTATGGGCAGAGGGCCAAGGTTTACAGGAAATGTGCGGGGCAAATTTTATTTTTAAACACCCAGAGGGTGTTGGGTGCCTGGAATATGCTGCTGGGGGAGGTGGTGGAGGCAGATATGATGGCGGCATTTAAGGGGCTTTTAGATAAGAACAGGGATACGTATGAAATACTCTGCAGTGCCCACTACACCAACGGTTTCAGAGTCTCCTGCAAATGTACAAATCAGGCCATTGGCTTCCAAATGAGAATCTCATGGATGTGAAAGGTTACGGGAAGAAGGCAGGAGAATGGCCTTGAGAGGGAAAGATAGATCTGCCATGGTCAAGAGTATTTTGTTGTCATATGCCCCGAAACAGAACAATTAAATTCCGCGGCGCAGCGATCGAGTTGCTGCTGTACAACACCAGAGACCCGGCTTTGATCCTGACCACGGGTGATGTCTGTACAAAATTTGTACATCTCGCTATGATCATGTGGGTTTTCGATACTCTGGGTGCTCCAGTTTCCTCCCCTACTCCAAAGACGTACAGGTTTGTAGGTTAATTGGCTTCTATAAAATTGTAAATTGTCCCTAGTGTATGGAATAGTGTTAGTGTGCAGGGTGATCACTGGTCACCACAGACTTTGGTGGGCCAAAGAGCCTGTTTCCGAGCTGTATCTCTAGAGTCTAAAAACTCCAGCAAGCAGCTCCCACTTGCACCCAACTTTGCTGATTCAATCCGTTCTCAAACATCACTGCTCACTGTCCAGGAGACGCAGTGGCCAAAGCCAGCCCACTTCTCAGGGTGGGGTGATAGGTGGTGGGGAGATCTCCCTCTCCACCCCCCCGGGTGACACCCCCAGGATGGTGTTGAGTTCTGTTTATTGTCACATGTGCCAAGGTACAGTGAAAAACTTTTGTTGCGTGCAAACCAGTTAGTGGAAAGAGACTATACTTGATTACAATCGAGACGGGTGGAATAGCCCAATCTGCCCATTCCCCAAGGCTCCAACACAGGGCCAGCTCCTCCACGCCGACCAACATGCCTGCCTGCCTTTGGCCCATATCCCTCTAAACATTTCCTGTCCAAATGTCTTTTTAATGCTGTTATAGCAACTGCCTCAATTACCTCCTCATTCCGTATACCCACCATTCCTGTGTGAAAATGTTACTGCTCGGGTTCATATTAAATCTCTCCCCTCTCACATTACACCCATGTCCTCTGGTTCTTGATTCCCCTATCCTGGGGAAAAGACACTGCATTCACCCTACCTATTCCCCTCATGATCTTATACACTTCTATAAGATCACCCCTCAGCCTCCTGCGCTCCAAGGAGTAGAGTCCCAGCCTGCCCAACCTAACCCGATAGGTCAGGCCCTTCTGGCAACATCCTTGTAAATCTTCCCTGCACCTTTTCCAGCTTAATGGCTTCCTTCTATAAGAGGGCGCGCAAAACTGAACACGATACTCTAAAGAATATGTCTCACAATACGTCTGAAGAAATGCCCTAAACCGAAACGTCATCCATCCTTTTTATCCAGAGATACTGCCTGACCTGCTGAGTTACTCCAGCACTTTGTCTTATCGTCTACAATACCTTAAACATGGCCTCACCTACATCTTGTACATCTACAACATAACATCACAACTTCGATACTCAATTCCCTGACGGATGAAAGACTTTGTGCCAAAAGCCCTTTTCATTCCTCTGTCTGTTGCGACACCACTTTCAGGTAATGATGTCCCTGCATCCCCCTGCCACCAAGAGAGAGGGTGTTGTCTGGAAATCACAACCTGAAGCCTGGGTCTGAGATGTTGTGAGAATATATCATGACTCAGGGCTGTGGGAATCGTAAAGAGACTGAAATTTTGCTTTCACATCGAGGGCTTGTGTGGGATTTCCCACGGACAGCAACACTCTCCAGGGAGTGGGCTGGGAGAGCTTGCAGACTGCACACGCATTCCTTCCCACAGAGCACTTTGTTTACAAAACTCTCTCTCTGAGCTTCATACAAACTGTCGGCCCCACACCACCGCACGGCACAGACTCTCAACAATCCGGCAACCAATATAACCCAGAGACCCCACTCCCTCCCATCCTCTGGAAAGCAGCCAACAGAATGAAGGACCACTCACACCCTGTGTCTGATGAAGGGTTATCTCCTATCCATGTTCTCCAGAGATGCTGCCTGAACCACTGAGTTACTCCAACACTATGTGTCCTTTTGCGTGTTAACCAGCATCTGCAGTTTTTCGTTTCTACCATTTACACCCTGGTCATTCCTTCTTCCACTCCCGTCGGGCAGAAGACACAAGAACATGAAAGTGCACACCACCAGATTCAGGAACAGCTTCTTCCTCTCTGTTATTGGACCTCTGAATGGTCCTCTCATAAGCTACGATGTAATTCCGATCTTCCAGCCTACCTCACTCCAGTCATCGCACTATCTCTATTTGCACTTTCTCTGTAACTGTAAGGCTACGATGCTGTAACACTGTATTCTTTCTTCCCTCTGGTATTTTCCTCTTTGCACTACCTGTTGTACTTGTGTTTGGTTTGATTGCACTCGTGTACAGTATGATTTGACTGCATAGCACATCAGGTTTTTCCACTGTAACTCCGTGCACATAACAATAATAAATCTGTACCAAATCTCCACAGCACCCCTCATCACTGCTGCTCTCCAATAATCTCCCCAACCCCACAATGGGAAGAGAGAGTGAAGTTAGCTGGGTCCTTCACGGAGGGTTCTGTGTATTTTCTAGCCAGGAGTTAGGCTCCAGAAGACCAGACATTAGGTTTATGTTTATTATTGTTACATGCACCGAAGTAAAGTGAAATGCTTGGTTTTGCATGCTATACAAAAATATATATATCAGATAATACAGAACATAACTACAATCAAGTCAACTTCAAGTACAACAGGTAGAGCAAAGGGGAAGGTACAGAGTGTAGAATATAGTTCTCGATATTGTAGCGCATCAGTTCCACAGACAAAGTCAAATGCCCTCAATGGGGTAGAGATGAATCGGACTGTACCCTAGCTTATGGAAGGAAAGTTCAGAAGCCTGATTACAGAGGGGAAGAAGCTGTTCCTGAGTCTGGTGGTGTGCATTTTCTGTACCTTGTGCCAGACGGGAGTGGGGAGAAGAAGGAATGACTGAGGTGGGACGTCTTTGATTATGTTGGCTGCTTTCCTGAAACAATGGAGTCGATGGTGGGGAGTCTGGTCTGTATGATGGACTGGGCTACATCTACAACTGTCTGCAACTTCTTGTGGTCTTGGGCATAGCTGTTCCCAAACCAATGTGTGATGCATCCTGACAGTATGCTTTCTACATTGCATCTGTGGACGTTTGTAGAGTCAGTAGAGACATGCAAAACATCCTCAGTGTCCTCGGGAAGAGGAGGCGTTGGTGTGCCATGAGCCAGGTTTAATCTGGACTAGTGCAAGGTGATGCATTTTAAGAGGGAAATACCAGAGGAAAGTGGACGCATTTACATCCCTCCAGTCACCTGCTTCCTCTGAAGAAGAGTCCCGACCCATATTTGAAAACCTCTCTCATGGTCCCAACTTCCCCCCTCCCAAGGGGCTTGGATACATCAAGTCTTGGATACATCAAGTCTTAGTGATCTGTACAACTTTACAGCAGCTCTGACATCTGGCACCTCCTCCTCCCCAATGCCCACACGCTGGTGTCCATCTGAAGATTGTGCGTCTCCGGTTCCTTTGCAGACTTTGGTTTTGCATTATGGGTTATTGATTTATTGTGATTGACTATTATATACATATTTCCGTTATTGCATTAATAGGCCTCTAAACTTTAGATTTGAGACACAGCACGGAAACAAGCCCTTCGGCCCACCGAGTCCGTGCGGACCTGCAATCACCTCGTACACGGGCACTATCCTGCACACTAGGGACAATTTACACTTCACAGAAGCCAATTAACCTACAAACCCGCACGTCTTTGGAATGTGGGACCCAGATCACTTGGTCCTGGAGGTACGTGTGCCCGGTCCATACCCGAGCTGACTACCGGCCGGGCAACACGACAGTCGCTGAGGGCATGAACACCCCACACACCCCGCCCGCACTGTGCCCGTCTCAATCACCCTGCCTGCACGATAATCACGATCCCTGTACCGCGTAGATGATAATACACCACCCTGCTGCACTCCCTGGCCGGCCCGTCCCCACCTGTACTGTACCCCACTGTTACACAGCAACAGACCCGTCCCCGGACCGGGCATGGGGGGATCGCGGGACCGGAGACCGCCACCTTACCGAAGTAATCCTTTTTAACGTGCAGTTCCAGCTCCTTCTCCAGCTCCCGGGTGAGCGCTTCAAGACGCTTCTCGGCCTGGCTCGGCCCGCTGTCCCGGCACGGCGTCACCTGGTACGGCAGCCTGATCTTGTGCGCTGTGGCCGGGCCCTTGCCCGGGCTGTAACCGTACGGATGGACGGATGCGGCCTCGGGGAGCGGGCCGGCCGCCTGTCGCTGGTAGCAGCACGTCTCGCCGGCGCAGGGCGGCTGGACGTCGGGGCCGGTGTAGACCTCCGGGAGGCCGGGCGGCGGCGGCGAGGGCAGCTGCAGGTCGGGGTAGGCGGCGCTGATGGAGCCGCGGGAGCTGTGGCTGGAGATGCTGCTGCGGGCACTGGGCCCCGAGCCGTCGGCGTCGGCCTGCGGGAATCGACCGTCCGAGTAGCTGGATCGCGGGCTGACATGCCGCTGGTCGTAGCCCATGCTGATGCCGCTGGTGCGGTTACTGCTGGGCCGGCTGCTGCCGCTGCCGCCGCCACCGCCCTCGTTCAGGCTGGCCCGCGGGCTCGAGTGCTTGCTGGTGTCGCTCGCCGTGCTGGCGTAGCTGGAGCGGGAGCTGAGGCCGCCGCCCTCGTAGCCGGCCAGGCTGGTCCGCGGGCTCGGGTACTTGTCGTGGGCCGCCAGCACCAGGCTGGAGCGGGGGCTGGGGTGGAGGCTGGAGCGGGGGCTGGGGTGGAGGCTGGAGCGGGGGCTGGGCTGTTTGCTGCTCTGCTCCTGCGTGGAGTTGGAGGAAGACGAGGAGGCGGAGGCCAGGCTGGAGCGGGGACTGGACACATTGTTGCCTCCGCGTCCGCCCGATACGGTGTTGCCGCCTCTGGGAGCCGACACGTTGTTGCTTCTAGGAGCTGACACACTGTTGCCTCTGGCGCCGGGGAAGAGCGTGTAGCCCGCTCCGTGCCGCCCGCAGGCCGGGCCCGCCTCCCAGTACAGCCCCCCGCCGCTTAAGCGCCGGTTCTCCACGCCGTGTGCCGTCCCCGGGCTCGGGCCCTTCAGGTAGCAGCCCGGAGGCTCGGGCTCGCCGCCCAGCTCCCCCCGATGCACCGCCGCCTCCGTCCCGCCGCGGTTCCCGTTGCCAGCCCGGGGCGCTGCTGAGAGTTTGCAGTAAGTTCCCAGGCCGCGGTCGTGGGGCTCTCCGCAGGCCCCGGTGCCGTTCATCCTGCCCGCCGCCGCCTCCGGCACTTGCAGCGGCAGGACGTGGTGCGGGGGTCCGGGCATCATCTGCAGCAGGAAGGTCCGCTTTGTCTCCTCCAGCCCGGGGCCGGGGCCGAGGCCGGGGCCGCAGAGCAGTTCCCGCCGCCCGCGGTATGGGCCGTCGCTGGCCGGCTCGTACAGAGACAAGTCCTGCAGGAAGGTCGCCTGCACGGCCAGCTCGTCCTCGTATTTAGACATGGTCCGCAGCCGCCATGGAAGGTATCCGAGCGGAACTCCGTGCGAGCAGCGCTAGCGCGGCATCTTGCAGTCTGTGTGCACCGTCCAGTCCAGCAGCGCCTCGCTTTGTTCTGCAGTGGGTTGTCTATTTCATAAACCGTGCAGCGGCCGCCTCTCCCTCACCCGCTCCCACATGCTGCATTTTATTCTTTGCATTTGCAGTGTGTAAGCGGCAACCATTCTCCCCTCTTCCCTCTCTCTCCCCCTCCCCCGGGAAGCGAAGCGAAGCCCCGGCCGTGCGCGCGCCCGGGCCGCAGCACCCCGTGACGTGCACGCGCGGCGGAGGCCCGCTCCCCGTCTCCCGGGCTCGGTCCGCACAGAGAGAGGCGCCGGCTGCCGCCCCGGGGTCGCTCCCTGCCGCGGCCCGCTCGGATGCAGGGGAGAGGAGGGTTGGCGGGGCGGGAGGAGGTGCGTTGAACCCGGACTCTCCCCCTTCCCCACTGCTGTGCACTCTTTCACCGGCTGTGGAATGCGCGCAGGGGCACGGCCCTGGGGGGAGCGATGAGGCCGCCAGGAATGTGCTGGTGCCCGCGCCGAACAATGAGGCGCGCCGGGCGGGGGAGAGGGAGGGAGGGGAGGGACGGGGAAAGATAGAGATGGGGAGAAGGGAGGGAATGAGTGAGGGTGGAGGGGGAGGAATGGGGAAGAAGGGAAGAGGAAGGGAAAGGTGAAAAGGAGGGATGAAGGGAGAGAGCGAGGAGAGCAAGGCGGTGGGTACAAATATGCTGCTTCTGTGTTTGTGGACCCAGGGCGACGGGACAGACGTACAGGCTTTCAAACACCTGATAAAGTACCACAGAATAACGAGCAAGGATGTTGCCACGATTCGAGGGCATGGACTACAGGAAGAGGTTGGGCAGGCTGAGTTTATTGCTTGGAGCGCTGGAGGGTGAGGGGTGATTTTATAGATGTGTCTAAGATCACGAGGAGAATAAATAGGGTGAATGCATAGAGTCTTACTTAGAGTTGGGGAATCAAAAACTAGAGGACATGGGTTTAAGGTCAGAGGGGAAACAATTTAATAGGAACCCGAGGGACAACATTTTCACACAGAGTGTGCTAGGTATATGAAATGAGCTGCCTGGGGAAGTAGTTGAGGCGGGTACCATACACCATTTAAAAAGATACCTGGACAGGTACATGGATAGGTGAAGGCTTGGAGGGACATGGACCAAACACGGGTGCGGCTGGCTCAAGAGTCAAGAATGTTTTATTATCATATGTCCCAGATAGAACAATTAAATTCTTACTTGGTCAGGCAATATGGTCAACATGGACGAGTTGGGCCGAAGGGCCTGTTTCCGTGCCGATTGACTGGTAGAATCTGAAGGAGGGTCCCAACCCGCAACGTCGCCCCTCCATTCCCTCCACATATGCTGCCTGGCCCGCTGAGTTCCTCCAGCACTGAGTGTTTTGCTCTGGATTCCAGCGCCTGCAGTTCCTTGTGTCTTTGAGGACGGAGCGTGTCGGTCAGCAGGTGAGCAGCTGGATGTGGAGGGGGGGGGGGGGCTAGCAGGGAAGGTCGGGGGGGGGGGGGAAGGTTTCCTCGCTGAGCCTGAGGAATTGAAGACACAGTTTCGAATGTGTAGGAAGGAACTGCAGATACACTGAAGGTAGACGCAAAATGCTGGAGTAACTCAGCGGGACAGGCAGCATCTCTGGAGAAAAGGAATGGGTGACGTTTCGAGTCACGGTCAGTTTATTGTCACATGTACCAATTAAGGTACAGTGAAATTCGAGTTTCGCGTCAAGAGAGTTTATGGTCTAATGTGTCAGTGACACTAACAGGCGGAGAGACAGGCGAGGGCGGCGTGTCTGAGATTCAGGCTGCGACAATCACAGCGAGACGTTCAGTAACCTGAAGAACGAGAAACAGACTTGATCACAGCCATGGCCAAAGTTCCACACTGTCGGACAAATCATGGACGTTACATATTACTGGAAAATAAAGTAATTGCAGAGATGAGAACAATCCCGGGGAGTGAGGTGATACAAAGCAAACCCAACACTGGTGTCTGGAGGGTCCTTGTGACATAAGTGATTGGAAGAGGAGGCCATTTAGCCCGTCGTTCATCTTCTACATGCCCAATCCCTTTATTCCCACGATTCCTTTAATATCCAGAAGCCACCCCACTTCGAGTGGATTCAATCCTGAACTTGCACTACTTGTTGGAGAACTGTGAGGACGTCGCCTCTCCATGCCTGGCCCGCTGTTTCCCTTCTGTATGGCTCTAGGACCCGCTGAGTTCCTCCAGCACTTTGTGGTTTACGGAAGATTCCACCATCTACAGTTCCTACATCCCCCTTTCCCAGAGTAAGGAAATCAAGAACCACGGAAAGTAGGTTTATGGTGATCGGGGAAAGATTTACTAGGAACCCGAGGGGCAACATTTTCACACAGCGTGTGGTGGGTGTATGGAACGAGTTGCCTGAGGAGGTAGTTGAGGCAGGTACTATCGTAATGTTTAACAAACATTTAGACAGGTACATGGATAGGGGAGGTTTAGAGGGATGTGGGCAAACGAAAGCAGGTACAAAGATCATAATGCTCTATGATCTTTGAGCAGGTGGGACTAGTAGATGGGACATGTTTGTCGGAGTGGGCAAGTTGGGCCGAAGGGCCTATTTCCACGCTCTATGTCTAACTGTCGCTGACTGGACTGTGTAGCTGAAGCGTTTGTTGATGTTTGGTGTCTGTATAACGTGCAGGGAGACACGAATCACCCGCTGCAACCTCTGCTGTAACTTTAATAATAAACCCTGTTCACAAAGCTGTTTAGTTTTAGAGATACAGCGTGGAAACAGGCCCTTCGGCCCACCGAGTCCGCACCGACCAGCGATTATCCCGTACACTGTCACTATCCTACACACTAGCGACAGCTTACAATTTTACCAAAGCCAATTAACTACAAACCTGCGTGTCTTTAGAGTGTGGGAGAAACCCCACAGGGAGAATTTACAAACTCCGTATAGACAGCACCCGAGGTCAGGATCGAACCCATGTCTCTGGCGCTGAGGCAGCAAATCTACCACTATGCCGAAATGATGGAGCACTTGTTATCCCTTGTATTACCTGCAAAGATGGTGCCAAATGTAAACGTTGAAAGGAAATATGTCTGTACGTTTTACAAAGAAGCATTAATAGATGGCTTCCCCGGAACATTTTCCGAATGGTTTCTTTTATTCACGTCCTTCTAATGTATTGAATTTACCGAATGCTAATTCACCCTTCCTCATTCTTGCAATCAAAGTTTTAGCTGGCGCTTCGGGAGAAGGTGTAAATTACGCAGTAAAACGAACCTGTAGCAGCGTGGCGGTCTGGCCACCCCCGGCGGATACCTGTTCACTCACGGTCAGTGGTGGGACCATTACTCAGTCTCCTGCTCATCCCAATCACTGTCACATTTCAGCCCAGCCCCACTATGCTGATCAAGTTGCCTATCTGAGCTAAACCATAAAACATTGGAGCAAAATCATGCCATTCGGCCCATCGAGTCTACTCCGTCATTCAATCATGGCTGACCTCTCTTCCCCCCCTCAACCGCATTCTCCTGCCTTCTCCCTGTAACCTCTGATACCCTTACTTATCAAGAATCTGTCATTTCCGCTTTGAAAATACCCAATGACTTAGCCTCCACGGCCATGTGCGGCAATTAATTCCAGATTTACCACCCTCTGGCGAAAGATATTCCTCCTCATCACTATTCTAAAGATACGTCCTTTTATTCTGGTCTTCTCCTCGTCCACTCTATCCAGGCCTTGCACTATTCATTAGGTTTCAATGAGATCATCCCGGGGATCATTCTTGTAAACTGCCTCTCGACCCTCTTCAATGCCAGCACATCCTTCTCAGATATGGGACCCAAAACTGCTCCTACTTTATATAAGGTCATAAATGATGAGAGAAGAATTAGGCCATTCGGCCATCAAGTCTACTGCACCATTCAATCATGGCAGATCTATCTCTCCCTCCTAACCCTTCTCCTGCTTCTCCCCATAACCCCTGACAGCCGTACTAATCAATAATCTATTTCTACCGTAAAAATATCTATTGACTTGGCCTCCATAGCCTTCTGTGGCAAAGAATTCCACAGATTCACCACCCTCTGACTAAAGAAATTGCTTTTCATATCCTTCCTAAAGGAAGGTCCTTTAATTCTGAGGCTATAAACTCCTAGACTCTCCCACTAGTGCAAACATCCTCTCCACATCCATTCTATCCAAGCCTTTCACTTTTCGGTACATTTCAATGAGGTCACTCTTCATTCTTCTAAACCCCAGCGAGTACAGGCCCAGTGCCGTCAAATGCTCATCATATATTGACCCACTCATTCCTGGGATCATTCTTGTAAACCTCCTCTGGACCCTCTCCAGGGCCAGCACATCCTTCCTAAGATATGGTGCCCAAAATTGCTCGCAATACTCCAAATGCAGCCTGACCAGCGCCTTATAGAGCCTGGGTTTGGCCTATATCTCTCTAAATCTTTCCTTTTCATGAAACCCCTCCAAATGTATTTTAAATGTTATTGTACCTACCTCAACTACTAAACCATTTGGTGAACTTTTGTAACGTTGTCATCACCAGATACACGGTGACCCTTGTGTACTGCCTTGGTGAGGACTGCGATATGATTTTACTGGGTTGTATGCAAAACAAAGCTTTTCACTGTACCTAGGCACATGTGACACAAAGTATAATTGAATTGGATCCTCTGGTCCATATGCCCACTGCCATTTGCCTTTCAGATTCCTTTTAAATCTTTTTCCTCTCACCTTAAACTGGTGCCCACTAGTTTTACTCCCCTACCCTGGGAAAATTACTCTGGATTTGATGACCCTCTTGAATTTATAACTCTCATGATTTTACAAATCTCGTTTAGGAGTTCCTTTCATCAGAACCTTGTTTTCCCGGGTCTCCTGCTACCAACTCTTTGCCTATAGTTAGTGTTTTGCTTTCTTTAAATTGCCCCAACTACCCAAAGGCACAGAGAACCAATCTCACATCCAAAGCATTAGCCACAGTTGTGATCACCGTGCACACCAGGCCTGACCAAGGGGTACTGCTCCTTGCTCTCACCCTCTCTGCTATTTAAAACTACCTTGTTTTCTCACTTCTCTGGTTCTGAGGAGGGGTCTTTGACTCGGAAAGTGTACCGTGCCTCTCTCCACAGATGCTGCCTGGCCTGCTGAGTGCCTTTCCGTTTTTTATTTAATTGGCGGCGTGGATGGCTGGGCTGCAAACTGAGCAACTGAATTCCTCTCCCAGCTGGTTGTCAGAGAATAGTTGTGGCGTGTACACAAAGCCCCAGATTAAATTCCACAGCAAAGCTGCTCAACTAATCACAACCAAT
>CM075978.1:173587027-173628397 GCA_038087875.1 Malacoraja senta
CACAGACAGCACCCAAACTCAGGATCGGACCTGGGTGTCTGATTCAGAGACTGTCAGTCCAGTCATTGGAACATCCACTCCCACCACCAGCGTGTACGTCCACAAATACTGCAGCAACTCACCCGTCTGCCAACCCAACTTATATCCATCTATCACTTCTGGCCATTTCCCACCCCCACCTCTCATTCTGCTTCCCTTTCGGACCCTCCCCCCCCACCCCTATATTCTGCACTCTGGTATTGGCACTACCTGTTGTACTTGTGTGTGACTTGACTGTACACATGCATAGTATGATTCGATTTGGAAAGCAAACAAAAGCTTTTCACTGTACCTTGGTACATGTGACAATAAACAAACCAAACCATTAAATCTTTGATTCAGTGAGAAGAGACGGGGACTTTACACAATGAATGTTTTAATCAGGAAAACTGCCATTCATAACAAAGCTTTTCTTTATGTTTATAGTCGATTCGGATACAAAAAAAACTGTAATGAAACAACAATGTCAATTTGCTACAAAAATACTTCCAGCAACACTGCAATGTATCTCTCTAAACATCGAACAGGTTGATCAGATCAGTACTGGATGCACAACAGTGCAGTTGCAAATTCCAATCGGTTTTTCCCCTCCTCTCCCTGTGGAATCTGTCAACCGCTGTCCTGAAAATGCCCTGATCCTTTTGCTCCCCAACCACGCCTGGGTACGTATGGCGTGTAGCCCGAGTCACAGCCAGCCAGGGATGTCACAGTCAGACACCTCCAGGTCACTGCACACACACAACCCTGTCGCTCGCCATCCCACTTACAACCCACACACAATTGTCGGGGTTTGCGCAAGTTACGAACAAGATATCCGTGTTATACAAAAGTCACATATAAATAACTACAAACTGTAACAAGACACGAGGAACGGCCCCTGGAACTGATAAAAGAGGCTCCAATGTTCAGGAAGTACAAACAGGGCTGGGGGAGAAATTAAGTGTTTACAGCAATTTACAAAACACATCGCTGTTTGATCTTAAGTTATACAAAGAGGAACGTTTAATACTTTATCAACAGCGAGATTTATAAGTAGATTCAGAGTCGAGTTGGGGAGGGGAGGCAGGTTGAGCTGATGCTAGGGAGCAGTTATTGAGGAGCGAACCCAAAGATGTGAGTGCTGAGTTATACCAGTGATGTTATGGGCATTAGTGCCCGATCCATTGAGTGGGTGCCCCTCTGAGCTGCCCCTGGCCTCTGCCCATCCCCCTCCCCACCCTACGGCTTTGACCTGATAGTTTAAGGCTGGGACCTGTCACTCAGCTCCCTCTGTCTGAAACATTGCCGTGCCAACCCCCACCTACCCGACTAACCATCCCCACCCCGAGCCTAAGCGTCAGCACCATGTGGCACCAGCCTGCCCCTCAGTCCAGAGCGATGACGTCCTCCTCCTCCTCCTCCTGCTCGGTACACCTCCGCTTCACCCCGCCTCCGCCTCCGGCCTCCTCCTCCAACTTCCTCTTCAGGCTGCGGCTCTCGCCATCACCCTCGGCACCGCTGGATGAGGGCATCTCCTCGTCTGAGTCGACGATCAGCACGTCATCCTGTTCTGCAGCTGGGGAAGGGGGCAGCGTTAGACAGGGAGGGAGAGACAGCACCGTCAGAGTACAACATAGGGAGGGACTGGACCCACCAAGCCACTTGAGGGTGAGGCAATGCCTGGTATCGGCAACACCGGAGACCGACCATAAGGAGGGACTGGACCCACCAAGCACGGTGCCTGGTACTGGCAGCACCGGTGGCACCACCAGAGTACAACGAGGAGAGGACTGGACCCACCCAGCTCCACAATAGCCCCGCTATCCTGAAAACCGGTCAAATTTCTTTCTAAATCTAATATGTGATTAAGATAGAGGTTTTGCTGATAAGATTCACAAGGATGTTGTCTGGATTGGAGGGTATGGGTTACAAGGAGCGACTAGACAGGCTGGGACTGTTTCTCCTGAAGCAAAGAGGTGACATGAGAGATTTATAAAATTATGAGTAGCTAGGTAAAGTTTTCTCACGGTAGGGGAGTCTTTTAAACACTAATTTGGGTTGTTTTCTCTGAGCATTGTATCTGCCTCCACCATCACCCCTGGCAGCACATTTCTGGCACCCACCACCCTGTGTAAAAAAACTTGCCCTGCACATTTCCTTTACTCTTTGTCCCTCTCACCTTAAAGCTGTGCCCTCTAGTCTTTTGACATTGCCACCCTTGGAAAATGATTCTGTCTACCCTCTATAAACCTCATAATTTTATACACTTCTATCAGGGCTCAACTCAGCATCCAATGCTCCAGAGAAAACACTCCACATTGGTCTCCTTAGAGCTAAACCAGGCAGCATTCTGCAAACCTCCTTTGTACTCTCACCAACCTTCCTGTAATGGGGCGACCAGAACTACACACAAGTGCAGCCTAACCAAAGTCCTATAAAGGGTGCAACGATTTCCTGACTCATACTCAATCCCCGACCAATGATCTTTAGCTTAGTTTAGACAGCGCGGAAACAGGTCCGTCGGCCCACCATGTCTGCGCCGGCCAGCGATCCGAGAACACTGGCACTAACCCACAGACTAGGGACAATATACAATTTTTACCGAAGCCAAATTAACCTACAAACCTGGAGCCGGGAAGCATTGTGAGAGTCATGTTTTTTTTACTTCTCCAGTGCTTTTAACACAATCCCGCCTGCACTGCAAGGGAGCAAACTGACGAAGATTCAGGTGGATGCTCCATTGGTGTCCTGGATCACCAACTACCCGACTGGACGACCACAATATGTCTGGCTACAGAACTGTATCTCGGACATGGTGGTGATGAGGGGAGGGAAGATGAATATAGAAGTGTGGTCAATGACTTTGTTGAGTGGTTGGGCTGAATCACCAGCAGCTTACCAGGGAGTACAAATACCTGGGAGTGTACCTGGACAGTAAACTGGACTGGTCCAGGAACGCTGAGGCCCTGTACAAGAAGGGACAGAGTCTTCTGTACTGTCTGAGAAGGCTCCGCTCCTTCAACGTCTGCAGTAAGATGCTGCAGATGTTCTACCAATCGGTGGCAGCCAGTGCCATCTTCTTCACTGCCGTGTGCTGGGGCAGCAGGGCGAAGGCTGCGGATGCCAATAGGATCAACAAACTCATTAGGAATGCTGGCTCCATCCTGCGGGTGGAGTTGTATTCTTGGGAGGTGGTCTTGGAGGGGAGGATCCTCTTCAAACTGTGGAGCATCCTGGACAATACTGCTCTCCCTCTCCATGACACACTGGTCAACACGAGGAGCACCTTCAGCAACAGACTGGTTCCACCAAGATGCAGCACAGAACTCCACAGGAGATCCTTCTTCCCTGTGGTTATCCAACTGTACAACTCCTCCCCCTTCTGTCGTGGGGTAGACTGAGACTGACCCCCCCCCACCTCCTCAATCTTTGCACATCTGCAAAGTCTTACCATTCATCACTTTATTTTCACGTTTCATGTATTTTGTGTTTTTTATGACTGTTGGCAAATTAATTTCCCTCCTGGGATAAATAAAGTTCTATCGTATCGTATAGTACTCTTTGGAATGTGGGAGCACCCAGAGAAAACCCACGCAGTCACAGGGAGAACAGACAAACTCCGTAGTCAGGATTGAACCCGGGTCTCTGGCGCTGTAAGGTAGCAGCTCTATCGCTGCGCCACTGTCCGCCCAAATCTGATGACTGATTGATTACACTTTCAGGGAGCTGTGGACTTCAAGGAGAGGGACCCCAAGATCCCTCTGTACATCAACGCTGTTAACTGCATTAATTGTATACTCTCCCCTTACATTCGACCTCCCAAAGTGCAGAGAAAAAGAACAGGAAGCCTTGCTGTGATCCTCTAGAACTAGAGCTGCTGCCTCTGTACTGAAGGCCACACTCATGCTGGAGGCGGTGGGTGGAATGAGGTGATTGCCCTGTGGGGAGCATGCCAGTGCACCGGCCCTGGGATCACGAGGGATGAGGAGAGAAGGGTGGTCACTGGGCTGGGATGCTGACAGGGTAAAGGCAAAATCCTGCTTGCTCCAACGGGAGGGGGAGGCGTTACCTCTGGACGTGGATGGCTGGGCCCCATCGTCACTGCCGTTGGTGATGACCTTGCCATCTTCCTCGCTCAGCCGATGAGGCGCTTTGTCTGGGACATCTCCGACCACCTCGAACTCAACGTCCTTCTCCAGATCTTCACTTCAAGCGGCCAACACAGAAGACAAGGAACAGGTCAGCGGCCCGCGGGGTCCATTATAAACCAGACATTATCACCAGCCACATGCTTCCTCAACAAACACGTGCTCCCCGTCGCATTGAGGAACTTGCTTACGTAAGGCCACGTTCAGTTCACCCGTTGGGTTTCCCTCAGAATTTACTGCTCATCAGAGAGCTGTAGTCCTGCTGTCTCAATTGGGACAAACTGGACAAGGCCATGACTAACTGTGATATCTGTGTGCGGTCCATGACTCATTGATGTGACAGCCAAGAAAACTACTTCCTGAAGAGACTGAAGAAATTCAGCACCTCTCCAGTGACTCTACAAACTTATACAGATGCATCGTAAAAAGCATACCGTCAGATTACATCACTGCTTGGTTTGGGAACAGTTCTGTCCAAGACCACAAGAAATTCAGAGTTGTGGATGCAGCCTGGTCCATCATCCACCCCAGACTCCACATCATCACCTCCACTTCACGCTGCCTCAGAAAAGCAACCAACATAATCAAAGACTTGTCCTACCCCGGTCATTCCTTCTTCTCCCTGTTCCCATCCAGCAGAAGGTACGGAAGTTCGAAAGCGTGCACCACCAGACTCAGGAACAGCTTATTCCCCCCCCTGTTATCAGGCATATGAACAGTCCTACCATAAGCTAGGTTACTGTCCAATTCACCTCGTCCCCATTGCGGACATTGTCTGTGGAACTGATGCGCTACAATGCTGAGAACTATATTCTGCACTCTGTATCTTCCCCTTTGCACTACCTATTTGAGTACCTGAGTTTGATTATATTTATGTGATAGCATGCAAAACAAATCTTTTCACTGTACCTCAGTACAAGTGACAATAATAAACTCATTTTTGCTCTCAGCTCACACCAATGATATACCAGTGGGTGAGCAGACATACCTCAGGGCACAAGGGAAGGGAATGCCGCTGAGATGGAGTGTTTCAAGTAAATCGATTGAGCTTCGTGCTACATGGAGCAGTGAAAGCAGGGGTTCTCACCTGTGCAGAAGCGTGACGGTCAGAGTGTAGTCTTGTAGGAAATCGTCGGCCTGTAGACGGCTGCCGTTACGGATACCAAACTCAGCGAGATTCTTGTGGTTGTTTGCTGCAAAGAATGAATGAATGAATAAGTTTATTGGCCAAGTATTCACATACACGGAATTTGCCTTGGTGCTCCGCCCGTAAGTGACAACGACATACAGTGACAGTTAGGAATGACACATAAAACATTACACATTAATAATAAAACATTATTGACTATACATGTGACCTCCAGAGATACGTCAGGTACAGCACCCAAAGCCCAGCCTTTGCTCAGCCAACACCTTAATCTCAGCGCTGTGCACAGCTACACGGTCAGGCAGGATTCTTCATCGCTAAACTCTGCAAGCGTCACACATCGCCACTGTTGCAACAATGGAACCAGTGATGGATAGCAAACTCCCCAGAGAGCAGCCAAAGAATCCTATTTGGTGATGTCCACGAAGGAATAAGTACTGGTTACAACTCCCTGTTCTTCAATATATCAACAGCAGGGCGAGATCTTTCACACCCACCCAAGAGAGTGAGAGATAAAGCACGGAAACAGGCCCTTCCGCCCACGCCAACCATCGATCACCCGTTCACACTAGTTCTATGTTATCCCAATTTCTCATCCACTCCCTGCACACTAGGGGCAATTTACAGTGTGTCAATTAACCTACAGACCGGCACGCTTTGGGATGTGGGAGGTAACTGGAGCACCCGGAGGAAACGCATGCGGTCACAGAGTGAATGTGCAAAAATCCTCAGACAACATCTGATGTCAGGATGGAACCAGTGTCTCCGGCACTGTGAGGCATCAGCTGTGTCATTCATTGTGTGTTGCGGATCTCAATTGTTCCGTCAAGGCTGGGACAGAACATCAACCCAATCGTAGGTAGACGAAAATGCTAGAGAAACTCAGCGGGTGAGGCAGCATCTATGGGGTGAAGGAATAGGTGACGTTTCGGGTAGATCAACCCAATTGTTGTCCCTGGAGCAGAAATGTGAACCCATGACCATCTGATCCGGTCAGGCATGAGACGGGGAACATGTACGTACCTTCAGTTTCTCCCTCCTCTGAGGAGATAAGGATTGTTCCCTTGCCATCTTCTATCTGAACATCAGGAGCCACCATTCCAAATTTATCCTTCAAGATCTGAGCAAATCCAGAGAAGCAGCCGTTAACACAGGAGAATGTTCGCCGTGGAGCCAACAGTTTTACACCCCAGACATCCACATGCTGGAAGAATTGAGTCACCGCCCAAACTAGAGGTCAGCAAGTGAGCATGGCAAATCTAAACGGATGGCACCATTTCAAGGGGACGGATTATTGGAAGGATGCGATTGTGCTGGAAAGGGTGCGGAGATTCACCGGGCTGTTGTTTTGCTGGAGGCATTGCAGTTATATGGACAGAAGGGACAGGCTTAGTTTGTCGCCTTTGGTACAGAGGTGGCTGCCTTGACAGAGATATATAGAATTATGAGGGGCATTTAAGATAGAGAGTAGGAATCTTATCCCCAGTGGGGTGTTGGTTTACAATGAAGAGTCAGGGGTTCAGAGAAGATCTAAAGGGAAAGAAGGGTCCCAACCAAAAATGTTGCCTGTCCATTTTCTCCACAGATGCTGCCTGACCCGCTGTTTCCCCAGCACTGATTCTTACTCAGGATTCCAGCACCTGCAGTTCCCTGTGGCTCCATCTCAAGGGAAATGCTTCTCATACAGAGGGTATCTGGATGGGAGCTAAGTGTACAGGAGAGGGGAGGGGGGGGGAAAGAGGGGGAAGGAGCAGCGTGACGTGGTTTAGTGGGAAGAGTTGCGGACAAGATGAAAGGTAGATGCAGGTTTGGGAGTAAGACACAAGGCTGTGGTCTCAGGGAAGGGGCAGAGTATTGGTGAGGGCAACAGAGGGAGCTGTGAGGTGCTAACATAAAACAGTTTGCAGTGGAGGAACAAAATGCAGGATCTTCTTTGTGGCACTGGATAATACTGTAAGTGTGTGCAGTTTGGGTAAGCTACAGCTTCAGTTATCAGGATAGAAAGGGTTTAGAGGGCACCGGCCAAATGCAGGTAAGTGGGACCTGCCCAGTATGCCAACAGTCGGCATGGACAAGATGGACCGAAGGTCCTGTGCCTGTGCTGTACATTTTAGAGATTTAGTGATACAAACAGGCCCTTCGGCCCACCTAGTCTGTGCTGACCATCAATCACCCATTCACACACTAGTTCTATATTATCTCACTTTCTCATCCACTCCCTACACACTAGGGACAGTTTACAGAGACCAATTAACCTATCAGTTTAATAAGTGGGAGCCAATTAACCTGCTCGTCTTTGAGATGTGGGAAGAAACCGGAGCACCCGGAGGAAACCCATGCGGTCACAGGGAGAACGTGCAAACTCCACACAGACAGCACCAAACGTCAGGATCGAACCTGGGTCTTGGGCGCTGTGACCCTCTATGACAGCGGGTGGCACAGAGGTTTGTGTGGTGAATGGTGTGTGCACACCCACTCAAGCCTGATGTGCTGTTGAGTGAGATTGTGGGCAACCTGTACATGGGACAGACGGGTTGCGGGTGAGGGGGCTGGCAGTGGAGGGGGGAGGGGGGGGGTTAGTGTTGGCCACATTGTTAGTGTTGGCACCCCGTTGTTGTGAGAGAAGTGTGAGAGATTTACCCGGTCCTGCAGCATCTGGACGGAGACGCGGTGGGTGTTGAGCTTGACGGTCACCTCGGGTTTGATGGAGCACACGTAGCAGCTGGCATTCGGCGGGTCCAGGGTGCACGGCACCAGCAACTTCTTCCGCGGATTTGGCTGCTTGTTCAGAAAGATCTGCCAACATCAAAGCCAACGGTTAAAAGTGACGAAGGGAACCAGGGGTTCCATATGCAGCTAAGAAATGATAACGCCCACTCCAGTAGAAGCAGAACGGTCCAGAACAAGATGGAGGCAGGGTGATTTGGTTGGTCCACAGACTAGCACACAGGTGATAAAGCGCTGAGGCGGCTATTCAGCCCCTTACATGACCAGCTGTGGCCAAGAAAGCACAGCAACGCCTCGACTTCCTCAGTAGTGTAAGGAAGTTCAACATCTCCAACCTCTACAGAAGCAGCGTAGAAAGCATCCCATAGAGATGCACCACAGCTCAATGTGGCAAGACTACAAGAAATTGCAGTGAGTTGTGGATGTAGCCCCGTCCAAACAAACCAGCATCCCTTCATCGACTCCATCTACACTTCACACTGCCCATGGGAAAGCAACCAACACAAACAAGAACCACTCACCCCTGTCACTCCCTCCTATCCCCGCTTCCCATTGGGCAGTAGATACAAAAGCTTGCAAGCACCTACCAGTGGATACAGCAATAGCAACTTCCCCACAATTATCAGACTACTGAACAGTCCCGCCCGCCAGAAGCTAGGGTATATTCCTGATCTCCTAACCTACCTCATTGCGGAGCTTACACTATTTTTATCTGTACTTTTTATTCTGCACTCTGATATTTGTCTCTTTGCACTCCATGTGCTTGTACTGCATGGTTTGATTATACTTGTGGAGTTTGATTTGAATGGATAGCGCACAAAGCAAGTTTTTCACTGTATCGTGGTACACATGACAATAAAAAACCAATACTGATATCTATCACATTCACGTTCTCCCAGCGGCCCCGGGAAGCGTCCACATCATTCGCCGCACTTGTACCACGATCCTTCTGCCCCAGACCCTACTGAAGAAGGAGGCTCCCTGTGGCTGGAGACCCGACTAGAGGGCTCCACACGGTTGACTTGAGCCGCCCGGTGGCCCTTTCTCCATCCTCCCCACTCCGCCACTTCTCCAAAAACTCACTGTCCTGCATTGCTCCATGTTGCCCGAGAGAATCTTCAGTCCTTCCAAAACGATTAGGCCAGCGATGATTGCGTTGGTGGTGGCGATCGCCGGGATGATATTGCCGGCCATGGCTAAGAGCAATGAGGAAAATTAACAAAGTAGAAATGAGGAATTGCCAATGCTGGTTTACATAAAAGGAAACAAAGTGCTGGAGTGAATTAATGAATTAACAAACCTGCTGATCCAAAACACAGGGACCCTCCAGAACATAACGTTTGCTGCAGCTTTGTTCAGCACATCACCACAACAAACTAGGCCTTTGTTAGTTTAATTTAGTTTAGAGATACAGCACGGAAACATGCCCTTCGGCCCACTGAGCATACGCAGAACAGCAATACCGTACACTACCCTATACACTAGGGACAATTTACAATTTTTACCAAAGCCGAATTAACCTACAAACCAGTATGTCTTTGGGGTGTGGGAGGAAACTGGAGCGCCTGAAGAAAACCCTCGTGGTCATGGAATGTATAAACTCCGTACAAACAGCCCCAATATTCGGGATCGAACCCGGGTCTCTGGCGCTGTGAGGCAGCAATTCTACCTCTGCGCCACTACAGCCTGTGTTTGAACATGACAGTGTCACTCCCAAAGGAATTGATTTGTTGGGGTTCAGTTCCAGGGACAATGAGTGCTTTAAAACTATGACAGAGTCTTCTCTTCATTGCAGAACCTTGGACAATGAGGCCAGCAGCCTGGCCAACTACAGAACAAATCCCAGCCAAACCAGTCCTCACTTCCCAAAGGGCCATTATAGGAAGACACCTGATTCCGTATTCCCTACTCCCATCTGGAACACACTGCAAGGAGCTAATGGAGGCAGAGAATCTCACTATGTGTGAGGAATATCTGGACAAGCTGTTAGATCACTAAAACATAGAAAGTTCTAAGCCAAGGGCTGGAAAATGGGATTAGCACGATAGGGTCTTGATGGTTAACATGGATGGAGGGGTGAAATGTTTCTGTACGACGACCAAGACAAGCGGAATTCACTAATTGCACCTATCTTTGGACTCTTTACCTTGGAGTGTAGGAGGCCGAGGGGTGACCTTATTGGGGTGTACAAGATCACGAGGGGCATGGATAAAGTGAACAGTCTAAAACTCGAGGGCACAGGCTTAAGGCGAGGGGAAATTTAAGAAGGACCTCAGGAACAACTTTTCCAGTAAGAGGGTAGTCCATATCTGGAATGAGCTGCCAGAGGAAGCTATAGAAGCGGATACAATTATGATTTTCAAAATATATTTGTACAGATATATGACAGGAAGCATTTAAAGGGATAGGGGCCAAATGCAACAGATGGTACATCACCTCGTAACATCTCTCAGTTATGATGAATGGTCATTGACCTGAAATGAAAGCAGCCAACAGAATCAAGGACTGGCCCAATACGCCAAATTGGTTGGTATGGACATGGTGGGCTGAAGAGCCTGATCCTGTGCTATACAGCTGTATGACTTTACGGCACCAAGGAAACAGTTGTTGTTCTCTCCCTCTCTGCATTGACTTCCACCAAAGGAACAGTGGAGCTGGCCACCAGCTACGAGAGCTCCCTGCACCAGTACAGAGTCCAGCAGAGGCATTTGTCCATCAGTCTACTGCTGCCATCTGCTGGCACAGCACAGTGTTTACAAGCTCTCGACTTTCTCCCGTGTATTAATTCTTTGCTAGACAATCATTGCATGATCACCAACTGGTCCAAGTAATCAGGCTGTATACACAAATGCAAGAAAGACATCTTCAGCTCTGAGAAAGATCTTTGTTTTTCTCTCTCCACATTTCGAAACGTCACACATCTTTTTTCTCCAGAGAAGCTAGCTGCCTGACCCACTGAGCTATTCCGGCACTTTGTGTCCATCTTCAGTATAAACCAGCATCTACAGTTCCTTCCTACACATCTACTTTAGTAATGTTGATTGAGAGAATAATTGTTGACCCAAGACACCGATAAGAACACATTTCCAAAAGGGTTCAGTGGGATCTTGTAGGTGTGTTTAAAGAAGAGGATCTGGCAAAGTTTAACGTTTCATTTGGAAGGGAGCTCGGTGAACAATGCCAGTGTTCAGTTCCTGTTGTGACAATCACCCGGTGTGGACGAGGGTGGCTGGGGACCTGATCTCAGAGACAGGGTTGGAGACGCAGGAGACCGCAGATGCTGGAATCTAGAGCAACAATTAATCTGCGGGAGAACTCTGAGGAGAAAGGCAAGGAATGATTGCATTGTGTAGAATATCGGGCTCAGTGTAAATCTGCCTCGCATACAGGTTTGGTGTATATGTGACTCCAGATCCACTAATGTGATTGACTCGAACCTTCCTCTGAAGCGCAGTGACAGTTACTGATGGACAATGAATGACAAGAAACACCGGCAATCATTTTAAACAAGTTTTCAGGAGCAGAGCTGAAACATGAGAGCAGTGGGTGCCTGATCCAATTCCTAACGTGTTCTTAACCTGCTCCTCACACAGTGTCCCTGGCTATTCTGACAGAGATTGATGACCTTGGCATTCAAGGGCAGAGAGCGAGGGACGTCAGCCAGCGTTCCTGCAGTCATAGCTATTCAACGATCAACATCAAAAGCATAACAGCAAGGCAATTCAAGACGGAGAATACGTTGGCAACTAAGCTTTAACGTGCAAACCTTACATTTCACGTCGAACTTGCTCTTCATGTTAATACTGAAGATGTGCATTCGCAGGTTGGCAGCAGCAGTCACAAAGTTCATGGCTGGTGCATCATCCTGGGGACACAACCAAGGCACACAGATTAAAGGGGCCATCAGTTCAGGAGCAGGCAATGCCCTGTATACACAGCCCTGTTCCTCAGCCCAGGCACCATCTCCTCACTCCAGCATGTTTCTGTGGCCTCTGTTCCTCCATCGGTCAGGGGTTACCCAAAGCACCCAGATCGTAACCCATCAGATCGCTCCATGCCTACAGACAGACCTACATTAGTCCCCTATCGCAGAATTCGGAACTCTGTTACCATATCTGTGCACACCCCACCATTCTCACGGGCTGCTCTTTCTTCACGCTCTATGATAACTCGCCTGGTAGCGCGTGTATCCCTGCAGTTATCACCACCTCATGCCCAGCGGTTGCTGACTGCCTCTCCGTCTGGCAGCAGCAACGGCTAGTGAAAGAGTTTCTGATGCAGTATCCAACCGCTTGGCTTACTACTCTGGTCCTGTGTTAGGGGTGGACAACTTCCCAACATCAGGTTAGGGGGCATCTATGAACACGGAGATGACGATTGACATTAAAATATACAGCATGGAAACAGGCCCTTCACCCCACACCAACAACAGATCACCCATTCAGAATTGTTTCCTTCTTCTGTGGAAATGTTAATTCGGTCTCCAAGTCAAATAACCTGAACTAATTAATTAAAAGCAATAAACACAGGTTAACGTTCAGAAAACAACCATGACAAGAACTCGTTCTGACCTTGTCCCAGACCAGCTCCCCTCCGTCCCCCTTCTCCGCCAGACGAGCTTTGAGGTGATCCACACTTCGCGCAAACAAGTGTGCGTAGCTCCTCACGTCCAGGACCTGTTGGTCCTTCAGGCCGGCCGGAGAGGCGCTCGGTTGCTGCAGGGACGAGCCCATCTCTAATCGACACAAACAACACCGTTACACAGTGGAGGGAGAGGACCAGTCCACATCCACTCTATCCAGGCCTTTCATTATTCATTAGGTTTCAATCAGATCCCCTTCTAAACTCCAGCGAGTACAGGCCCAGAGCCATCACCCACTCATCATGTTAACCCAATCATCCCTAGGATCATTCTCCAGTTATTTATTTTCAAATACGTTGCAAAAATTTCTAAACACCTGTTTTCGCTTCTTCATTCTGGGGTATTATGTGTGGATTGATGATAAAAAAAATTGTTTTAATCCATTTTAAAATAAGGCGGTGACGTAACAAAATGTGGAAAAAGTGAAGGGGTCTGAATACTTTCTGAATGCATTGTATAGGGCCCAAAACTGCTCTCAATGCTCCAAATGTAGTTTAAGCAGTGCCTTCTAAAGCCCCAGCATCATAATCGTGCTTTTATATTTTATGTCCTTGCAGTGTGTGTTGTTATTTTATATATTCTATGTACATGCATTGTGCGTTTATATTTTATTTAATATATGTTATGCCCTTGCAAAGGGTGTTATTGCAGTGATCACAAGGCTTGTTTGGAAGCGAGGATTCTACAGGTCCTAGGGAGCAGATTGGTGCATCCAAAGGTTGATGCGAGAGTTGCTACTTGATTCATCAACCTTTGCGTACACCGAACTTTGAGTAAACTAAGCTAAACTAACACCCACCTGCCCCCTGAGTGTTTCCCTACAGAATCCTTGCTGCCTTTCGATAGCTGCAACACGTTGATTGGAGTTAACACATCCCGGCACTAGGAGTGAATATGATCTCAAGTTTTAAAGGGCATTTGGACTGATATGGATAGTAAGGAGTTAAGAGGATATGAGTCTGTTTCTGGAATGTATTGCTTTACGATAATTAAACCGTGGTATTTTTCTTTTTGCACTACCTGCTATAGTCACGTATGTTATGATTTGACTGGATAGCACCCTGGATCAGACACACCCTGTATCTGCCACACAGCCAGGCTGAAGGGGATTTGTGGGTGATGTTGGCAAGCCTACTCTTTATTTCCTATTGCAATGTAAGTGCAGACTTACCAACTCTCTCTACAGCAGTCCAGTCCAGTGGCACAGGAGCTTTCCTTTTGCGCCACAGCTGGTCCATTGTCAGTAAGTACTTTATATCATCTCTGAAAAGCTGCAAAAGAATCAGTATGTGAAGATTGTTCACTCATCACCTGAAAAATCTGAAATTTGAATTGAAGTTTAATAACATCTCACTTTCTGATAACATAATGCTCAAGTGTAGAGAATTGTGGATGTAGCCCACTCTATTAAATAAACCAGCCTCCCCACCATTGCCTGCATCTACACTTCACGCTGTCTCGGATAAACAGCCGACATAACGAAGGACCATTTCTAACCCAGTTACTCCCTCTCCCATTGGGCAGATGATACTAAAGCTTGAAAGCACATACCACCAGTTTCAGGAACAGCTTCGTCCCCGCTGTTATCAAACTACTATACAGTCCTTCCATAAATTACGATGTAGTCCCGATCTTCCAACCTACCTCATTACAGAAGGTGTACATTTAAAAATCTCAATTTTCTCTGCAACTGTAACGCTATATTCTGCACTCTAGTATTTATCTTTTTGCACTACCTGTTATAGTCATGTACGGTATGATTTGACTGGATAGCACACACACAAAGCATTTCACTGTATTTCAGTACACATGGCAATAATAAACCAATACCAACGTTTTGCGATGGGAAGCCTGTGTATGCAGAGTACAGTGGTGATGGGAAGCCTGTGTGTGCAGTGTATTGTGGCTATGGGAAGCCAGTGTGTCCAGTGTATAGTGGCCATGGGAAGCCTGTGTGTGCAGTGTATAGTGGCCATGGGAAGCCTGTGTGTGTGCAGTGTATAGTGGCCATGAGAAGCCTGTGTGTGCAGTGTAGTGATGATGGGAAGCCTGTGTGTGCAGTGTATTGTGGTGGTGAGAAGCCTGTGTGTGCAGTGTTTTGTGGTGGTGGGAAGCCAGATTCCCAACGTGTTCCAATCAGTGAGACCGAGGGTGGATAACAGCGGTTGTGTCCGTCACGCAAGGCAGTGAGGAATCGTGGCTGCAATGGATGGATAATCTTTAGTTGAACCTCTGCCACCATTTAACCCTGAATAATCGCCTCAGCTCAACATGAAACCGGCGATACACCAAGTTCAAGGAGCCCGAGGATTAATACCAACAGTTTCATAGAATGGTCACAGCACAGAAAGAGGACAGTTGTTCTCGACCAGAGCCCTGCACGAGTTCCATCCCCTCTCAAGGATGATCTCTACCCGTTTACGGAAGCAAATCTACTGCCCATCTCCTGCAGCAGATCAGGCCATGGAACTTTAGTCCCATCAAGAGTGACGAGCTGGTGGAACGGGGAGGTCCCGGCGAATGAATCGCTGGACATTAGGATGGAACGGCCCCATATCCACCGGGCCCAACTGGTTCAGGAGCTCAAACCCCGACCATGGAACCAGTTGCCACCTCTACACCTTCTCCTGACGGTTCACCGTGTAATGAGGCTGCAAGAATCTCAGTGACGATACCTTGTTGAATATTTTGACAGGATCATACCCCGTGGATCTGGCCCAGTCCTTTGTGGAAACACGTTTGATGCCACCATCCTCATTGGAAGCTCCTGCCCTCGCCACTGCATCTGACAGCTCCCCTGCCAACAAATGCAAAGACATTTAATGCGGCTGAAAGCCCTGGGGTCTGCCTCAGGACTTGCAGCTGGCACGGCTCACGTCTCTCTGTGTAGGTTACTACAGGTGACGTTAAGAGGATGTATGGCGGGGCCTCACGTGTACTTACAGGCAGCCTCTGGGTCAGCCGTGTCGGGCGATACCTCCTGGTCTGCATCTTCCTCTCCAAACAACTGGCTAAGGAAAGAACAGAAAACATCGACAGGCCCATTTGGAAGATGCACTCCCAATAGTCAAACCCACTCTGCTCTACAAAACCCCAAATCCTCTCTTACTTTTTAGTTCAGTTTAGAGATACAGCGCAGAAACAGGCCCTTCGGCCCACCGAGTCCACGCCGACCAGCAATCACCCTGGACACTAGTTCTATCCCACACACTGGGATAATTTTTACAAAAGCCAATTAACCTACAAACCCACATGTCATTGGAATGTGCGAGGAAACTGGGGCATCCAGAGGAAACCCACAAGGTCACAGGGAAAACATGCAAACTCTGTACAGACAGGATTGAACCCGGGTCTCTGGCGCTGTACGACAGTAACTCTACTTGCACCACTGCGCCACCCAAACTGATGTGATCAAACCCAGTCTGATAACACAAGGGAAGATGTTCCTGAATCTAGTGGTATGTGATTTCAAGCATTTGTCTCTTGTTCCCGACGGGAGAGGGGAGAAGAGGGAGTGACCGGGGTGTGAGTGATCCTTGATCAGGTTGGCTGCTTTCCGAGGCAGTGAAGCACAGGTGGAGTTGATGGTGGGGAGTTTAGCCTCTGCGATGGACAGGGCTACATCTACAACTCTCTGCAATGTGTTTATCATGCACAATTCCTCACAGAAGCAGGAATCCATTGGCTGCATCCATTAGACTTTGTTTCAAGCCACATTCATACATACAATGCTTGTCTCTTTTTAAATGTGTTCCAGGGAGTGGGTGAGACAATGCTGCATATAATGATTCCCGGCCCTGGCTGTCCAGTGGTAAGAAAGAATCATAGCTTAAGAGTAGCGATGGAGCAGAGAGGCAGTGGGTGAAAATGGAAGGGTTGGTGAAACCATTGGATCACTGCAGCAACCCACCAGTCTTTGCAGTCCTTTTACATGACTCCCGCCACAAATTGTAAGCTTGGTTTTGCTGCTGGGATAGATGGATTGCTAATCTATCATCTGATGGATCACTAATTGATGGCACTGATGGATTGCCACACTCGCGGTGTGAACACGAGTGCTGATCTAGTTGCCACGTGTACATTCCCTGCCGCCCCAACAGCCTCCTCCATCATCACAGAGCTTTGTCTCTGAACAAAGAACCCAACCCCCCCCCCCCCCCCAGCATGGTCACCATTAGCACAGAACCATTGCAGTAACCCACACACCACTGCTGCTTACTTGAACAGGTACTTTGCCCACACGATGCAGTGGATGGGTTCTGAAGGAGTGTTTCGGATTGTGCAGCCTGGGAATGTTTTCTGTGTCGGTTTAGGCTGGCACTCGTAGCATTCCGTTACGCCCTGCGCAAAGACAATTAACAACAACGGTTTAATATCCCCAGTATCAGACCAGATCCCAAACTCTTACTCAACCTGCCTCCACTGTTGTTTGAAAATGAAAACGTATGTACAACACTGGAGAAAAGCAACAACACTCAGAAAGAGATGCAGGCAAGACCCTGACATACAAGGGTATTAACCGTGGGGTCACTCAAGTTACAACAGTGTTTTTGTTCATTAAAAATGCTGAGATTTTTCAAATGCTGAGATTGCTCATGGTTGAGACCAATTTACTTAGCCCAGAGTTAATTAGTTAGTTTAACTTATTATCACGTGTACCAAGGTACAGTGAAAAGCTTTTTGTTGCGTGTTATCCAGTCAGCGGAAACACTACACATGATTATAATCGAGCCGTCCACGGTGTACAGATACAGGATAATGAAAGGACTTAGTCTAAACTCAGCCCACTAACTGGTAAGGGGGCATTTAATTTAGCTGAATTTAACCCGGATAAAGGAGACACAAGGAACTGCAGATGATAGTATCATGAGCAAAACACCAAGTGTTGGAGGAAATCAGCGGGTCGGGCAACAGCTTTCTACTCCATCTGAAGAAGGGTCCCGACCTGAAACATCACTGGTCCGTGTCCTCCAGAGATGTTTCAGGTCGGGACCCTTCTTCAGATGGAGTAGAAAGCTGGGGGAGAAAGCTGAAAGAGAGGTATTGTGGGGCAAAGCCTGGCAAGTGATAGGTGGTTACAGGTGTGGAAGGGTTGATTAGCAGATGAGTCAGATGGGGAAGAAAGGATCCCAATGTAAAACATCACATGTCCATTTCTTCCACAGATGCTGACTGACCCGCTGAGTTCCTGCAGGACTTTGCTTTTTTTCTAATATGATGAATTGTCGATTAAGTGCTTACTTGCTCATCAGCATCTAACTTCACTCAACCAATACTCATGCAAGCTACTATTGCTGGTACCAAATAATGAAGGGCTGTCTTTACTCAGAGTCATACAGCACAGAAACATGGCCCTTCAGCCCAACTCATCTATGCTGACCAAGATGCCCATTCTAGGCTAGTTCCCATACCACTTTTGGCCCATATCCCTCTAAACCTTTCCTATCCATGTACCTGTCCAAATGTCTATTAAATGTTGTTATAGTACTTACCCCGCTACCTCCTCTGGCAGCTTGTTTCATATACCCACCACCCTCGTTGTGGAAAAAGTTGCCCCTCAGGTTCCTATTAAATCCGCCCCCTCTCACCATAAACCTATGCCCTCTAGTTCTTGATTCTCCTATCCTGGGTAAATGACTCTATGCTTGCACCCTATCTATTCCCATCATGATCTGAAACACCTCTACAAAATTGCTCCTTATCCTTCTGTGCTCCAAGGAATAAAGTCCTAGCCTGCCCAACCACTCCCTGTAGATCAAGCACTCTAGACCCGGCAACATCCTCATATGCCAATCAGAGGCAACATTTTGTGACAGGTAAACAGAGGAGTTTTTTGACGGATACACCGACTGTTACAAAACACAAGCCAGACGTAGTACCTTTTTGATGACAGTGACTTGGCCAAGGTACCCAGCAGTGCCGCTCTCTATCAGAGGAATGTCAGCAGCCAAACACATTCTATTCACGTGGTTACGAGCAGCTGAAAAATAGAAAAAAACAACCTAATCTCATCAGGGATCTGCAAACGCAACCGTGAAGCATCAGCTGCTGTTTCCAGAGACATAAGAGATGGCAGACGCTGGAATCTTGAGCAAACCACATGGTGCTGGAGGAACTCAGCGGGGCAGGCAGCGTCGGTGGAGGGAATGGACAGGTGACACTCCCTCTAGGACCCTTCTTCAGTCTTCTACAAATCTGAGTATGAAGGGTCCCGACCCAAAACATTGTCTGTTCATTCCCTCCACAGGTGCTGCCTTATGATATTTGGCCCATCAAATTCATTCTGTCTCTCAGAGCAATCTCATCACCCATACAATAGCCCCTGTGACATAGACTCTCTCTAATCCCATGAGCCTCCCCAGAATGACATTAGGGGCAAACTACAGCTGTCAATTAATCTACCATTGGGATGTAGGTGACAAGGCTGAATGGCCTACTTGTTTTCTATTATGTTCTCTCAGTTAGACATACACCTTCCTTGGCAAGTTTCAGAGTGGTGAATCTGTGGAATTCTTTGCCACAGATGGTGGTTGATACCAAGTCATTTGGTATTTTTAAAGCAGAGGTTGATAGCTTCTTGGATAGTATGGGTGTTGAATGTTAACCAGAGAAGGCAGGAGAATGGGGTTGAGAGGGAAAGATAGATCAGCCATGATTGAATGGCAGAGTAGACTCAATGGGCCCATTCTGCTCCTACGTCTTATGGTGTTCTAAGAAATGCAGGAGAATGTTCCCTGGTGTCCTGACCAACATTCTCTTAACATCACAAGAACAGATTATTAATAGACCAATTATGATTAATATACTGCTGTTGGCAAGGTAAGCAAATGAAAATGAAGACCAATGGCTGGTGAATGGGATATGGCACAGATCAGTAATGATCTAATTAGCTGGGAAATTCCCTGGGCAGGCTGACAGGCCTCTCCCGGATGCTATGGTGATTGCAATGAATTTCAGCATTTGTGCAGTCAAATTACATTTAGGAAAGAGAATCCCACACATACCTTCTAAATTAATGACTCTGCCTAGCATCCATCACTTTATCATAAAGCTGTGCAGCTCGAAAGCAGGCCCTTCGGCCCACATTGCCCATGATGATATTGGCCCACATCCCTCTAAATATCCAGACATCGTTCAAATTTATTTGTCTTAAAACTAGAAGGGCACAAGGCCCGGGAATCCTTACCTCTATTATCTAGGGCATTCATCACAAGCGTAAACTGTCTGAAGAATTCCACATTATAATCTGGGCTGCAAAGAAAAACAAATGATTTTTTAAAATCGGTTAGTAGAAATAAAAACAATATCACACTGATGAGAGAGTTTAACGTGAATGTTTTTTCACATTAAATTCTGTGCGCCTCAATATTCACAAACATCTGTTTCTGACGAATTGTAATGATTATTATTATTTGATTCAGTGGACGCTGAGTGAATTCTAAGATAATTTGTTGGTTCAGTTGGAATGCATTTAGATTAGGAAAACACAATCTTTTGGGTTGTTTTAATTCATATCTCTACACTACCATGGTCATTCAGAGATGGAAGCAACATTGGCAGAACATTTCAGACGCTGCAAGTCTGAAACGCAAAACAGAACATGCCAGATATAATAAGCAATGTGTTCATAAGTTCTAGGAGCAGAATTAGGCCATTCAGCCCATCAAGTATACTCCGCCATTCAATCATGGCTGACCTATCTTTCCCTATTAACCCCATTCTCCTGCCTTCTTCCCATAACCCGACACCCTTACTAATCAAGAATCTGTCAATCTCCAACTTAAAAATACCCATGGACGGCCTCTACAGCCGTCTGTGGCAATGAATTCCACAGATTCACCACCCTCTGACTGAAGAGGGTAAAGTTCACGAGGCTAAAGTTGGAAGATAAATAAAGTTCAAGTTTTAGGTTGATTAGCTTACATCAGAACTATATTTCTTTCTCCACAAATGCTGCCTGACATGCTAAGTATTTTGAGCACTTTTGATTTGTATTTTGGAATCAGCATTAATCGCCCACACCCAGATGCCTTTGGGAAGGGGATAGTGAGTGTAGTTGAAGGTAGACACAAAATGCTGGACAGGCAGCATCTCTGGAGAGAAGGAAGGGGTGATGTTTTGAATCAAGACACTTCTTCAGACTGAGAGTCAGGAGAGAGAGCGGGACAGAGATAGAATGTAGTCGGAGACAGTAAGACTGGTGGGAGAACTGGGAAGGGGGAGGGGATGGAGAGGGAAAGCAAGGGCTATTTGAAGTTAGAGAAGTCAATGTTCATACCGCTGGGGTGTAAGCTACCCAAGTGAAATATGAGGTGCTGTTCCTCCAATTTGTACTGGGCCTCACTCTGACAATGGAGGAGGCCCAGGACAGAAAAGTCAGATTGGGAATGGGAGGGGGAGTTAAAGTGTTGAGCAACCAGGTGATCAGGTAGGTTAAGGCGGACTGAGCAGAGGTGTTCAGCGATACGATCGCCGAGCCTGCGCTTGGTCTATACAAGAGTTGAAACCTGGAACAGCGGATATAGTAGATGAGGTTGGAGGAGGTGCAAGTGAACGTCTGCCTCACCTGAAAAGACTATCCAGGGGGGATGGTAAAGAGACAGGTGTTGCATCTCCTGCAGTTGCAGGGGAAGGTACCTGGGGAGCGGGTGGTTTGGGTGGGAAGGGACGAGTTGACCAGGGAGTTGCGGTCTCTGCAGAAAGCAGAAAGGGGTGGAGATGGGAAGATGTGGGATCCCGTTGGAGGTGGTGAAAATGTTGGAGGATTATATGCTGTATGCGTCGGATGATGGGGTGGAAGGTTGAGGACAAGGGGGACTGACTTTGTTACGAATGGGAGGAGGGGGAGCAAGAGCGGAGCTGTGGAATAATGAGGAGACCCTAGTGAGAGCCTCATCTATAATGGAAGAGGGGGACCCCCATTTCCCAAAGAATTACATATCCGATGCCCTGGTATGGAAAACTTCATCCTGGGCACAGATACAGCTTAGACGGTGGAATTGGGTGTAGGGGATAGAGCCTTTACAGGAAGCATGGTGGGAAGAAGTGCAGTCTAGAAAGCTATGGGAGTCAGTGGGTTTGTAGTAGAAGTTGGTCAATAGTCTATCTCCTGTGATGGATACGGTGAGATCATGAAACGGTAGGGAGATGTCGGAGATGATCCAAGTGATTTTGAGTGCAGGATGGAAATCGGTCGTGAAGTTGATGAAGTCAGCGAGTTCTGCATGGATGCAGGAGGTAGCACCGATGTAGTTGTCCATGTAGCCGAGGTAGAGTTCGTGGATAGGGTCAATGTATGCATGGAACAGTGATTGTTAGACATACCCTACAAAGAGGCAGGCATAGCTGGGGCCCATAGCTACACCTTAGATTTGGAGGAAGTGGTAGGAGTCGAAGTAGTTGTTGAGGGTAAGGACCAGTTGTGCTAGGCAGAGGAGAGTATTAGTAGACGGAAATTGGCTAGTTCTGCGGTCGAGGAAGAAACGGAGGGCTTTAAGACTTTCCTGGTGGGAGATGGAGGTGCAGAGTGACTGGACATCCATAGTAAAGATGAGGGAGTGGGGTCTGGAAAACGGAAGTCATTGAAGAATCGAAGAGCTTGTGAGGTGTCCTGGGCATAGGTAGGGAGGGATTGGACGGAGTCGAGGTATGTGGAAATTAATTCAGTGTAGTTGTTTAGTTACTAGACCGGCAGCCGGAGATCTGGACCATTCATTCAGAAACGTGGGTTTGAATTACAACACAGCATCTGTTAACATTTAAATTTAAATTACATTTACATTATATAAACCTAGATGCAAAAAGAAAAGTCAGGAACAGCAGGCAGTGAAGAAAGCTAATCGCATGTTGGCCATCATAACAGGAGGAGTTGAGTATAGGAGCAAAGAGGTCCTTCTACAGTTGTGCAGGGCCCAGATGAGACCTCACCTGGAGTATTGTGTGCAGTTTTGGTCTCCAAATTTGAGGAAGGACATTCTTGCTATTGAGGGAGTGCAGCATAGGTTCACAAGGTTAATTCCTGTGATGGTTGGACTGTCATATGCTGAAAGAATGGAATGACTGGGCTTGTATACACTGGAAGTTAGAAGTATGAGAGGGGATCTTATTGAAACATATAAGATTATTATGGGATTGGACACGCTAGAGGCAGAAAACATGTTCCTGATGTTGGGGGAGTGCAGAACCAGGGGCCACAGTTTAAAAATGATGGGTAGCCCATTTAGAACGTTGATGAGGAAAAATAAATTCACCCAGAGAGTTGTGAATCTGCGGAATTCTCTGCCTCAGAAGGCAGTGAGGCTGATTCTCTCAATGCTTTCAAGAGAGAGTTAGACAGAGCTCTTAAAGATAGCGGAGTCAAGGGATATGGGGAGAAGGCAGGAACGGGGTACTGATTGTGGATGATCAGCCATGATCACAGTGAATGGCAGTGCTGGCTCAAAGGGCCAAATGGCCTACTCCTGCACCTATTGTCTATCCAAGTACCTGTTTAAGTGTCTGTTAATTGCTCATATTAGGCTGTGCAATGCAACTACTGGGCCAGGGTGTTCCAGAAACCAACTGCATTAATAAAGACACTCTTCTACTTAGTGCCGCTATCACCCATTGAACATATACATCCATACGGTTAATACCCGAACACAAAAACCCAGGCCAACTAAGTTACATATGACACCACATACTTCTTTCTCTCGGTGGGAGGTACCTTGATCTGAGAGAGAAGCAGTGAGGTACTGGAGCCCAAAGCAGTCACACCTTTCAGATTGACGAACATTCTTCTCTTTCTCATGTAGCTCAGGAGCCTAATCATCGGTTTAAAATAAATGGCTCTAATTAAGAGTCAAAAAGTGCTGGAAACACAAGCAGGTCTGGCAACATCTCTGGAAAGAGAAAACATATTTTTCTCTTTTCTCCAGTTCTGATGATGGGTCTCGACCTGAATGTTCACTGTTCCTCTCTTGACATCTTGTCTGACCTACTGTTTTTATTTCAGATTTGCAGCATCTGCTGTGTTTGTTGCTTGATTTTCATTCCTTGACTCCAATTGTTGCTTACCCAGAAAAATGCAACTTACTTCATGATGCTGTCGTGATAAGCAGTAATCTTAGCCTCAGGACAGAACTGTAGGGCACTCTCCTTAGCCACCTGCAAACCAAATAAATACAGGGTCAAACACAGCATCCAAACCAATCACAGATGTGCTGCAGGATAGAACAAGCCATTAAGCCCAACTCGTCTGCTCATTTTCCAGGGTGAGTATATCTCCCTCACTACTGACCTTTCTGCCAAGTTAAATTGGTTCATCCAGCTAACAGTCATTTAAAGAGTCAGAGTTATTCAACGTGCAAACAGGCCCTTCAGCCCAATTTGTCCATGCCGAAAAGACTCCCAGCCTATCGCCATAATTCAAGCTCCAGTAACATTCTGGTAAATCTCCTCTGCACCCTTTCCAACTTAATGACCCTCTTCCAATAGATGGGCAGCCAGAACGATACAGTGCTCAAAATGTGGCCTCACCTGGGTCTCTTATAATCTTAAAGATGATGGCAAATCATACCTGAGCTTTTGACTTTCCAACATGTTTCTTTTGGAACAGAAACTGCCGGTTGAGGTTGCTGACGTCAATCGTATCCAAATCAACCTAGAGGTGTAAAGATGGAGAGAAACAACGTTTTGTCGGTTCCAAAGATGGTGCAGGAGTTAAATAAATTATTTAATTTAAATGGTTTCTTCACCACAAAATGTACTACATGGAGGCCATTCAGCCTATCCTCAAGAGTTAATAGTCACACAGCTTGGAAACACGTCTTTGGCCCACCAATGCCAGGCCAACCATCAAGTACCCATTTACGCTCATCTTGTTTTCCAGTAGCTTTGAGTGCTCAAAACCTTCCACCACCCCTCGGGCAGTTGTCCCAGATTTCAAGCACCCTCTGGGTGAAAAAACATCTTCCTCAAATCCCATCTAAACCACTTACCCCTGAGCCTACACCCATGCCCTCTCACATGTAGAACATACAACTACCTACCCTATCTATGCCCATCACAATTGTGCACATCTCAAATCAGATCCTCTCAGCCTCTTCCGCTTCAAGGAAAATAAACACAACCCTCCTCTGAACTGAAACTCTCCATCCCAGGTAACATCCCACTGAATCTCTTCTTCACCCTCTCCAGTGTCTTTTCTATAGTCTGGCTTAGCCAACGTTTTATAAAGTACCTGTTTTTATAATATATAGCCAGGCTAATGAAGTCAATTAAGCATCTTGTCTGAAGAAGGGTCTCGATCCGAAATGTCACCCATCCATGCTCTCCAGAGGTGCTGCTTGACCTACTGAGTTGCTCCAGCACATTTGTATCTTTTTGATTTAAGTATCTAATTACAGTCTTAGAATAAAAGGGAGGCCATTTAAGACTGAGGTGAGAAAAAAACGTTTTCACCCAGAGTTGTGAATTTGTGGAATTCCCTTCCACAGAGGGCATTGGAGGCAAAATCACAGGATGGATTTAAGAGAGAGTTAGATAGAGCTCTAGGGGCTAGTGGAATCAAGGGATATGGGGAGAAGGCAGGCACGGGTTATTGATTGGGGACGATCAGCCATGATCACAATGAATGGCTCGAAGGGCCTCCTCCTGCACCTATTTTCTATGTCTATGTCTATCTCATTTAATTTTGTGGCCATCTTCCAAAATCTTTCACATATCCCGAGGTCCCACAAAAGATTTTAAAGCTGTCGGAGACCCAGAAATATCTTGCCCTACCTCTAGAATACGTTGTAAGATCCTGCGGCTATATCCACCATTATACCCATCAAGGCATCTAATATATCCTCCATTTTAATAATTACTCGATTAAGCATTTCACTGTCTTCCCTAACCCTCTTCTTCCTCTCCAGCCTCCCTGGGCTAATGTCCATCATTTTCCAAACACACTCCCTCAGTCTCCCCTTGTGACTTCCTTCTGAAACCCAGTCCTTCCTGATGTTTTCTGATCTCCCCTTTGACGTTAACTGTAGGATTCTCATGGCTACCCTTTGAAGAGGAGGGGACATCAGCATTCTGCCCAGGAACTGCTTTCACTAAACACATTTAAACACGTAAACCGTGCTCTTCAAGGACTCTTGCAGAACACTTGTTGATTATTGTTTTCCACAACACAACGGTGGATATGAAAGGTCCAGAGGAAAATGGGCCAAACGGGACTACTTTAGATGGAACATCTTGTCAGCATGGACGAGTTCGGCCGAAGGGCTTGCTTCCGTGCTGTACGATTCTATGACTGTAATAGGCACTTCACTGGGACATTAAGAAATGGTCCGGCCTTCAGCTCCTGCATTCAACCCTCAGCATCGAACCCACTGCTCATCCACCCACCCCAAAACTCACAACCCTCCAGCCTAAAGGATCTTGACCCAAATCGTCATAAAGATGCACCCTGACCCAGTTTCAAACGAGTCACACAGCACGGAACAGGCCCTTCAATCCAAGTTGCCTATGCCGACCAAGATGCCCCATCTACAGTACACTACCCACCTGCCCGCATTTGGCCCATATCCCTCTCAACCTCCCCATTTCCAGCAGATCTCTCCACGACCCTTCTTCATCGGCCGAGGCGCGGCTCGGCTCACCCCGCTCCCCTGACAGGGATCTAATCTCCCCATCTGCCCAGCCCATGGTCCCAGATACACACCCCAGACCCAGAGCCCCCCACCGCGCTCAGAGCCGGGGCAGACCCAGGCCTCCCCTCCCCTCCCACTCCCCGGGCCGCTCCACTCCTGCTGCCCACGCCCCAGGCCGAAGGAGAGGCCCAGATCTCGGTGCCCGCCGGCGCCCCATGCCGGGCCTGGCCTCCCCGCCCCCGGAGCCGCCCCGTGTCCCTCGCTTACCACCTCGATGTCCCTGAAGCCGGCGAGCACCAGATTTTTGAGGAGCTCGCAGCCGATGCCGCCGGCGCCCACCACCAGCAGCCGGCAGCGGGACAGCCGCTCGGCCAGAGCGCGGGAGACCGGCCCGACCAGCGCCATCTTCCACAGCCCGAGGCCCAGACACGGGCAGCGCTCGCCGGGGAAAGCCGAGGGTTCCGGCTGCCTCCGCGGACATCGCCTCCTGCCGGCAACGGCAGTGGGTCCTCCAGCCACCGCGCCTCCTGCCGGTACGGGCAGTGGGTCCTCCAGCCACCGCGCCACCTACTGGCAAGCGCATTCTCCAGTCACCGCGCCTCCTGCCGGTACCGGCAGTGGGTCCTCCAGCCACCACGGGCAGTGGGTCCTGCAGCCACCGCGCCACCTACTGGCAAGCGTATTCTCCAGTCACCGCGCCTCCTGCCGGTACGGGAAGTGGGTCCTCCAGCCACCGCGCCACCTACTGGCAAGCGAATTCTCCACTCACCGCGCCTCCTGCTGGTCTCGGCAGGGAGTCCTCAGCCACCGCGCCGCCAACCGCCAGCGGGTCCTCCAGCCACCGCGCCGCCTACCGGTAGTGGAGCCTCTAGCCACCACGCCGCCTACTGCCAATGGGTCCTCCAGCTACCGCGCCGCCTACCTGCAGCGGGTCCTCCAGCCACCGCGCCGCCTCCCGGCAGTGGAGCCTCTAGCCACCACGCCGCCTACCGGCAGCGGGTCCTCCAGCTACCGCGGGCATCGCCTCCTGTCGGCAGTGCTGACGGGTCCTCCAGCCACCGAGCCTCCTGCTGGTGCCGGCAGCGGGTTCACCCAACACCTGCGATACGGGCAATAGAACATTTCGTTGCACTTTGCGGAAAGCTGGAGCGGGAGTCACGATGTGGAACAGAATGACTGCCCCCAAACGCCCGTGCAGAGGGAGCGAGTCACCTCGACCCCGAGCAAGTACCCAAGACATCTGGTCTATATAATGTCAACACAGGAACTTCGCACTGGATTAAGGGGCGAACCTGCTTTGCCCTTTGGTACTGGTTTATTATTGTCCCGTGCACCGAGATGCTGTGAAAAGCTTTGTGTGCTATCCAGTCAAATCATACTGCACATGAGTACAATTAAGCCTTACACAAGTACAACGAGTATCCTATCGTTCAAGTGTCAAAGACTTGAAGCGTCACAGTCGCAGAAAGAAAAGTACAAGGTCCACAGTGAGGTAGGTTGGGACATCGGGACTACACCCTAGATTACGGAAGGACCTTTCAGTAATCTGATAACAGTGGGGAAGAAACTGTTCCTGAATCCGGTGGTACATGATTCCCAGCTTTTGTTTCTTATGCCCATCAAGAGCAGGAAGAAGCAGGAATGACTGGGGTGAAAATGGACTAGCCCAGAATGCCAACCTGGTCAGCTAAGATAAACAGGACTGAAGGCCATGTTTCCACACTATATAGGTCTATGACTGAATTTACCTCAATGAAAATTATCACCATGTTGATGGTACAAATAAATTGGTAACCCTGTTACCATGTGCAATTTACATATTGAATTACTGATGTAAAACACTTTGTTTTAAGAGACTGTGAATGTAATGTGTTGCTGAAATAATTAACTCACAAGGTCTGCCCAGCACATTGTCAGCAATTCTAATTCATTTTCCAATCACCATCTCTTCACCTCCCTGTAATCCTTTTTCTACAATATGTTCTGCTCCCAACCCTCATACATCCCAGTCTGAAGAAAGGTTCCAACATAAAACGTCACCTATCCATGTCCTCCAGAGATGCTGTCTGATCCACTAAGTTGCTCCAGCACTTGGTGTTCTACTCAAGAATTCAGCATCTGCAATTCCTGGTCTTCTCGCACCAATACCATTCTTTGCATCGTTGGAGTCTGTGAGCTCTGGACCTCTCTCTTTCATTCTCCCTCCCATTGTTTAAAGCAGACACTCAAATGTACAGTTTAACCAGACCATTGGATCTTCCTTTTGTGGGCTGGAGTCAAATTCTGATAACCAACTTTAATTTGAAGAGACACAAAAAGCTGGAGTAATTCAGCAGGACAGGCATCTCTTCAGAGAAGGAATGGTTGATGTTTCGGGTCGAGATACTTCTTCAGACTAGTTAGGGAAAGGGGAAATAAGAGATATAGACGATGACGAAGAGAGATAAAGAACAATGAATGAAAGATATGCAAAAAAGTAATGTTGATAAAGGAAACAGGCCATTGTTAGCAGTTGGGTGAAAACGAGAAGCTGGTGAGGAAGGGATATAGAGAGAGTGGGAATGCCGGGGTTACTTGAAGTTAGAGAAATCAATATCTGCCCCAACAAAATATGACATGCTGTTCCTCCAATTTGCGGTTAGCCTCACAGACAATGGAGGAGACCGAGGACAGAAAGGTCAGTGTGGGAATGGGAAGGAGAATTAAAGTGTTTAGCAACCGGGAGACCAGGTAGGTTCAGGCGGACTGAGCGAAGGTGTTCAGCGAAATGATCGCCCAGTCTACATTTGGTCTCGCTGATGCATCAGAGTCCACATCTTGAACAATGGATACAGTAGATGAGGTTGGAGGAGGTGCAAGTGAACTTCTGCCTAACCTGAAAGGACTGTCAGGGTCCCTGGATAGAGTTTGAAGAACCAGGCAACATCTCTGGTGGACATGGATAGGTGACGTTTCATGTTAGAACCCTTCTTCATTTGAATAACCCGGGCATGTGTTTCTGACTAGCTGCAGTTACAACTTGTGCACAAATCAATGGTAAACATTTTATTAACAACATTTTAATAATCTGCAGCAATTTAACAATTACACTACTCACACAGATTCCCAGATATATCCAACCTGCTCTTTGATCAACTTTCCAACCACTTTAACCTACTCAAATCATCTCACCTTAAAAGCACCAAACACCCAAATTATTTACTTCCCAAGATTAAAACTGCTTCGCACTGTGGCCCAGTGAGGGTGAGCAGAGGCTGGTTTGGATGCGCAGTCGAGGTGACCGGTGCTGTCTTTGACGTCCTCGACGTTGCCTTGTTACCGACGTGCTCGGAGTGTATTTACAGCTGGAAGACTCCCCCCTCACCCTGACCCCGCCAGTTCCCATTGGATGGGCTGTAAGGGCAGGGCGAGGGCAGCATCTTTCACGCCAAGGGCTGGTCCATTTCTGTCCTCTGCCCCCATTCTGCCCACTGCGGACATTTCTGGAGAGCATGGGTCCCACCGAGTAACGGGGGGGGGGGGGGAATGATCCCCGGTGAGCAGCAGTGGTCAGATCAAAGGCAAACAGCTGAAGAGGGAGAGGGGAAGCATCAGGAACTGCTGTTAACTCGCACGGCAGCGATCAGAGACCAGGGCAGTGGGAGCAGATTTAACAACACAGCTTTCAGCTTTTTTCACGAGAGCCAGCACTGGAATGGCCACTGCTGGTGCTGAACCAAGAGGCAACATCGTGGAAACCTGCGCCGATGGAACCGTCAGGAGACACACGGATCAGGACCCCCACCCTCATGGGATGGGAATGGGGCGTGTCAGAGGTGGCTGAGAGGGTTGGGAGATTGGGGTGGAAGGGGGTGGGGGTGGTTGAGATGGCTAAAGAGGTTGGGGCGGGGTGGGAGGAGTGGATGGGCCATGGCAGGTGGGGGATGGGAGGAGCGGGCCAGCGGGGGGGTAGTGAGGAGGGTGGGAGGTGGACCGGTGATGGTGCAGGTGAGCCGGATAGCGATGGGGTGGGTGTGGTAGGGTTGGTGATAGGAGGCCACGTATGGGACATTGCCTGGGATATGGTGACATCTCTGGGTCAGGTGCAAAGGGGGAGCGACCAGGGGTGGGGTTGGTTGAAGGTGGAAATGGGGCCAGGGATGGGGAGATTGGGTGGGTGTAAACTGGAAGTGGATGCGCTGAGATCCCCTTAGGTGTGGCGGCAGGTGAGATGGCCTCCGCTCTCACCACTCTGCCTTCTACAGCGCTGCATGGCTGAGACCGGGCCGGGAGGGGTTGTCACTGCTGCTTAGATGCAGTGTCGCGGCGGCCCCTCACTGGAAGCCCCCGAACGCAGCTCCCTGCAAGACAAGAGACTCGAGTCACAGCGAGCACAGCCCAGCTTTCACATCTCCTACTTGCTAACCATTTTAACTCTTATCCCCATTCTTATACTAAACTTTCTGTCCTGGGCCTTCATTGCCAGAATGAGGCCACACGCAAACTGGAGGAACAGCACAAGCTTGGGTTGCGTACAAACCCAATGGTATGAACATTAAATTCTCAAATTTTCACTTACTAACCAGCCGGCAACCCTCCCTTTACCCCCCCCCCCCCCCCCCCCCCCCCACCTTCTTCCTGTGATCCTTTGATTCTGTCTTCACTAAGGAAGACATAAATAATCTGCCAGAAATAGCAGGGGACCGGGGGTCAAATGAGATGGAGGAAATCCAGGTTAGTCGGGAAGTGGTGTTAGGAAAATTGAATGGATTAAAGGCCGATAAAGGGAGGGAGAGAGAAAACGAGGAATTATAGACCAGTTAGTTTAACATCGGTAGTGGGGAAAATGCTAGAGTCAGTTATTAAAGATGGGATAGCAGCACATTTGGAAAGTGGTGAAATCATTGGACAAAGTCAGCATGGATTTATGAAAGGTAAATCATGTCTGACGAATCTTATAGAATTTTTCGAGGATGTAACAAGTAGAATGGATAAGGGAGAACCAGTGGATGTGTTATATCTGGACTTTCAGAAGGCTTTCGACAAGGTCCCACATAAGAGATTAGTATGCAAACTTAAAGCACACGGTATTGGGGGTTCAGTATTGATGTGGGTAGAGAACTGGCTGGCAGACAGGAAGCAAAGAGTAGGAGTAAACGGGTCCTTTTCAGAATGGCAGGCAGTGACTAGTGGGGTACCGCAAGGCTCAGTGCTGGGACCCCAGCTATTTACAATATATATTAATGATTTGGATGAGGGAATTGAATGCAACATCTCCATGTTTGCGGATGACACAAAGCTGGGGGGCAGTGTTAGCTGTGAGGAGGATGCTAGGAGGCTGCAAGGTGACTTGGATAGGTTGGGTGAGTGGGCAAATGCATGGCAGATGCAGTATAATGTGGATAAATGTGAGGTCATCCACTTTGGTGGCAAGAACAGGAAAGTAGACTCGGCTTGTACTCGCTAGAATTTAGAAGATTGAGGGGGGATCTTATAGAAACGTACAAAATTCTTAAAGGGTTGGACCGGTTAGATGCAAGAAGATTGTTCCCGATGTTGGGGAAGTCCAGAACAAGGGGTCACAGTTTAAGGATAAGGGGGAAGTCTTTTAGGACCGAGATGAGAAAAAAAAATTCACACAAAGAGTGGTGAATCTGTGGAATTCTCTGCCACAGAAAGTAGTTGAGGCCAGTTCATTGGCTATATTTAAGAGGGAGTTAGATGTGGCCCTTGCGGCTAAAGGGATCAGGGGGTATGGAGAGAAGGCAGGTACAGGACACCGAGTTGGATGATCAGCCATGATCATATTGAATGGCGGTGCAGGCTCGAAGGGCCGAATGGCCTACTCCTGCACCTATTTTCTATGTTTCTATCCACCTGGACTCGTACCCATTTATCCCCCTCCTCTTCCACCTATATTCTTTCCTCTGGCTTTGCACATCTTCTATCTTGATCCCACAGCTTTGCTCCAACCTTTACCTATCAGACCCCCTCATCTGTATCCACCTGCCACTTGCCAGACTTTGTCCCGCCCCCATCTCCCTTCCAGCCTTCTCCCCTCAAATACAATCAGTCTGACTAGCAATGTCACCTATCCATGTCCTCCAGAGATGCTGTCTGATCTGCCAAGTTACTCCATGGCTTCAGGTTGGAGGGGGAGGTAGGGCTCTGGGATTTGGGAGGAGGAGATGGTAACGGGGTGAAGGGGGGGGGGGGTGAATACATGACCAACTCCCGAGGAGGCCATGTGGTCAACTACCCCAAAGCCCACAAATTAGCACTGTGGGAAGAGTGGAGACACAAGGAACTGCAGATGCTGGAATCTGGACCAATAGACAAAGTGCTGGAGGAACTCAGCAGGTCAGACAGCATCAGTGGATGTACTGACCTGTAGTCAACCATCACTTGCCAGACTTTGTCCTCTCCCCACTTACATCCAGCTTCCTCTCTCTCCCCCCACCCCCAACATTCCAAATACCAGAGGGGGTCCAACCTGACACATGACAATTAAAAAAAACTCTCCTGACTCTTGAAAAGTCATCTGTCCATTCCTTCCTTCAGACAGAAGACTTCCTCCAGCACTTTGTTTTGTGCTGTGGAGAGACTCCAGGAAACATCAGGATGGGTTTGTTGAGAACAGCTGGGAGGTTCAGGAGGGCCTTAACCACAAGCGCAGGGTGTTCCTGGACGGAAATACACCCCAACGTAAGGGAAAGGACAGAGCTCTACTACTCACGAGGGCCCCAGAAAACAGGCGGTGAGTGGAGAGGGTGGGGGAGAGCCGGGAGCTGACCTACAACTGTCACGTGGGCAGAGTCTTTAGTGGTCAGCCCCGACACCCAGCATCAGCGGTGGTCTCATCAAGGACAGACGGGCAGTCAGCGGCTGTTAGAAAAAATACTGAGGGTCTCCTTCGCCATGCCTCTGCCCTTGCTGGGAGGGGTCACAGGGCGGTGGGCAATCACAGGACGAGGTGGGGGGAGGGGTGGGGAGAGACACAGAAAACGGCTGATGCTGGAATCATGGAACAAAATCTCCGAATCTTGTTCAGCACAAACATCGTGGGTCGAACGGTCCATTCTTGTGCTGTACTGTTCCATGTTAAAACACATAGTGCCGGAACAACTCAGAGGGTCAGGCAGCATTGTGGGAAAGGATAGACGGTGTTTGCTATCTTCAGATGGTGGTGGAGGATGGTATGGGGTACATGGGGCATTTCAGTGTGACTGGGAAGGGAGGGATCATGACTGGAATCTCATTGCGTTCCCGCATCCTGCATATACCTGGCCGTAGGGGAATGCCTGCTGCTGGCCTGGGGTGGGGGCAGGCTGCTGAGCTCTGTACGACACGTACTGTTGCCCTGGATCTTGCTGGAAGCTTCTAAATTGTCCTTGAGAGTTCTGTGCAGAATCTGCAGCAAGCAGAAAATGTAATTAATGCATTGACACGTCAGAGAGCTATAGAACTGGATACAATTACGACTTTTGGACAGATAAATGAATAGAGGTTATCCATCAACCAGAGGGGTTCCAACCTGAAAAGTCATCTGCCCATTCCTTCCTTCAGACAGAAGACTTCCTCCAGCACTTTGTTTTGTGCTGTGGAGAGACTCCAGTAAACATCAGGATGGTTTTGTTGAGAACAGCTGGGAGGTTCAGGAGGGCCTTAACCACAAGCCCAGGGTGTTCCTGGACGGAAATACACCCCAACGTAAGGGGAAGGACAGGGCTCCACTACTGACGAGGGCCCCAGAGAACAGGCGGTGAGTGGAATAAAGGTTTAGAGGGATATGGGTCACATACAGGCAAATGGGACCAGTCCAGTTTGCCAACTTGGTCAGCATGGATATGGTTGGCCAAAAGGCCTGTTTCTGCTCTGTACGGCTCTATGAATGACTCTGAGCTGTGGTGACTGTGAGGTTGGACGAAGCTCTGGCCCTCTGTAGACTCCACCGTCAGTAACAAGCAGTGTCCCTGCACGGGTCCTGCCCAGAGTGGTTCCTGCAGTCTGTGCCCCGGGAGGCTGAGAAACTCACTGAATTCCTGAGGTGTGCTGGTCACTGGCTGCTGGGTGATGTACTGCTGGTAGAAGGTCTGCTGGTGGGCACCAGGGTTCTGCTGAAACTGCCCCTGCTGCGGTCCATACCAGCCACTGCCTGCAGCAAGAGAAGGAACATCAGCCACAGGAATGCCTCCACCCTTCACACATACGCGAACATGAACACAGTACAGTACAGGTCCTTCGGTCCACTATGTCTGTGCTAAACATGACGGCGTTAAACTAATCTCCTCTGCCTGCATGTGATCCATATCCCGCGATTCCCTGCGTATCCATGTGCCCATCTAAAAGCCTCGAAAACACCATTATCGGACCTGCCTCCACCACAGCATGTTCCAGGCCCACACCACCCTCTGTTAAAAAGTTGCCCGGCACATCTCCTTTAAACCTTCTGACCTTAAAACCATGCCCTCTACCATTTGATATTTTAACCCTGGGATCGTGACAATGCCGCACATAAATTTAGCATCTGCCCCTCGGAATTGTTTTGGTTTATTATGTAATCTATGAGTACTGTGTTTACAGATCTGTTCTGCTGCTGCAAGTAAGAACTTCATTGTCCTGTTTCGGTATACATGACAATTAAACACTCTTGCCTCTTAACTTGTAAATCCAACACACTATATCTGCAGTTATTCCTTTATCCCATCGTCAAATAATTTCCCTTTTACACAACTATGTTGAATCCATGTTTATATCCGTGTGCGGACATGGCGTCGAAGGACGAGAAGCTGAAGAAAAGAAGTGGAAGTCAAATAACCGAACGGAAACGAAGCCGCAACGCCAAATAACCGAAAGCGTGGGACGCCTAAATGCAAACTAACCGAAAGGGCGGGATGCCTAAAAGCTAACTAACCGAAAGGCTGTGTCGCCTAAAAACAAACATCATGGAATGGCCGCTCTGCCGAAACACCAACTATCCGAAAGGCTGCGTTGCCTACAAGCCAACTAACCAAACGGCTGCTCAGCCGAAAAGTCAAGTAACGGACATGACGTCGCCGGGGGGGGGGGGGGGGTAACGAGACTTGTCAGCGATTGGTCCAGACCCCCGCGTCGGTGGAGACGGGTGGGGGTAATTTTCCCACACAAGCCAAAGGTGACTGGGCAATCTGAACCTGAGCCAGCACGGACGAGTCACTGCCAAAGATCGTAGAGCAGATTCACGTCTGACTACACTAATGCAGAGCGGCTATGGAAAACAGGCACTGACAGCGGTCCATGTGAAAGGACAGCACCTACCAACAATGAAGGCACTATGAAACCAGCTGCCGCAAGCCCTTCCCACAGGACGAGGTTTTAACTCGGCATTAAAAATCAAAAAAGAGTTACATTGATTTAAAAACAAAAATGTTACATGTATAAATAGTTTTTACATCCGGGAACCTGGTTAATTAAGTGGTGGGATTATTTCCCTATCCTAATTATGCCTTTCCTTTAGCCGGTGGTCACATCCATTCCATCCCTCCCTCGCAAAGATGTGAAATTTCATTAAGAGCACTCTTGGGTGAATAGATGCAAGCGGCATGTAAAGCGTTTCATGCATGCGCGCAATACATGAAGCCGATGAAATGAGACAACTGTCACACCAAAGATAGACACAAAATACTGGAGCGACTCAGTGGAACAGGCAGCATCGCTGGAGAGAAGGAATGGGTGGCGTTTCGGGTCGAGACCCTTCAGACTAAATCTTCAGGTCTGAAGAATGGTCTCGACCCGAAACGTCACCCATTCCTTCTCTCCAGAGATGCTGCCTGTTCCGCTGAGTTACTCCAGCTTTTTGTGTCCATCTTCGGTTAAAGCAGTTTACAGATTATCTGGTGTTTTGTGCGTGGGAGCTTGTGTGCGTTACGCAGGCAACCAGACTGTAATAAATAAAACGTGTTTCTTGTTGTCAAGGGGGGGGGGGGGGGGGGATTGGGGGTTAATCACCCCGTGCGTGGGCCGGGGGTCGGGGGGGGGGATTGGGGTTCGATGGCGGCGCATCATGGTCAGTGACTCTGGGTGGGCCGAGGGACCAGTCTGTCCCACACCTCTGCTCCACCCGACCCACAGCCCGTCACAGTGCGGCCGCATGGGGGAGACAAGGCGGAGGGCGGCCGTGGGAGAGTGGGGGCTGTCCCGAGGGATGCGCCCTTCGGCCGTTTACAACTTGGTGCCTGGGTTCAGGGTGCCCAGTCTCCTGTGGCTTGTGTGGGAAAATGTCCCCCACCCGCCCGTCTCCACCAGCCAGTGATGTGATGGACGCGGGGGTCTGGACCAATCGCTGACAAATCCCGCCTCCCGGCGACGTCATGTCCGTTATTTGACTTTTCGGTTGATCGGCCTTTCGGTTAGTTGGCTTGTAGGCAACGCAGCCTTTCGGTTAGTTGGCTTGTAGGCAACGCAGCCTTTCGGTTAGTTGGCTTGTAGGCAACGCAGCCTTTCGGTTAGTTGGCTTGTAGGCAACGCAGCCTTTCGGTTAGTTGGCTTGTAGGCAACGCAGCCTTTCGGTTAGTTGGCGTTTCGGCAGAGCGGCCATTCGGTGAGATTGCATTTAGGTGACGCAGCTTTCGGTTAGTTGGCTTTTAGGCGTTCCGCCATTTCGGTTAGTTTGCATTTAGGCATCCCACCTTTTTGGTTAATTGGCGTTTTGGCTTTGTATGCTTTCGGTTATTTGGCGTTTCGGCTTCATTTCCGTTCGGTTATTTGGCTTCCACTTCTTTACTTCGGCTTCTCGTCCTTTGACGCCATGTCTGGGTACCGTTTATATAATTTCCTTGCCTAACTGTCCTGCTGCACCTATCATAACACTGGGATCCAGCATTTGCCAAATGACAAATGTCCATCTAATTGTAGACAAGAGTAGCAGATGCTGGAAGCATAAGCAAAACACAAAATGCTGCAGGAACTCAGTGGGTTAGGCGGCATCTGTGGAGGGAATGGACAGAAGACGTTTTGGATTGTACAATTGCCCACACGCTGAACAACCCTCACACCCAGCATGCTGGCCAGGAGCCTATATCACACAGAACTCACTCCCTGCCCAAAATGCACCCTTTGAAAACCAAAACTCAACTGCTCTGGCCACTTGGTCGAGGAAAGGACGTCAGCCACAGTATTACTAAACGGGAGAGCAGACAAGAGGAGCCAAATGTCCTGTTTCTTGCGCCACACCCTTGCCAGTCGCTTGCTTACCTTCTGGATAGAGCTGCATATTCATACCCTCAGTGGGAGGCTGTGCCTGGTTGAACTGCGGGTTGAAGAATTCTCCCTGAGGTGCTGGCTGCTGTGCAGGCGCTGGCAGCAGAGAGAAACAGGGGTAAAGCACTTTCCCTGTGAGCCTCCCCAACGTGTACTGTGAAGCAGCTTCTCCCCCCACACAGAGAAGATGAGGAGCTCCAAACTCTGCCGACAGAGACAGCTCCGCTCGGAGATTGGACCTTCATCATCGATTGGAATGGAATACTTTTTGTCACATGTGACTAGGCAGAGTGAGATTCTTTGCTGCATACCCAATGTACACAAATAGCGGCCACCTTCGCCGTTGCTATTGCAACCAGCATAAAAGACCCACACCACCCTGACCAGGCTCTCACCTCACCGCTACCATCGGAAAGCTACGACAGGAGCCTGAAAACCATGACCACCGGGTGCAAGAACAGCTTCCTCCCAACAATCATCAGGCTCTTGAACACTACACAACTCCAAATAAACGATCAACTATGAACTGTCTTGGTTGCACTCAGGACTTCGGGCCCTTGGCACTAATTTTGGCGTTTTTAATTTATTGAATTGTTGCAATATAATGTTGTCTATGAATACTGTGTTTACAGATCTGTCTGCTGTAAGTAACTATTTCATTGTTCTGTTTTAGGTACATATGACAATTAAGCACTTGAGTTTGGTCAATTTGTGCTGTCGCAGAATGTGTTTGGTATCATGTACAAAGATAGAGTGAAAGCTTGTGTGCACTATCCAGTCAAGTCAAATGAGAGCCGGTGATAGAGGTCGGACCTGCCGAGTCTCCAGTTGACAGATGATCCAAGTGATGACCTCCCCTCACCTGTACTTCCAACTGCTCTCCAACTATCACTTGCCAGGCTTTTCACCATCCCCATGCCCCACCCCCCCTCACCTGCACCCACTTATCATCTCCAGACTTTGCCCACCCCTTTTTCCAGCTTTCTCCCACCTACTCCATCAGCCTGACGAGTGGACACGACCTGATATACAGTGGCTTGCAAAAGTTTTCATACCCCTTGAACTTTTCCACATTTTGTCACGATACAACCACAAACGTAAATGTATTGTATTGGGATTTTATGTGATAGACCAACACAAAGTGGTGCATAATTGTGAAGTGGAAGGAAAATGATACATGGTTTTCAAATTTTTTTACAAATAAAAAACTGAAAAGTGTCGCGTGCAAAAGTATTCAGCCCCCCTGAGTCAATACTTTGTAGAACCACCTTTCGCTGCAATTACAGCTGCAAGTCTTTTGGGGTATGTCTCTACCAGCTTTGCACATCTAGAGACTGAAATTTTTGCCCATTCTTCTTTGCAAAATATCTCAAGCTCAGTCAGATTGGATGGAGAGCGTCTGTGAACAGCAATTTTCAAGTCTTGCCAGAGATTCTCAATTGGATTTAGGTCTGGACTTTGACTGGGCCATTCTAACACATGAATATGCTTTGATCTAAACCATTCCATTGTAGCTCTGGCTGTATGTTTAGGGTCATTGTCCTGCTGGAAGGTGAACCTCCGCCCCAGTCTCAAGTCTTTTGCAGACTCTAACAAGTTTCTTCCAAGATTGCCCTGTATTTGGCTCCATCCATCTTCCCATCAACTCTGACCAGCTTCCCTGTCCCTGCTGAAGAAAAGCATCCGCAAAGCATGATGCTGCCACCACCATGTTTCACAGTGGGGATGGTGTGTTCAGGGTGATGTGCAGTGTTAGGTTTCCGCCACACATAGCGTTTAGCATTTAGCCCAAAAACTTCAATTTTGGTCTCATCTGAACCAGAGCACCTTCCTCCACATGTTTGCTGTGTCCCCCACATGGCTTGTGGCAAACTGCAAACGGGACTTCTTATGGCTTTTTTTCAACAATGGCTTTCTTCTTGCCACTCTTCCATAAAGGCCCGATTTGTGGAGTGCACGACTAATAGTTGTCCTGTGGACAGATTCTCCCACCTGAGCTGTGGATCTCTGCAGCTCCTCCAGAGTTACCATACCTTGGCTGCTTCTCTGATCAATGCTCTCCTTGCCCAGCCTGTCAGTTTAGGTGGATGGCCATGTCTTGGTAGGTTTGCAGTTGTGCCATACTCTTTCCATTTTCGGATGATGGATTGAACAGTGCTCCGTGAGATGTTCAAAGCTTGGGATATTTGTTTATAACCCAACCCTGCTTTAAACTTCTCCACAACTTTATCCCTGACCTGTCTGGTGTGTTCCTTGGGCTTCATGATGCTGTTTGTTCACTAATGTTCTCTAACAAACTTCTGAGGCCTTCACAGAACAGCTGTATTTATACTGAGATTAGATTACACACAAGTGGACTCTATTTACTAATTAGGTGACTTCTGAAGGCAATTGGCTGCACTGGTTTTTATTTAGGGGTATCAGAGTAAAGGGGGCTGAATACTTTTGCACACGACACTTTTCAGTTTTTTATTTGTAAAAAAATTTGAAAACCATGTATCATTTTCCTTCCACTTCGCAATTATGCGCCACTTTGTGTTGGTCTATCACATAAAATCCGAATAAAATACATTTACGTTTGTGGTTGTAACGTGACAAAATGTGGAAAAGTTCAAGGGGTATGAATACTTTTGCAAGCCACTGTATCTCTTGTCCATTCGCTCCACAGATGCTGCCTGACCTGCTGAGCTTCTCCAGCAATGTATTTTGTTCAGGATTCCATCATCTGCATTCTCTGGGGATTGGCAGTCAGGAGGCACGAGGAACTGCAGATACTGGAATCTTGAGCAAAACACAAAGTTTTGGGTTGGGACCTTTCTTCAGACTGTTTAGGGGCTGTCCCACTGCGGCGACCTAATTGGCAAGTTTAGAAGAGTTTGCCCTCGACTCATAGTCGCAGCATGATCGACACGAGGTCCTAGGAGGTCTTTGTAACTCTCCTTCATGCTTGAGAGTAGTCCCCGCGTACTCGAGGCCTCAGCTAGGTCGCGGCGTAGTTTTCAACATGCTGAAAAATGCCCGCGAGTAAAAAAAGGTCACCATGGGAAAAAAAATCGATGTTTTTTTTACTCTGAGGTCTAGTCGAAGTAGGTCGTAGTAGGTCGGCATGTTATTCGTAGGTAACCGAGGGTAGTCGAAGGTAATCGAAGGTAGTCGAAGGTAGTCGTAGATAGTCTTCAACATAGTCTAAGGGAGGTCAAAGGAGATCGAAGGAAGTCGTCTTCACTCTCCACTATTCGGTGTCCAATTTTCCGGTCTTCATATATGACACTTTTTCAAACTTGCCTAAACTCTTCTAAACTCGCCAATTAGGTCGCCGCAGTGGGACAGCCCCTATTCTGTTGAAGCTCTCACACACTATGACCAATACAAAGTTGTGCTGTGGAACTAATTACCCAAAGACTGCGAGCACAAGTTGTACTACAGCTGTACAAGTGTTTACAGTCAGGTTAGCTTGAAATAATTTGTCGACAAAGTCCACAAGGTGACCTTGGAGCTGTCATTCTGTCCTGGTGCCTTGGGGAAACGCTGCGACTCTGGGCCTTGAGGCAGCAGCTCTACAACTGCACCACTGTGCGGCATTTCCATTGTATTCATGTACAGTATGATTTGACTGGATAGCATGCAGAATACTGAACCTCACTGCATGTATCAATTAATAAAGTATAGCTAAATAGCTAACATTTTAGGTCGGTCCTCTTCTTCAGACTGAAGAACGACCCCACTCCCCGCTCCCATCTTCAAAGGGTGTAGTAGCTGCAAACGTGCACAAACAGGCTCAGGAACAGCTTCTCAACGGTCCTTCTATAAGCTAGGGTACAGTCCGATTCACCTCTACCCCATTGCAGATAT
>CM075978.1:173628597-173740505 GCA_038087875.1 Malacoraja senta
CACTGAGTAGCAACAGGCACTCAACCTTCATCGACATATTTATATCAAACTAAACAAAACCTTTAAATAAATAAATTGATGGTTTTTAGTCCGACATCCAATCCAAACCCCCCCAAAAATTGCAATTTTTATCAGACCATGTGCAACATTAGAATCTCTTGCGCTGGCAAAACCTTCAAGGCATCTTTAAATATATGTGGACTCAAATTACCTCAAAGTTAATGCATTAAGAAGCAGTTTGTTTCAACTCCAACAAAATCCAAAGAGCATCAGAAAGGTGAAGATCAAATTACTTCTCAGCAGTTCCCACAACCCAGGTCACGTACAAAAAAAAAATCACAACTTTCCATCCAAATTCTTATTTCAGATCAATTTCTTTATCTGCAAGTCTGTTACAAAACCCAGCTTTTCTATTTTACAACTGTAAAATTACAAAAAGGAAAAAGCAAAACAAAAGCTAAATCTTGTTCACATCAATGTGGCATCAGAGGATTCAGACATTCAGGCAAGACAATAGGACCTTGATCTACCATAGCCATTTGGTTTAAAGCTTCCAGATTTGAAATCATCTCTAAAAGAAAAGTTACTTCACATTAGCACCTATATATACACATTCTAAATGAAGATGCACCTTGAGACAATATCAAAGATGAGACCTGATTAAATATACTGCAAACCTACTTGTTTATAGTTGAATGAGTGAAGCAATGCAATTGCCCCAGTCCTGCTAAGTAACAAAGAGAGAAACAAAATATCTCTGGTAAAATGTCACTGAACAATGTCTAGTCGACACCTGGCTTCTGATTTGAATGAGAGGTGAGGTGGGGGGGGGGGGAGGAAAGCAAACCCATCTCCTCAAACTCCTATAAAGGATCAAGTAACAGAATGATGCCACCACAGAAGGTGATTTGTAGAAGATTAAAACCAAACTTGTGTCACATTTTTTCAAAGTATAGCAAGGGTTCAGTACAGAATAAAAGATTTCACCTCTTAATCCCGACCCTAACACGAGCTGCCCATTAATCAATGTGCACTTCTTCTAGTTTCACATCAGACATCATATTAAGATCACCATGTTGGTGTCAACAGATGCAGTAGGGACACGATGCACAGATGTTGGGTCATTTCATATGGACTCATTTAAATGGATTCCTTCCAGAGAGAAGACAGTGAAACAGTCACCCCAGTGATTGGGAGTCTAGTTTTACACCCTAAAACCCAGGCACAGTAAATCTCACTTCCCCACCGCTGTTTGCCTTGAGATGTGTTCAAATATATATGTTGCCAATGACTAGGGCTAGAAAGTTAGTTGCTTTATTTTTTTTCCCCCCATTAATCCTAGTTTGGAAAACAACAACAGCCTCAATGTGACCCTGAGTGACTCAGCCCATCAGGTCCGTAGATCGCAGCATTAACAATTGAGGTTTCTATCACTGAAAAAACCTCCATTCCAGTTCATTGCCTGCAGGTCATTTGGCTTCCCACCCAGATGCAACATTCATGACGTGTCACTAACCTAATCAACAGCTCTCCTGTATCCCACTCAAGTCCAGCTTCATCAGTGTCAATGCGGCGAGGGTCGGAGAAAAAAAAAATCAGATTTTGGAGAGGAGGTTACAGACCTAATACTGTTCCTTTGACCCTATTTGACTTGTCTTGCACATTATCCAACCGGACAGCAAACAGCATTGCAAATTCTTGCTGTTCCCTCTTATTTCCAGGCCATTGAAGGCAAATTGGAAACCCTTGTAGTTGTACAAAAACTATTTGGTCTTCAAATATTCCTTACCTGGTTTTCATCAACTGATTGGACCGTCATTTTTCCACTAATAAATGCAGACCTACAAACATGTGGCCAAGCAGCAGGTTTATTTATCATCATTGAATAATAACTGCATGTCAAGTCAGTGAGGTATAAGTACACCAGAAAGTTTTCTGTAAATATCGAGAGCACTGACTAGTATTGAGAACAAAGTGGGGGGAGGATGGAAACGTAGGAAAAGTTCTACCTTCACAGAAATCACCCTATTTACAGTCAAATCTCCGGAGGGGGCAGTTCGATTCAAAGCAGCATCGGGTACCATCCTAATGGTGGCATATTATCACCAATCTTTGGTCGGTCTGGATCTTCATAGAATCGTTCAAAGTTGTTGTTAGCGCACATGTCAGGATTATCCAATCAATTCAACTTTTCAGATATTTGGGATTAATTCTGTAAAAAACACTCATTACAATGCCACGTAGGTGGGTCAAAGCTGGACTTCTTATTGGTGCGAGTCATCCCTGAACTGCAAAGAGTCACTTCCTCACCTTCCCTTAACCACTGTGTTCCCAATCCCTGCCCCCAACCCCTTTTATTATACATAAAATTCCCTGGAAATTATAAACTTGTTAATGCTTTTCCTAAGCATGATGTTCCTGCTTTATTTTTTAAATTGAAGGAAGACTTATGTGGTGCAGCAGGGAGCAAACTCAGGAATGACATCTGCCCCATCGAAGGCCAGAATGATGGCAGCTTCTGCTACGCCTGAAGCTTTTAACCTGGATTCCTTGTTACACCTCACCGCTGATCAAATAGAGCTTTACTTTCCCCCGCCCAGAGCGTATGAAGAATTCAAATAAAACGAAAATCAGATTAGATCTGCCGCAAGTACCACAAATATAATTCAAATCAAGCAACTTGGATATCATGAAGCACAAGCGCAAAGTCTCAAGTGACTGAACTTACTTCCTCAAACGCACGACTGACATTAGTTAGCCATTCAATTATACTTAGTGTACAGTTACTTTTATTGTTATATGGCAAGCGTAGGAAGGAATAGATGACAGATGAACAACAACAGTAGAGGAATTTCTTCTCTTGTACCTTCAACCTCGATCTGTGGGAATACATTATCAGGGAACTAACCATACACTATATATTACTTGCAACAATGGAGTTCAAAAATTGTTCACATAATATCTACATTATTTCAAAAGTTATTCCTCTTTGGATCCCTTTATGCGCCTTAGCTAAATTTACTGAATTAAAAGAAAACTATGAATTTTTAAACTTTTTTCCCTCTCACGTTTTTTGTTCAAAATCAAAAAAATTCTATGGGGAACACCTTCCTAAAGCAGAAATTTGCAACATCACCTCCCAAGAGGAGGGGAGGGGGTGGTTATGATGAGACATCTCCAGAGGAGCATGTCACGACACATGTCTGATCCAATCTTTCCCCTCTTTAAAATAAGCACAGCCGTATGTTAAGTTTGAGTATTTTTGTCCTACGCACAATATAGCTGTTTTACTGTTTCACCAAGAAAAATAAATCTTAAAAGCTTTCAATGTAATTTCCTGTGAATCTCAGCGGGTCAGAATGCAATCACAGTAGATGGCCGGCTGCATACAGTATTTCTTGCAACTGACTGCATTTTATCAAACATTTTCAGTAATAAGAAAGCGCTCTCATTATCAATGCAAAAATACTGGAAAGCTCCAACGTACTAGTTGTATTTTTTGTCTCGTATACATTTACAAATCTTCCTTCTATTTCAAAGACAAATATTTAATGCTCAACATCAGAAAGACGAACCTTCTTCACAACAAGATATTGCGCGTTCCCCCTTTGAAGTCAAGCACGTAAATACCAGTGCTGGTGACAGATGAACAGCAAATTCAATTCTTCATCCTTGCTGTCAAAAATAAGTTTGAAACTAAACAAATTCTCTGGACCGAGTAGATCTTAAGTCCTTCTTTTGTGAACATCATCTTGTATACTATGCAGCGACTTTATTGTCCTTCTGTGGGGAAATAATGGAAGCACGTCATTAAATGATTTACACTGGTTAACAATTTTCCCTGTAGACTGGGACTTCCTAAGCACACTGGCTCAAATAATAGAGCTGCTGCCTCACGGCTCCAGTGAGCAGGTTCAATCCTGACCTCTGGCACTGATTGTGTGGAGTTTGCACTTCCTCCCTGTGACTGCATACCCAAAGATATATGGATTGATGGCTTAACTGGCCAGGTGAGTGGTAGAATACAGTTTACATTGTTAGGAGGTTTAGAAGGATGTAGGCCAAATGGAAATAGGTTAGATGGGGCATCTTGGTCGACATGGGCAAATTGGGCGAGTTTCCTTGCTGTATGACTCCATGACTGTAATCTGTGTGGGAGTGATAGGAATATTAGAATAGGCAACTGCATTACATGCAACAAAAACTTTTTCACTGTACCTCAGTACATATGACAATAAACTAAACTGGGTGCTTGGGATGGATTTGGTGGGATTACGGGCTATGCCGTATGGCTCTGCAACTACGTAATAGGATAGTGTTGCAGTCTTGCATTTCATTCTCTGGCAGTTTTATACATGAATACATTTTGGGAAGAGTTACCCTGTATTCGAAGTCTGAAAACTCTCTGTCTCCACCGCGTCCGCCTCGAAATCCTCCACGGTAGCCTCCACGGGGAGGGCCATAATTGTTCCCTCTGCCCCCGCGGCCGCGCCCACCCCTGTATGCGTAGCCACCGCGGCCTCTGTAACCTCCTCGACCACGCATCGGACGCAGGGGGATTCCAAACGTTTCCGCATTTATCCTCCTCTCCTCGGCCCAAGTGGGTCTCCGGTCCCTGGAAGAAAAGTAACTGCAGGGAGAGTTAAACTGCTTACTCACTGAACACAAAAGTCTTCACTTGTTCCTAATATTATGTACGAGGTGGTACAGATCCTGGATTCTACTTGGCCCTCACATGAATCATAGTTGCATCACGGAACACTTTGGAGAAGTTGTAGAAATAACGAACTGCAGTTGCTGGTTTCAACCAAGATAGACACAAAGTGCTGGAGTAACTCAGCGGGTCAGGCAGCATTTCTGGATAAAAAGGATGGGTAACGTTTTGGGTCGCAAAGGGTCGACGTATCTACACATACATAGGTATGGTTTACCTGATCTGTTTGGATAGCATGCAAAACAAAGTTTTAAACTGCACCTCAGTACACATGACAATAATAAACCTAAACCTCACTCTGACATTGAAGGAGGCACGGGACAGGAAGGCCCTCCACCACTGTATTTTACTGCAAGATTTCACAATCTGCAGTTTCTTACATCCCTAAATCGTAAATGATTCAAGCAAGCCACGAAGGTTTCCAATCCAAGCAGCCAAACTCCACCACTGCTCTAAAATGTCATTTGAGCTACGACGCCCAATGCTGGGAGATAGGGTCAGCTTGGTTCATGCAATTCAATCTGCGACGATGCAACTGGGCCATCCCATTCATGTCCTTGGAAACAAGGCACCGCTCAGATACCAGTGTTGTCACCACGTTGTAATTCAGCAGAGAACATTTCATTCCCCGTACCCTTCTGCCCAAGTTACCATGCAGTTGTTTGAGGGAGCATCCATGCTCCAAAATGTTTCCCGGGTTCAATCCTGACCGTGGGTGCTGTCTGGGTGGAATTTCACGTTCTCCCTGTGACCACATGGGTTTCCTCTGGGTGCTCTGGTTGCCTCCCACATCCCAAAGATGTGTAGGTTAGTAGGTGGCTTGGCCTCTGCCAATTGCCCCTGGTATGTAGGGAGTGGATGAGAGAGTGGGATAACATAGAACGAGTGTGACCAGGTGATCGATGGTCAGCATGGACTCGGTGTGCCGAAGGGCCCTTTTCCAAGCTGTTTCTTTAAATTAATTTACTCACAACACACACTATGGTTAGAGGAGACACAAACAAAAATTCTGTAAAGAATAAATACCTTGCTGCATTATCACAAGAGATGTTGTCAAAAAATGATTTGGTTTTGTCATAATAACATTTCGGTCCCGAAGTGTCTTCTTCGTCAGCATTCCCTTCGCTGTTCTGCGTTTCAATCCCTGAGTCTCCTTTATCTTCACCATTTATTGCCTTCTCTGTTTTATCTGGCTGCTTATCATCTGTTGAGGAAAACATGAATGGTAGGACACCAGGAAGTACTGGGGAACAGTGGAACAAATGTCAGCAGATGGTCACTCGACCTCAGTTGAATTAAGAGCATGGAAGCTCTTGCCTCTGAGAAAACCAAAGCCGATAAATATAAAAAAGTGAATGTTACCTTTCAATTTCAGTTTATTCTGGAACTCCCTGTCAATATCCTCTTTGTTAAATTGTGCATTTGCGCTCTCAAAGTCGAAGTCTTTCTCGAACTTCACTGGGCCGTCCCGTCTGACGGCGAACCTGCCCCTTCCCCGGCTTCCACCACGGCCTCGCCGGGCATTCTGACCCCCTGGTGCAAACAAAACCAATGTCAGTCCATCAGAGGTCAGCTTTAGATCACCACCCCAACTCCGATACAGCATCTAAAGACAGACCAGAGAGCTAGCTCAGCCAGACCAGGCTTAAATGAACGGCACCCTACAGACCTGACCCTTTTGAACCAGGTCTGGCTGGATGAACCAGGTGGGACTATGTTAGATTGGATATCTTGGCATGGACGAGTTGAGCTTGTTTCTGAGCTGGGTGACCGTGACATTTGCAATGAAGTCTCACAAAACCACAATTGACAGGCTGAGAAGTTGATTTTGTAGATGAGCTGCTTGTCACTTGAGTGAAGCAGCTAACTGAGACTGAAGTAAAAATCAAATGATCTTCTGTGACCATGCTGAGCGGAGCCACTGCGTGACCAGGCAAATCTCAGCAGGGGGTAGAGCTGCAATTACTCTGCTGATGAAACAGCATTAAGAAGTTGATTTCTGAATAACAGATTTTACAGACAAGTGCAGATATTATGTCTGCACCAATATACCAGGCTTCCAACCAAAATGAAGTGAAGCTTGAACCCCTGGGCTACCTAACCATGTCCCTTTCACCTACCCAAAGCCTGTTGTCCAGTCAAACAAATCCTCTTGATATCTCCTTCCTTGGTTAAGTAAATCTTACCGCAGCTCATATCTATAATCCTTCATGTTCTTGAAATATTTTATGTGTTAATTGAACAGAAAATGTTGCAACATTCAAAATGCAATCTCTTTTTTTATTATTAGACAGGCAATACTTTGGTCTGGGTAACACCATAACACCATGTTGGGCACTACAACATATACTGAGAGCACCACAATGCCACAGGATCCATGTAGTTACAGTAGACTTTGAACAGTACAGCGCACAAAGGGGTGGCACAGTGGGGCAGCGGTAGAATTACTGTCTTACAACGCCAGAGACCTGGGTTTGATCCAGATTCCCGGGTGCTGTCTGTCCCGGGTGCATGTCTGCATGGGTTTTCCCCTGGTGCTCCGGTTTCCTCCCACACTCCAAAGGCGTACAGGTTTGTAAGTTAATTGGCTCCGGTAAAAAAAAATGTAATTGTCCCTGGTGTAGGATGGTGTTAGTGTACAGGTGATCACAGGTCAGTGTGGACTCAGTGGGAAGAAGGGCCTGTTTCTTAAATACTAAAAGAACATGCCCTTCAGACCACCAAGTGTGTGCTGAACATGATGCCAATCTAAATTAATCCTATCTGCCTGAACGTGGTGTATCCGTCTAATCGCTGCCTGTTTGTGGTCTATCTAAATCCCTTTTAAATATTGCTATTGTATCTGCTTCTACCACATCCCTGGCAGTGTATTGCAGGCATCTCACACTCTGTATAAAAGGAAACCATGTCACAAATCTCCTTTAAATATTCCCTCTCGCCATGAACCTCCACCCACTGGTATTTGATATTTGCAACCTCGGACAAAGTCTCTGACGTAGTAGATTACTTGCAAAAGTTCCAAAACAAATAAATCGCAGAAGTTAAGCGTCGGCACCATTTAGTGTCTGCATCATGGGACACATAGTACAGCACAGGAATCGGCCCTTTGGCCCACAATGTCTGTACCAAAGATGTTGCCTAGTTAAACTAATCTCCTCAGCTTGTATGCGATCCATATTCCTCTATTTCATGCATATCTATAGGATTCCCTGTTTCACTGATCTTCAATTGCACCCGTGCATTAGCTGCACAGAACAGAAAACCGTTATTGTGCATGCGAGGTAAGGTACCTGATTGCCTCCTGTTTGGTTCCCGATTTTCATTCTTAAAGTGATCATTCTCTGGCCGCAGACATTTCTGTGATTCAAAAACTAATTAAAACAAAAATGCAATAAATTATGGTGCTCGTCAACGACAACATGACATTTCTAGTCTTGCTTGGCAGCAACACTTCAGCTCTTAATGAAGTGTTGTTATCAGAACATTCCACACATGATGGTTAAGGCATTAAAATCAGACCGCTGGTTGTGGGGGAGTGGGAAATGAGTGCTACAAAGAACAACTCTGAATACTGACAGTAGGTAGACATTAGATACCTCACGGACTATAAAAAATTCAGAGCTACTGATGCCAGAGGGAAATTATTTTGCTTCCAATAAAGAGCCACAAGTCTCTATCCTCAAGAATTGTAGTGAAAAACAATTGCAAGTTTCTTTCCAAAACAATTTGCAACACCAAATAGCAAACAGCTATTAAAAGTTCTCGATATTTACACTTCAAAGAACACATGCTAGGCAACAGAACATTGTGCACAATGGCAGTGCTGGAGCGTGGCGGCTATTTGTGTGTCATGCCCAGCAGATCCACTTACATCTATTACAATTGTTCTACTCTTGTAAATCTCAATTCCAAAGCTGTCAGATTACTTTTAAATTTCTTTTAAATCTGCTTTCAGGTCTGTCCACCAGGAAAAGTGACCTCCCCACCCTACTCCCAGATGTGAATAGGCCCGACCAGTGATAGCTAGGTCGAGGCCTACTGCAACCAACAAGACCACGGTAATGTAGTCATAGGTCGAGGCCTACTGCAACCAACAAGACCACGGTAATGTAGTCATCTCAGCAATATATAAAACTTGTCCGAGCAGTCCGGACTGCAGTCTGCCTTAAAACTATTCCTGACACTAAGGGAGATACATCGAAAGACAGAAAGAAAGAGCAGCTATTTTCAACAAGTCTGAGTACCATTGGTGGTGAACAAATCCTCACTGGGGTATTGACAAGTTGCAAATCCTCACCAGCTACACAATAACTAGAGTTGCAATACATCAGTGTGACATCAATACTTTGTATATCCCCCTATAGACAACCGGCAAACACCCAGCATCCGTTTGGTTCAGACTGTAAACATGAATCGTCTCCATTCTTACCTTTCCTTGAATCATGAGTATCCACTGGTTTATGCTGGACTGATGGAAGAGGCCGAGTTAGCACAGGGCTCCTCCTACCTACAGGTGCTTGCGAAGTATGCGTCTGCACTGCCTGTTCCATTGTTGGACTTTTCCTTAAGGACTCCAGTTTTGGACTTGATCGCCCTGAAAAATAATCCATAAATTACTAATTTTAAAATAAATGGAGATGCAGAGAGGCTGCAGAGTGCAAACATTTTTAAATGGAAAAGCAGAACAGGTAACTGGAGGATTAGCTTAAAGGTTGCAGAAAGAAAGGTGGTTTACAAAATTATACCAATATTGGATTTTAGCATCTTCATTGGTCCTCTGCTTGCCCATGAACTGCACGAGCAGCTCCAAACTCAACAGATCTTTCTTTAATAACTTAATGGAGATGCATGCATTCATCAGAATGAGTTGTATGTTCCATCTTGTATCCCCCATCAACTGCTGGTCTGTTGTTTAAAATAAATCCTTGTTTTCAGGTAAGCATCATTACAGAGGCAGTTGGTGAAGCGTGAAAGGAAGCCATTGCAGCAAATTATCTGCCGATGATTGTTAGGAATAGAATTTGGTCGGGGATTTCTAACCAGCTGAGAAGAGTATCATCGTTAGCTGGTAGCATAGGTATCATCGGTATCACTCATATCCAGGGTCAAGTCCTACTCTAGAGGGCAAGCAAAAAAATCCAGACAGGGCCATCAATGTAGTACTGAGGAAAGGTTACATGAAAGGTGTACCTTCTGGATAAAGGTGATATGAAAAACCCATCTGACAGCATTGATGGCTACACAATATCACCTGTTGCTGCTTCAAAGAGACAATGGGAGTTCTCCAGTGACTTAGTACACACTGCTTTAAGAAACAGCATTAAAATTCACAATATTTTGAATCAACTATAACTCAACTCTAAGCATGGACTTGTTTTTTTTTCAAAGTATGACTGAAAATGCAAAAGACTTTACCCTGAAAAGCTAAGTGCAATTTCAGCGAACTTGTGTCGGGTTTGATGGTGGAACCCAGAGAGTTGGTCTGTGTAAGTGATGCAAAGCTGGTTTTGTTGCTGTTGAAAGAAGACGAGGGGCCTCCTGTTCGTTTTTCGGAACAACAACAAGGAGAGAAAGTCAAAAATTTAAAAGATTATGAATACTGCCCTGTCTGAGACATCAACAACAATAACAAAACCCACATGGGACAAGCTATTTAACAAATGTAAAAAATGTACTTTTCCACAGTTATATGTAAACATGTATCCATAATTGTCAGAAATTCAAAAACATAATGCTCAGTTTTTAATCTGTGAACGTTATTACTCCCGCACATTGGGAGGGCGAGATTACCGGTAGCATCACCACCATGGGCTGGTTAATGGATCTGGAGCTTGTTATTATCACAAAACTAACTGCTCCCTGCTCCTGGTCATTATAAAATGAAACTCATCTGCATTAAAAAGTAGGTGCAATAAACCTATCGCCTAAAGGACATTGTTCATCCAGACTGGTATGCAGCATGTGGAGGATAGTTTTATTTTTAGAACTGAGATCCTACAAGGCCTCAATGTTTCTGAGAATAACTCTTCATTCCAGAAAGATACTTAGGAGGAACGTGAACATCAGACAGAGACAAACCATAGATTCATGACTGCCTCTGCTTCACAGGGAGCAAGGAGAGAGTTGAAGAGAGCAATGGCTATTCATTTGGGATTGCAGGCAGGTGTTTCTATAAATGCAGATGTGATTCTGGTATAGCACACTGCCATCCTAGGGTATTGGTGCAGCTTTATTCAAAGCTACAGCAACAAACTCAGATTATATAATTCAAATATGAGCATCCCTGAACAACGAATCCCGAAGTTTCTCCTTGGAAACTACAAAGGTATTAAATACAACAAGGGTCTTCCATGTACATAAAAGGTGTCATGATGCTGTAGAAATACATACTACGTGCTTTTAATTAGGCAAAAAGCTGGAGGAAGTATTACTTAAATGCTGGAGGAACTCAGCATCTATGGAGGGAAAGGGCAGACAATGTATCAGGACGGGACCTTTATTCTGACTGATGGTAGTAGCGGAAGCTGGAAAAAGTGAGGTGGGCTGGGCAAAGCTTGACAAGTGATAGGTGGATACAGCTGGAAGACAAAAATGTCAGATAAGGAAAGAGGGGAAGGAATGAAATGTAAAGCCGAAGGGAGGGATATGGGTGAAAGGGGACAGCGGGAAAGAGGATAAAAGAAAATATGGGACTCTGGGATGGTAGATGAGCCTATAGATGGATGGGAAGGAGGGAGTAGGGTGATAGAAGTGGTGAGAAATGGTGTTTTTAATTATAAAGAACTAAAAGCTACATTTCCTATTCTTCCCAAGACACGCATCAGATTTTGTGCTTTCAAGGCAAATAAACAAGCTGGCATTCACACAGTGTCAGTAATTATTTTTGAGTATGGTCAAGACTATTTTGTGGATTGGCTTGACATCTAATCTGCACATTATAAATCATTAAAAACACCAATAAAATTCACAATTAGTTAATCTGTTCAGAGTGGCTTTGACAGATAAACGTTCACTTGTTCTTCTCACTATGCTGTAGGCTCTCCTGGCATGCATATGGGCCTTCAGATTTTGTATACCATTTGATCACACACTCAATATCTCAAATGGTGGTGTTGACAATGTTAATATCAGATGAAGGAAGTAGTAACATACGATCATAACCACCACTAATTTGGATTAATCTTTATTTGAAAACAGAGCAACACTTACCAACACCCACAGCATTGTACTGCTGTGTCACAAGTGGGCTTGGTCCAAACTGGCTGTACGCTGGCATTCTGCTGAATGGTGGATAGGGGCCAACTGACTGAAAAGATGAGTTTGAGGACGACCCAAGTGAAGACTGCATGAACAAAGGAAAATAGGTTCGTGACAGTGTACCCAAAGTATTCTGAGTGGTCATTCTGCACGATGGAAGCTCTCCTCGTCCCAAGTCACCCAATCATTTCACAAGCTGGATACCAGTCCCAGACCGATCCGAAGTCAGTTACTACACACTACACAAGAGTTTAAAAGCATTGTTGCTCAATACTTTTCCAAGTAAAAAAAGACAGAGGTAGTGACCTAATCAAGGTCTAAGAACACTGAAGGTTTTAACAGGATAGAATCAGATAGCAAAGAAGCCTTCATTTGGTTAAGACTATTTTGTGGATTGGCTTGACATCTAATCTGCACATTATAATCATTAAAAACACAAATAAAATTCACAATTAGTTAATCTGTTCAGAGTGGCTTTGACAGACAAACAAGTTCACTTGTTCTTCTCACTATGCTGTAGGCTCTCCTGGCAATGCTATGCGTAAAAGTCATCATTAAACCAATAAAATTCAGAAGAAACAAGAAGATAGAAACTTGGAAGAGTAGACCCATGTGGTGTGCAAATTAGTTGAGCTAAAAAGCCCACTTTTGTGAAATATATTGAACAGAAATCGATGGAGGGAAATTGAAAAATAGTCCCGATATCTCCCTTACTCTCCAGTTTAGAATAAGCCCAGTGCGCTTAATTATCACCAAACTGCTACCCCAGGAATCAATCTGCTGACCCTTTGCATCACTTCCTCCATCTATGATCACCATCAGCTATTGAGAGGTGCCATAATGGTGACCTTGGAAAGCCATTCTTCAAATGCATCTCAGTAACACAAGAGATTGCTGGTCTCAATCTACAATGCATCTGCAGTATTTACCCAAGCATCTTAACGCACCTGAACAATGGCAGGATCCTGTGGTAGAGAGCATTGAGGCTTTGGAGGCTCACAGACAGTGAGGTCTTTGATATCACTGCCCCGAAATATGATGTACTCAAATACTTCATCACGTGGTGGGATTGGTCTGTCCGTAGGCCGATCCTCAGTCCCAAACGAGCGAACTGCAAAACAAAAGCACTGACATTACAGCGCGTCAAGGTGTAGCATTCAAAGCGCAACATTGACATAAAATGACATCTGGATAAATTGCGATTTGGATCAATAGAACGCATTCCTTAATTGTCCACAGCACATTCTGATCATGCTGAAGGCTCTGGTTAAACTATGGAGCCCAGAGAATCTGGCAGAGAATGGCAGTGGCTACACGTTGCCGATTGTTAGCTTTACTGGAAAGCCACACAGTGACACTTGGAAATGGTTAGCAATACCCCAAACTTAAATATTCTGCTGAAGAAGGGTTTCGGCCCGAAACGTTGCCTATTTCCTTCGCTCCATAGATGCTGCTGCACCCGCTGAGTTTCTCCGGCACTTTTGTCTACCTTAAATATTCTGCCAACAGGTTGCAGTATATCAAGAGAGAAGTGTATACTCCAGTGTAAGGGGAGAGGGGAAAACAAAAATTATGCATGAAAGGATAAAGTAATTATGTGATCCGCAACCCTGAACGAATAAAGAACTCATATCTACAGGAACATATCCATGTTCTTTAGGGAAGAAAGACCGACAGTCTTAGACTACAAGTGCAACTCCAACAAACTAGTTTCAGATACCAGCCAAGGATCAAACAAAACATTAATAGACTGCTACGCAGTGCAGGCACGACTGGTACAGATGATAGAAAACTTGGAGGCATGAAGACACCAAACTGTGGGGATGTTAATAGATTTCAGTTGGCGTGATATTAAATGGTGAGAACTGTGAAGAATGATGTTTTGGTGGGAAGAACGATGGAAGCAACATACACTAATTTAATGCACCGGGAATTGAATACAAAAGTAGAGCGGTTACGGTTCAGTTACATTGAGTACAAGTTGCAACAGTTTTGGACTCTTTACATAAAGATGTTGGGAAACAGTCGGAGAAAACTCACTAGGTTAATACCTGGAGAGGGTGGGTTTCTTAAATGTGTATATTTTAATGCTAGGAGCATTGTAAGAAAGGTGGATGAACTTAAAGCCTGGATTGACACCTGGAAGTATGATGTTGTGGCGATCAGTGAAACATGGTTGCAGGAGGGCTGTGATTGGAAACTAAATATTCCAGGATTTCATTGCTTCAGGTGTGATAGAATTGGAGGGGCAAGAGGTGGAGGTGTTGCATTGCTTATCAGGGAAGATATTACAGCAGTGCTTTGGCAGGATAGATTAGAGGGCTCTTCTAGGGAGGCTATTTGGGTGGAACTGAGAAATGGGAAAGGGGCAGCAACTCTTATAGGGGTGTATTATAGACCGCCAAATGGGGAGCGAGAATTGGAGGAGCAAATATGTAAGGAGATTGCAGATATTAGTAGTAAGCACAAGGTAGTGATTGTGGGAGATTTCAATTTTCCACACATAGACTGGGAAACACATTCTGTAAATGGGCTGGATGGGTTGGAGTTTGTAAAATGTGTGCAGGATAGTTTTTTGCAGCAATACATAGAAGTACCTACTAGAGAAGGGGCGGTGCTGGACCTCCTGTTAGGAAATGAGACGGGTCAGGTGGCAGAGGTATGCGTTGGGGAACAGTTCGGGACCAGTGATCACAATACCATTAGTTTCAATATAATTATGGAGAGGGTCAGAACTGGACCTAGGGTTGAGATTTTTGATTGGAGAAAGGCTAACTGGAGATGCGAAAGGATTTAAAAGGAGTAAATTGGGACAGTTTGTTTTATGGGAAAGATGTGGAAGAGAAATGGAGGACATTTAAAGGTAAAATTTTAAGAGTACAGAATCTTTATGTCCCTGTTCGGTTAAAAGGAAATAGTAAAAATTGGAAAGAGCCATGGTTTTCAAGGGAAATTGGACACAGTTTGGAAAAAGAGAGAGATCTACAATAATTATAGGCAGCATGGAGTAAATGAGGTGCTTGAGGAGTATAAAAAATGTAAAAAGTGTCTTAAGAAAGAAATTAGAAAAGCTAAAAGAAGATATGAGGTTGCTTTGGCAAGTAAGGTGAAAGTAAATCCAAAGGGTTTCTACAGCTATATTAATAGCAAAAGGATAACGAGGGATAAAATTGGTCCATTAGAGAGTCAGAGTGGACAGCTATCTGCAGAGCCAAAAGAGATGGGGGAGATATTGAACAATTTCTTTTCTTCGGTATTCACCAAGGAGAAGGATATTGAATTATGTGAGGTAAGGGAAACAAGTAGAGTAGCTATGGAAACTATGAGATTCAAAGAAGAGGAAGTACTGATACTTTTGAGAAATATAAAAGTGGATAAGTCTCCAGGTCCGGACAGGATATTCCCTAGGACATTGAGGGAAGTTAGTGTAGAAATAGCAGGGGCTATGACAGAAATATTTCAAATGTCATTGGAAACGGCAATAGTGCCGGAGGATTGGCGTACTGCGCATGTTGTTCCATTGTTTAAAAAGGGGTCTAAGAGTAAACCTAGCAATTATAGCCCTGTTAGTTTGACGTCAGTGGTGGGCAAATTAATGGAAAGGATACTTAGAGATAATATATATATAAGCACCTGGATAAACAGGGGCTGATTAGGAACAGTCAACGTGGATTTGTGCCTGGAAGGTCATGTTTGACTAATCTTCTTGAATTTTTTGAAGAGGTTACTCGGGAAATTGATGAGGGTAAAGCCGTGGATGTTGTATATATGGACTTCAGTAAGGCCTTTGACAAGGTTCCTCACGGAAGGTTGGTTAAGAAGGTTCAATGGTTGGGTATTAATGGTGGAGTAGCAAGATGGATTCAACAGTGGCTGAATGGGAGATGCCAGAGAGTAATGGTGGATGGTTGTTTGTCAGGTTGGAGGCCAGTGACTAGTGGGGTGCCACAGGGATCTGTGTTGGGTCCACTGTTGTTTGTCATGTACATCAATGATCTGGATGATGGTGTGGTAAATTGGATTAGTAAGTATGCAGATGATACTAAGATAGGTGGGGCTGTGGATAATGAAGTAGATTTTCAAAGTCTACAGAGAGATTTATGCCGGTTGGAAGAGTGGGCTGAAAGAAGGCAGATGGAGTTTAATGCTGATAAGTGTGAGGTGCTACATCTTGGCAGGACAAATCAAAATAGGACGTACATGGTAAATGGTAGGGAATTGAAGAATGCAGGTGAACAGAGGGATCTTGGAATAACTGTGCACAGTTCCCTGAAAGTGGAATCTCATGTAGATAGGGTGGTAAAGAAAGCTTTTGGTGTGCTGGCTTTTATAAATCAGAGCATTGAGTATAGAAGTTGGGATGTAATGTTAAAATTGTACAAGGCATTGGTGAGGCCAATTCTGGAGTATGGTGTACAATTTTGGTCGCCTAATTATAGGAAGGATGTCAACAAAATAGAGAGAGTACAGAGGAGATTTACTAGAATGTTGCCTGGGTTTCAGCAACTAAGTTACAGAGAAAGGTTGAACAAGTTAGGGCTTTATTCTTTGGAGCGAAGAAGGTTAAGGGGGGACTTGATAGAGGTGTTTAAAATGATGAGAGGGATAGACAGAGTTGACGTGGATAAGCTTTTCCCACTGAGAGTAGGGAAGATTCAAACAAGGGGACATGACTTGAGAATTAAGGGACAGAAGTTTAGGGGTAACATGAGGGGGAACTTCTTTACTCAGAGAGTGGTGGCTGTGTGGAATGAGCTTCCAGTGAAGGTGGTGGAGGCAGGTTCGTTTTTATCATTTAAAAATAAATTGGATAGTTATATGGACGGGAAAGGAATGGAGGGTTATGGTCTGAGCGCAGGTATATGGGACTAGGGGAGAATACGTGTTCGGCACGGACTAGAAGGGTCGAGATGGCCTGTTTCCGTGCTGTAATTGTTATATGTTATATGGTTATATGGTATATGGGCAGGTTATCTTATGGGGAAAGGCTGAACAGGCCAGGCTAGAGTTTTGCAGAGTGAGAGTTGACATGACTAAAAAGTACAAGAACATGAATGTTGCGTGTGAAGAAAATCACACAATCAAGAACCAGGACTCAACTGTTTAAACAAATACAATCTGCACATTTAAGACAGGGAACATGGTATTCTGTCTCAGAGGGTCATTTTGGAATGTCCCAACACAAAAGGGTAGTGGAAGCAGAGTCCAGGAGTATTTTTTTAGGAAAAAGAAAAAAATCTTGAAAAGGGGTGAATAATTACTGTGGGCAGACCGTAATGTGTAGTTGAAGTTATCATTGGATAAGTCAGAGATTTTATTCTGCAGCAGACAGGCGAAGTATCCATGGCTAACGCTGCTTCTAATCCTGATGTTTATATGCAACAAAGTTCAAACCATGGAACTGTTGAAGCACAGGCAGCAGGTGGCACTGTTTATGTATTAAATAAAGATCCATAGCCATGGACATTGTGAATAATGAAGTACATTGAATAGTGCTATGATGCCAAAGATGTATCAGAATGGAATTATATGCAATAATAGTAAACTGGTGATAGATTAACGCGATTTATGACAGTTAGAAAAACATAAACTTGCATTAATAAAGTGCTTGTCAGGATATCAAGTTGTGCAGAATACACTAACTTAATGAATTGTCTCCTGCACCTGATTTGCACGTAAACTTCCGAACAACAATGAGATTTAAAAAAATAATCAAATTTAAAATTCTGGTTTAGTTTGGATCTGCAACATTAGGATTAATTTACTTTAATCTCTAAAAATAATATCACAAGATAATTGACATAATTTGATACAGTACATGGTTCAGCATTTAATCCAAAAGGCAGCATCTTGGCAACGGTATTGGTTCATTATTGTCACATGGATACAGTGAAAGCTTTTGTTTGCGTGCTATGTAGTGAAATCAAATTATACTACGCATGAGTATAATCAAGTCATACACAAGTACAAGAGAAAAACACAAGAGTGCTGAATATAGTGTAACAACATTACAGTGTTACAGAGAAAAAGTCCAAGATCGGCAATGAGGTAGGTTGGGAGATTATGGGATGACCATTCAGTCTGATAACAGAAGGAAAGAAGATGTTCCTGAACCTGGTGGTACGAGCTTTCAAACTTTTGTATCTATGAGCATTGTATCTTTTGAATCTTTTATAGAATCATTCTCCCTCTGTTAAATACCAAACGCTGATTTAGAAACCTGGAGTGGGAATAGAACACGACATTCTGGCACAATCTGAAGTACTACAACTGAACCACCACGAACACTGGAAGACGAGCGTCCATTATGCAGTTGGAGCTGGCTGTTAGTATTTGCTCACATAGAGCTAGGCCCACAACATTGCTGTTGGACCATTGCGACCAACCAGTTTGATCATTACCAAATTAATTTACTCATTCGTCTCACAGCTTACATATTGAGCTTAAATTCCACCTGTTATAGCCCTGCCCACATTAGCAAAATTAAGCTCATATTGCACCCAAAGTGCAGCCGAAGACTACCCTCCCCACTATCAACACCATAAATCTTCATGTCTTTGTGTCATCATTTACCAACCATAACTCCTACATGCACATCCAGATATATAAGGATCTCAACACCAATTCCTATGCTACACCACTTGTTACAGGCTTCCAATTACAAAACAATTCTACACCATCATTCTCTGCCTCCCATCATCAAACCCATTTCAGACCTAATTCGCCAAACTGCTCTGCACTCCATTGATTCTTACTCCTACATTCTTCCATGTGGGACCAAGCCATAGGCCCTTCTAAAGTTCACAGTGACTCCAACAACAGCACTATTTCAATCCAAACAATCAGACAGAATATGACAAGAACACAAAAATAGCAGGCAGGCTATCAGGCCCTTTAAGCTTGCCCCGTCATTTAATATGATCACAGCTGATCTATGCTGGCCTCGTCTCCTCTCTGTGCCATTTTTCCATACTCCTCTGTTCCTTATTTAATATTTATCCAGTTCCACCTTAACATTTCTTTAACTTACACCACCAACAGGGCAGAAAATCACATTTCACCGCCTTCTGCAAGAAGACAATTTTTATGTACCGGTAAAATTGGTGAAAGAACAGTCGTGTTGTCTGTTTGTTTAATATTCTTCCACTTGTGAAAACATTCCAAAATCTAGACTGTCAATCTCCCTTTGGATCTTTTACGTTTGAATAAGGTTACCTATCATTCTTCTGAACTCCAAGGAATACAGGTCCAAACTATTTGGTCTCTTTTAGTAGGATAGTCCTCACCTCAAAGTAATTATCGTGGCATATCTCCTTTGTGCTGTCTCTAATGTCATTATATCTTTTGCACATAAGGAGACCAAACTGTATGCATTATTCCAGGCCTCTCCAACACCCTGCACAATTACAACAAAACCTTGCTATTTTTAAACTCCATCCCCTTTGCAATTGCGGCCAAACCTCCTTTCTTTAGACTTGCCTGCTAGCTTTTAGTGATTCATTTACCCATGTGATTCATGCACCAAAACATCAAGATCCTCCAGTAACAAAGTCATGCTGATGACCCTTAACTAGTCTCTGTCTCTCCCAATCCTATCTTCCAAAATTCTTCCCAATAATGACCCTAACACTAATAATAACTCACTGTGCTATAATTATCAGATTTTTCCTCGCTGCTTTATTTGAATAGTTAACACACTTGTTATTATCTAAACACCTGGTGATAAGGTTCACTACTTAAAAAATAGACAACTCACAAAAACGGTAGGTAAACCAACTCAAGCTTTACTGATCATCAGCTGGCGGAAGTGACGGGGATACACTACTCAAATAAGCAACAGACACTTGACTTCCCCGTGCCACCACTTCAATGAACAAAGATTTGTACGGTGTTTTATACTGTGTGTCACTTAATCACATTCCAAAGATGTTAGCCATGGTCACAAGATGCAACCAATATACATCACTACAGGACAAGTCTGAGCTTGTCTCTTATCAGTTGGTTGTCTCTCTTATCAATTAGTAGACACATTTCGAAGGCATCTTATCAGGTGGTACTTCCAGGACAAGACATTTCAAAGGCATCTGTCTCTTATCAGATGGCACTTCAAGACAAGACATTTCAAAAGATCGGTCGGTCTATCAGTTGGTACTTTTCCACTAGAGAAAGCCTGATTGAGAAGAAATACAAGCTACAACCTACAGTCAAGTATTCCACCATGTATCTCTTATATATTGAAAAGCATTTAACCTTTTCATTCCCTCCTCTTATCATTTTGATGATAACAATTACAGTCCTCGCCGAGTACATAAGAAAGGCCATAAGCATCGCAACAGAGAAATTAAGAGTACAATTAGTAATATAATCAATCCATAGTGGACAATAATTCCCCAAGTCCTTCTGAACATATTAAATGGCCACCAACCTCCCCCGGAGCTATAATCGTGGAATTCAGCTCCTACCTTATTTTTAGCCACTTCCATTCTGATATGGGCGGCCGTCGGCAATGTTGGAGGAAACATCGGGGATAAAAGCACAACATTCTCGGCCAATTATGGCGCACGTCCCTCCATTTATTGCTAGGATAAAATCTAGGGCCATTCTGTTCTGTAATACAGTTCTCATAGCTACTATCTCAGCTGTTATCCCTTCTATCTCCTTCTGGGTTGCACTCAAGGATGTGGCAGTGACATTAGCAAGCGTCTCCATAGCGGAGGACGTATTTTCTGTGACATTCACTCACAAGTTGCCACACCTCATGCAATATGCTAAATCTCACAGATATTCACACACAATAAAATTCTCACTCAAAAGTAACACAATTATGCACATCTCAAGGAAATTATTCAAACTTAAAACTTTGATATACCCAAATATGCTCGTAAGCAAAGATACTAGCTTGCTCATAAGCTTGCCCACCATTTCACGTGTGATGTACTGAATTAACTTGGAATTTTCACAAAGGAAAATGGGCATCACAATTAGGTTTTGAAATTGTAAGGTGTATCTCCATTGTTTTCCCTCCTCACCAGCATGCATAAGGGAGTGTATATAATATAAAAGAATGGGCAGAAAAACATAAAATTACACAAACTTGTCTGAGAGGGGCGAGCCAGAGGCCCGTCAAAGAGTCAATGGCGCAGCCCTCTCGTTTCCAAAAATCGCGTTGCGCGGTAGAGGCGTCCCTCTGTATTAACTTTACATCACCCATGTCTTGGCAAGGCTGTTCTGTCTACTAGAATCTTTGGTTCTGTGGGGACCAATGTGCAGAATTCGGTGCCTTGGAAGAGGCAAGGGGCGACAGTAGTATCCTGTCTCAATGATGCTCTGGCTCTGCATTGTTTAACTCTCTCACTGCTGGATTCATTACTGCTCTTCCTTCCTGCATCAGCCCTTTCCCTTCTTCTTTCTCATCTTCCTTTTCAGTCTCCGAATCACTATCAGTATCATTTTCTTCTGGGGGTGCCCTTCCCTGAGGGATGGCTAGAGACCACCCCCCCTCCTCTCCCTTACGGGATCTTAGTGGGGTAGCTCCTGCCGCCAGGGAATATAGGGGAGGTGGTCTACACTATTCCCGACTTTGTTCTCCATTCCCCCCCCCCCGAATTTGTTCCTCATCCCCCCCTTCCATAAACAGGGGTCACCATGCAAGGGGTCACCGGGGTATTTCGTTTTGGCGCCTTTTTTCCTCCTTCTTTACCCATTGTCGCTTAATTTGAGACTCAATCAGGTCTTTTTCGGCCTTTTCCTGTTGTTTTATCATGCCAACTACATTCTGCTTGTAACACATCCCAAATCTTAGGTATACCATCCTCTTTCATCTTTTCTGCCTTTTTAACAGTTTCTACATTCCATGTTCCTCCGACTGGCCAGGATTAATCTCCCCAACGTTTGGTTACCTGATAACTTAATATTCTATAGTCTTTGTTACTTTTAGGATTCAAATAACACATATGTTGGACGGACGTTCCCCTGTCACTTTTATCCAGATTATTCCCCATAGCCGCGAGTCTCTCTCAGCCAGGCTACTTTGTGAACAACAAACTTTTTTAGTTTGCGGAGCCAGTTGCCAACTACTTTCCCAGTAGCAAAATACCTTACCAACGACTCTACTAGTAGCAAAATCTCTTACCATCTATTTTCCTAGTGGCAAAAACGTATTAATTTACGACAAACCTTTTTAGTTTACTCCATCCAATCGCCGACTACTCTCTTGGTAGCAAAAACATACACAATTGGTCTTACCTTCGCTGTCTGTATTAAGAACCTCGGTGGGGAACCAAATCAACCTCTGACCAAGGACCACAGATGTTCCCGGGAGCTTCTACGGGAGTTCGGTCTCAAAGGGTCCGATTAGAGCTCAGTTTTCTCCCTGTCCGATCCCGGTCACTCTGCAGTCTCTTGCACAGTCATCCGTTGACAGTCCCAATGAGGTCCTGCTGACTATACGCCAATGATAAGGTTCACTACTTAAAAAACAGACAACTCACAAAAACGTTAAGTAAACCAACTCAAGCTTTACTGATCATCAGCCGACGGAAGTGACAGGGATACACCAGTCAAGTAAGCAACAGACACTTGACTTCCCCGCGCCACCACTTCAATGAACAAAGATTTGCACGGTGTTTTATACTTAGTCACATTCCAAACATGTTGTCATGGTCACAAGATGCAGCCAATATACATCACTACAGGACGAGTCTGAGCTTGTCTCTTATCAGTTGGTTGCCTCTCTTATCAATTAGCTGGGACATTTCAAAGGCATCTTTTCAGTTGGTACTTCCAGGACAAGACATTTCAAAGGCATCTGTCTCTTATCAGATGGTACTTCCAAGACTAGACATTTCAAAGGTACTTTTCCACTAGAGAAAGCCTGCTCGAGAAGAAATACAAGCTACAAACTAGTCAAGTATTCCACCATGTATCTCTTATATATTTAAAAGCATTTAACCTTTTCACTGGTACCTCTTCTTGTTTAATAAGATCATGCTGATCTGAGTGAAACCTCAACTCTGCATTCCTATCAATCCACAATAACTGTTTTCTGCCTTAAAAATCATCAAAGACTCGGCTTTCCATATCAATTGAGGAAGACTTCAAAAAACTCTTGCCTATCAAACTGGCAAAGCACTTATTTTTAAACCGTGATGACCTGTTCCAGATGCTCCAACAAGAGCAAATATCCTCTCCACATTCATCCTGACAAGACTCTTTGGGATCCTATGCATTTCAATCAAGTTCCTCACTCATGCTGTGGGGATGTTTTTCAGCAGCAGGAACTGGAAGACTAGTTAGGATTGAGGGAAAGATGAATGGAGCAAAGTACAGAGAGATCCTTGATGAAAACCTGCTCCAGAGCGTTCAGGATCTCAGACTGGGGCAGAGGTTCACCTTCCAACAGGACAACGCAGGAGTGGCTTCGTGACAAGTCTGTGAATGTCCTCGAGTGGCCCAGCCAGAGCCCGGACTTGAACCCGATCGAACATCTCTAGAGGGACCTGAAAATAGCTGGGCATCGACGCTCCCCATCCAACCTGACAGAGCTTGAGAGGATCTGCAGAGAAGAATGGGAAAAATAACCCGAATACATGTGTGCCAAGCTTGTAGCGTTATACCCACGAATACCTGAGGCTGTAATTGCTGCCAAAGGTGCCTCAACAAAGTACTGAGTAAAGGGACTGAATACTTATGTAAATGTGATATTTCAGTTATTTCTTTTAAATTACTTTGGAATAATTTCTAAACACCTGTTTTCGCTTCTTCATTATGGGGTATTGTGTGTAGATGGATGATAAAAAAATTTTTTTTAATCTATTTCAAAATAAAGCTGTAACGTAACAAAATGTGGAAAACGTGAAGGGGTCTGAATACTTTCTGAATGCACTGTAAATTTCTTCCCAGCTGTTATCAGACAACTGAACCATTCCATCAACAACGAGAACGGTCCTGAGCTACTATCTACCTCAGACTATCTTTAATCAGACATTACTTGCACTAATCTTGCTCTAAACGTTATTCCCTTTATCATGTATCCGTACACTGTGGATGGCTCGATTGTAATCATGTATTGTCATTCCACTAACTGGCTAGCATGCAACAAAAGCTTTTCACTATACCTCGGTACACGTGACAATAAACTAAACTACAAATGCACCTGGGTATCCTTTCAAAACCATTCACTGAAACCAAAGATGCAGGCCAGTGAAGCAGTGATAAATGGCACATTGGCCTTCACTGCAAGGTGTTGAATCCAGAAGCAAACACATCTGACCACAATTTATACAGTATGTGCAAAGTTTTGGCCTCCTTGTCTAAGACGATAAGAAATAGAAACAGAGCATGTCATTAGGCACCTGAACTCCTCTACCATTCACTCAGATGTTTCCACTTGATATGGTACACTGCTTGACAAGTATGCAAACAACTTTTTTTCATGCTGGTATATTATTAAATTGTATCATTGCCTGATAAAATTTAAAGTATTGCATAGGTTATACTACTCAAAGACCTAATTGAACAAGATCTTCCCAACTGTCTCTCCTCTCGATGATAAATGTCACTTCCAAGAAGCCACCCTAACTCATTCTTTTGTATCCTGTATAAAAACACAAAACTTCTGGACAGGAATATTCAATATCATTTCTAAAACACTTAAAATTCAATTGGAGTCAGATTCAAAATTAATAATATTAGGAATGTCAGAAGATTGCCCTAATTTAACGATATCCCAAAGACGCTTCCTTGACTATGGTTTAATAACTGCGAAAAAACTTATACTTAAATTCTGGAAAAAAATAACAGTCCATACAGTGAAGATGTGGATCACAGAAATGTGATCCACATCCAGACACTACATTTAGAAAAAATAAGGCTTGTCTTGACTGACAAACCAGATCAATTTTCCAAAATATGGTCTCCTTTCATTGAATTTCTTCAACAACATAATGGTTGAACACAAATTCAAAACCAACGCTAGGGTCGGGTGAGGGAAGGGTAGTGGGATATATCTCCGCTTCTTTCACTTCTTCGTTAGTTCAGGGGGTTTTCTTTTTTCTCTTTTGCGTCTTTTTCGAAATTCTTTCTTTTCTTTTTCTTTTCTTCTTTCTTTCCCTTTTCTCATTTTTCCCAATTTAGTTATTAGTTTATAAAATGTTAAAATCGAAGCTGTACAAAAATTGTATAATTGTTATGTCGATTACTTTCTCCTTGTACAATTGCTTCGAATTAAATTAATATTTTCTTAAAAATCTATATTAAAAAACAAAAATCAATTTAAAGAACTAATCTTACCATTGCACTACCCACTTGACACTCAATTTCCCCTGTGCTTAAAAATGCTAAAGAAAACATTATTTGGGTTAGATGATTGAAACATTAAATGTGTTTTTGTCTTTCTCAGTTCCAACGAAGAGAATCAGACCTGAAATATGAACGGTTTCTTTTTCCACGGATGCTGGCTGACCTGTTAAGGTTTTTCCAGCATTTTCTGCTTTTCATTCAAATTTCCCAGGACTGCAGAGTTTGGTGGGAAAGATGAAGTTGCTATGGACATGCGAGGGTAAATGTAGACAAGATTTATCACCAATGAAGGAAACAATATTAAAGTCCATATATCACCTTCCTCAAAGAGTTTAACTCACAACCATAAGGTTAAAGCAAATAGTGCTAATTTTGGATTGCACATTGGAGAAAGGTGATGGTTAACAGAGTAATATCAATCAAGTTGAAACTGGCCTTTATGGAGTATAAGAACACGCATACATCAACAGAATAGAATGGTCTGGTTCTACGTCAAACATTCTATGAAAATCCCAGCACCCATTTATGAGAAGATCTCCACTGCCAACTTCCTCAGAATCCCATGATCAAAAATAAAATGTCAATTGCCTCAAGCCATTTAAACTTTTTAACAACACGCAACCTTATATGAATAAATTCCAGTCCCACCCAACCCTTTCTGTGATTTTAATCTTGATTAGGAAGTTTGTGGATGATATGAAAGGTGATGGTGTTGAGGTTAGCAAGGAAGGTTGTCTCAGGCTACATTTGGATTCAGGTCAGTGGAAAGTTGGATGGACCATAGGCTGATGATATTTAATCCACACAAGTGTGAAGTGATGGATTTGGGGAAGTCAAATAGGGGTAAGACATATAAAGAAGGATCTTGGGGTTCAAGTCTTTAGTTCTTATCCCCAGTCCGGTTGCTACACTACAGGAAGGACCTGGTTGCATTGAAGAGAATACGGAGGAGATTCACCAGGATGCGATCTGAACTGGAAGATTCCAGTTATGGGGAGAGTTTTGACAGACTGGATGTTTCCACTGGATGATAGGATGCTAAAGGATGGCCTGACTGGAGGATTTTTTTCTAACCAGTGACTGCAGGAAATCGGGAATATTTTGCCTGATTCAGTAGAGAAGACAAAGAATCTCAACGTATCTGAACAAGCACTTGAAACATCAAGGCTATGGACCAAGTGCCGGCCAATGGGATTAGTGTAGATGGGTATTTGTTGCTCACCACAGAACAGATGGGCTGAAAAGACTGCATCATATAACTCTGTGATTAACAGAGAATCGACAATCTCCTTACCATTCTCATCTTCCCTCTTTAAAAATAACAGGCCTTCAAAAAGAACTTCAAATAGGGGTATGCCTGCAAAAAATACCTCTTTTCTTTATTTTCACTTAGGAGAAACTTATTTGTAAGCACGCTTACACAATTTGTTCAGACATACAGCAAACTGCAATTCAAGATTTAATTACCCAATTTGTCTCTTGTAACTTTGACTACGAGAGAAACACTGGGCAGGTGTAAATTGGAAATCTTCAAATAGAATAGAGAACAAACAATGGCACACATTTCTTAGCAAACCAATAAACACTGCCTCCCTTCTGTCAAATGTTGCTCTGTATTAGAGGTTGAAGGAGCCAGTTCTAAACAGTGGCAGCTGCTTTTGATCAATAACTTAGCTAAGGAGAACTCCCTGGGGTACTACCTTGAATGACATTTTACATCTGGCACTTGAGCTACCTAAAAGATTCAAAGCAGATTCAAGCTCAAGCCAATTGAAAGCTATCCCCAGCAACACCACAAACACTGCTCCAAATGACCAAGGGTCTCAACCCGAAACGCCGCCTATTCCTTCGCTCCATAGATGCTGCCTCACCCGCTGAGTTTCTCCAGCATTTTTGTCTACCTTCCAAGTGACCAAAGATGATTTTCCTTCCTCAATTGCTCCAACGCAGGAAATGAAGGGACAATTGTTAGTCAAACTGTGCCCAATATCATTTATCAAATATAGCACGTAGGCCATTAACCCCGCGTAGCCCTAACCCACCACTCGCCAAAATCACGGTTGATTGATCTTTTACCTCAATCCAATTTTCCTGCATTCACATACCCCTTTTACCTCCGAAACTCCCTGGCCAACTCGTCACTTCCCACCCAAACCACCCCCTCCCCGGGTACTTTCCCCTGCAACCGCAGGAGATGCAACACCTGTCCCTTTACCTCCCCCCTCGACTCCATCCAAGGACCCAGACAGCCTTTCCAGGTGAGGCAGAGGTTCACATGCACCTCCTCGAACCTCATCTACTGTATCCGCTGTTCCAGGTGTCAACTTCTCTACATCGGTGAGACCAAGCACAGGCTCGGCGATCGTTTCACTGAACACCTCCGCTCAGTACGTCTAAACCTACCTGATCTCCCGGTAGCTCAGCACTTCAACTCCCCTTCCCATTCCCAATTTGACCTTTCTGTCCTGGGCCTCCTCCATTATCAGTGAGGCCTAGTGCAAATTGGAGGAACAGCACCTCATATTTCACTTGGGTAGTTTACCCCCCAGTGGTATGAACATTGACTTCTGTAACTTCAGATAGCCCTTGCTTTCTCTCTCCATCCCCTTCCTCTTCCTAGGTCTCTCACTAGTCTTACTGTCTCTGACTACATTCTATCTTTGTCCCGCCCCCTCCCCTGACATCAGTCTGAAGAAGGGTCTCGACCATTCCTTCACCCGCTGAGTTACTCCAGCATTTTGTGTCTACCCCTTTTACCCTTTATGGACAGAAATCTAGAGACCCTCTATTTTGAATGAAAATAACTGATCTTCTACAACTCTGGAGCAGCAAATCCCAAAGACTCAGTACTGTCCCAGTGAAGAACTCTGCAAAAAAATTAAAGTAAGTTTTAAGTTACATTCTTTCAAAAAAATCAAAGTCAGTGCACATTAATAAGAATAGCCACAAAGCAATGCACATCCATAAATGGTCATTAGTTTTTTCTTTAATTCACTTTCCTGTGAAGGTGTAGGAGATCTACAAGGATAACTTGCCTGGAGATCAAGTTGATTTAAGGTTTTCAGCTCACTGGAAAGATTGGAGGTCTGTGGAGAATTAAGTTAAGGATGGCAGGAGAAGGCCAGGGGTGCAGACACGCTGTGATGGGAAGTAGGACAACAACTGTACAGATACGAGTGAGCAAGCTAGCCATACAGGAATTTAAACAGCAGCTTTCCGTATAGTAACATTTCACTAAAAGCAAGATTAATGACTGGGCATTTATTAGGAACCCATTTTTGGGAGAAGAACTCCAATTTTTGATGCAGTGGGATTTTTCAAATTCACCTGAATCTTGTGAACTGTTTGAGTGGGTGGGAAGGTGAAAGTGGTGGCAAGACAGTTTGGCACCTTTTCATACTTTTTCCAAGAGTTTTTACAATCATCAATGCCAACCCATATCCTCCGCATGCAAGATTAAATTCCACCCACTCTTTCCAATTCACTCACTCAACCCACAACATAGCATTAATCTTTTCCACTGTACCCTGTACTACCAGTCAAAACCTCTTATGCTCTGCTCTCTCCCTCTCTTGCCCACAAACACACAGTCACCCCAACTCACACACATCACATACTCCAATGCTGAGGCATATTTTAAACCCACATCGTCAAACTGAATGAGTGGACTTATGACTGGTAATGGAGCAACTGCTACACTTACTGCTGGTGGTTGTTTGACACAAAACATTCTACACTGTCAGTATTCATCGTGTGAGATGTGAAAATAATTATTCTCATCTTAAACAGAGCTTTTCCTTTCAACCTCCAACAAGTTAAAACCCTGTTTTTGACATCAATCTATAAAGGTATAGTTAGGGTAAACAGTCAGAGTCTCTTTTCCATGGTGGAAATGTCAAATAACAGGGTATGGATTTAAGATGTGGGGTGGGTGGGGGGGGGGGGGTAGTTGAAAGAGGATCTGCAAAGTTAGTTTTTTTTCAAATTCAGACAGAGAGTGGTAGGTGCCCAGAACGCAATTCTAGGGAACGTGGTGGAAGCAGATACAACATTTAAGGGCCATGTAGACAGACACATGAACAGGTGGGGGATAGGGGGATATAGACCATGCCCAGGCAGATGGGATTAGTTTAAATAGGCATCGTGGTCAGCACAGACATCGAGGAACGATGGGTTGTACAGTTCTATGTATTTATGTTAATCTGCTTAGAAATCAAGTATAGCAGACTGGAACAAACACAGTGTATACTGGAACAACACACAGTGTATAGCAACCTGGCATATTTAACTAATCCTGCTTAGAAAAACAGGGAGAGGGGAAACATCCACACAGTTTACAACTCATCACAGTGCACCAGCATTGTCAGAACCTTAAAAACACTTTATTTTATACGGCACAGACGGGAAAAATCCACACCTACATTATTCAGTTGGGCTAAATGCAATTTACGTAAATTACTTATCGTTATATTTCTATTTAGATTCTGATAGTCCGTAATAACAAGGAAAATTTATGAACACTGTATAAATCAAAATCCATTGAAAGAAAGCAGCAGGTTAATGCTTTATTTGTTCACTAATCACTTTGATTAGTGATTGATGTAAAAATGTCTTCTCTCATCTAGACGTCTCATCCACATAAAGAAGAATCAATGTATTTTATAATCTGCACCACCAAAGGAATAAGATACACCAGGAGAAAAACATGCAACATTCATTGTAACTCCGTACACAGTGTGCTGCTGCACCACGATGATCCTAGTATTCAATGGCAGGGAACAAAAATCCCAGTCATTCAAGGAAAGACTGAACAATTCTGCTGTAAGGGGAAAAAAACACCTGACATTGGTGTCACAAAGTCTCTTGGCTCACAAATAGCAAGGTGCCTCTAGAATATCAAATATGTGCCAGGACAGATCAGGTCAGACCACCAAGCAAGGGTGATCCAGTACTGTTCAGCCTCCTCTGCAGCTGGGATTGAGGCAGTTTTACCTCTCATGTGAGCACTGCACAGAAGACCAAACCCAAACACAGCACTAGAATCATATCCTGTCTTCAAATGTTCAACTTCATGGTCTTAAAAAATAAGGCTTTGGAATAAAATATCTCTGGGTGTATCACCAACCCCAGAAACAGCTTCTTTCCCCTCTGTTATCAAGCTTCTGAACGGTCCTTCCATAATCTAGGGCACTGTCCAATTCACCATTATCCCATTGTGGACATTTCACGGTCTGTGGAACAGAGATGCTCCATATTCTGCACTCTGTATCCTTCCCTTTACTCTATTTATTGTACTTGAGTTTGACTTGATTGTATTTATATATAGTATCTGATCATGGAAAACAAAGCTTTTCACTGTACTTGGTACGTGACAATAATAAACCTAAACCATCATGGTGAGGAAAGCAACAAAACAGCTATGAGATTACCCTACCATAACAAGCTGTATAATTTAGTTCAACCATAAATATGAGGAAGGAATTACTACATGCTGTAATGTTTATTTATAGAGGCAAATCAGGCCAGGCAAGATAATTAACCCATTTATAGCTCGGCTCAGACTAAACCATTTTGCCATTTGTCAGGCAGTCACAATAATTGCCTGTCCCAGTGCAGAAAGTGCATGAAAACACATGCATTTTTCATGATCAAATGATATTCAAAACTACTTTATAGCCAATCGAGTGTTTGAAGTATCATCATGTAAAGTAGGTCACCCAGAAGCCAAATCCGAATACAACCATACATGTGATCGTGAACCGATCATCTGATTCTGTTATGTTGATTTACTCAATAGTGCCTTGGGAATTAGTTCATCACCGAAACGACAGCATTGCCAACCTCTCAGCACTGCGACAGATCAGCAGATGCACTCTCTCTTCTGCTCATCTTGATTGAACCCAGTAACCTGTGACAGTGATACAAGAAAGCTAATCTCTTGAAGCTAATTCACTGTTAGAATAACCAATGCGGAGAAAAACAGAAAACATTATTTATGGTTGGAAAGGTGGTGGCTAATATCATTAAACAAGATGCGTCCCAACACGAAGCATCATCTGTCCATTCCTGCACAGATGCTGCCTGACCCGTCGAGTTTCTCCAGCACTTTATTTTTATTTATTTGAAGATCAATAGACTACGAGATATAAACAACTTCTTCTTCTTCCATATGGCATGCACAGTTTAAAGTTATAGGACAACTTGTTCTATTTGATCTTATTTGATTGATATAGACAATAGGTGCAGGAGTAGGCCATTCGGCCCTTCGAGCCAGCACCGCCATTTAATGTGATCATGGCTGATCATTCCCAATCAGTACCCCGTTCCTGCCTTCTCCCCATATCCCCTGACTCCGCTATTTTTAAGAGCCCTATCTAGCTCTCTCTTGAAAGCATCCAGAGAACCTGCCTCCACCGCCCTCTGAGGCAGAGAATTCCACAGCTTCACATCTCTGTGAGAAAAAGTGTTTCCTCATCTCCGTTCTAAATGGCTTACTCCTTATTCTTAAACTGTGGCCCCTGGTTCTGGACTCCCCCAACATCGGGAACATGTTTCCTGCCTCTAGCGTGTCCAAACCCTTAACAATCTTATATGTTTCAATGAGATATCCTCTCATCCTTCTAAACTCCAGAGTGTACATGCCCAGCCGCTCCATTCTCTCAGCATATGACAGTCCCGCCATCCCGGGAATCAACCTTGTAAACCTACGCTGCACTCCCTCAACAGCAAGCAAGATATAAACAACTGAATTAAATTGTAACTGGAATAGATTTTCAAAAACATTTTTTGGAAGATTAAAATCTTGGAATCATTCAACAAAGAGATGCAGCAGCATTGTGGAGGGAAATGGTGGGTATGGAGAAAAAGTGTGTGTGGAAAAATGACAGTCCGTTTACCTGTCCTCCTGGTCTAATAAATTACAAACTCCTGTTAACCATGCACTGAAACAGCCATAATTCTCTTCATTATACGTTTGATGCACCAAGGTTAATTACAATGCAAATGAGAAGATGCAGATTAACACCCAGCTGCATAGTCTTAGCACGAGACAATCTTCAAAACTGAACAATTACAGAAAGCCACAGCAATCACCCTGCTGCAGCAGCAGCTGTGCCACATTTAGATAATGAAGTGCACAAGACTAACTCCGTTTGGCACATTTTTCAACATCCATTGTAAATACGTTTTCTTTTTGCTTATCCCTTTGTCAAGTACTATGTTGTCCACACCTCGATGAAACAATCTCTCCCTCTGCCAGGTGCTTCAGTCTTTTTCCAGAGCAGTAATAACTGGCTGCTCACCCAAGTGAACGGAAAGATAAAATTCTCATTCAAGAACACATAAAACAAAGTCAGACAGAATTTTTAAGGGCCTGTCCCACTGTACGAGCTAATTCAAGAGTTCTCCCGAGTTTCCCCCGATTCGAACTCGGAGATTTACGGTAATAGCCGCTCGTAGGTACTCGGGACTCTCGTGGACATTTTTCAACATGTTGAAAAATCTTCACGAGCTTACCGCGTTTCCCGAGTACATGCCGTTAGCGTTACGAGCCGCTAAGAGACGTCCCAAGCTCCGACGTACCCGCTACGTACATTCTAAGTGCTTACCACGAGTTTGATTTTTTAAAAAACTCGGGAGAGCTCTTGAATTACCTCGTACAGTGGGACAAGCCCTTTAGTCTGCATTTAGGTTTTCCGCAGTGAACAAACTAGACGCCACATTCCCTTGTCTGGTAACAGCAACATTATATCAAAAAGAGTACCTTGGCTCTCAAACATTCTAAAGTCAAGAAAAACACTACTTACAGTGCCCTCGATAATGTTTGAGACAAAGACCCATCATTTATTTATTTGCCTCTGTGCTCCACAATTTGAGATTTGTAATAGAAAAAAATCACATGTGGTTAAAGTGTACACTGTCAGATTTTATTAAAGGCCATTTTTATACATTTTGATTTTACCATGTAGAAATTACAGCTGTGTTTACACACAGGGCTGCCAACTCTCACGCATTGAGCGTGAGAATCACGCATTTCACTCGATTCTCCCGCTCTCACGCTGATCACAGTATTATCACGCTCAATTTTTTTTTTATTTTTATGAAGTCACGAAAAATTAAATTCGCCCAAGGCTCCCACACTCCTCCACACTCACCAATGAGAATAGCTTTGCCCATAAATAATGAACAATTTGATTGGCTTAAGCCCATCACACACAATTTAAAATGGCAAATTCTGCAGTGCTAATAATACCATTTGGCACTTAGCTGCTGGAAATTCAAATTAAAGCAAAAAATGTTTTAGAGGCAAGTAAAAACCATGAGGGGAATGTATAAGGTGAATGCATAGTCTTTTTCCCGGGATATATGATTCAAGAACTAGAGGGCATTGGTTTAAAGCAGGGCTGTCAAACTTTCCGATGATTTTGGAAAAAAAGTTTAGAGTCTAAAGGTGAGACACGGCGGTGGTCCCAGCACCGACCCCTGAGGCACTGCTCACACCTCCCACCCTCACCTATGTGTCCGTCCGCCGCTCTGTCCACACCCCATGCAGTTTTAACCCTGGCCCGGAGCGGACTGGGTGAGTGGGGGCGTCGGTGCCGCCTCTGGAGCCCAGGGATGAATCTCGGGCCAAGGCTCCGCTCCGATGCCCGACTCCCGGGTCACTGACACTCATCTCCCCCGGACCCCAGCTGGACACAGAGCACCTGGGCCAGGCCGCATTCCCGGAGGGGCGAGGGATAGAGACGGGGGGGAAGAGAGGGAAACGTTTCCCGGACAGTGCCAAGTGTCCGAAAGTCTGCTCACTCTGGGTGTTGTCGCCGCTTCACTGACACACACTCTCACACACAACCTAACACACACTGACACACACAAGGTTTAAAGGGATATGGGCCATTTATGAGGATGTTGGCAGGGCTGGAATTTTTTTAAAAACTTTGAAGAAAGATTTGATAACTGCGATTTTATTCTCTGCAGCAGCTTAACAAAGAGTGTAGGAAGGAACCGCAGATGCTGGTTTAAACTGAAGATAGACACAAAAAGCTGGAAAAATTCAGCGGGACAGGCAGCATCTCTGGACAGAAAGAATGGGTGATGTTTCGGGACGAGACCTTCAGACTGAAGAGGTTGAAAAACAGCCATATAGATGTAAAACACAATGACTGGAGATGTGTGTTATCCAACTAAGGGCAGAAATCAGAATCATGTGTTCACCTTTATTGACATGACACCATAATATATATTACAGAAAAAAGAATTTAATGGGGTGACACAGTGGCGCAGTGGTAGAGTTGCTGCCTTACAGCACCACAGACCCAGATTTGATCCTGATTACGGGTGCTGTCTGTACAGAATTTGTACATTCTTCCTATGACCACATGGGTTTTCTCCGGATATTCCGGTTTCTCCCACACCCGAAAGAAGTGCAGGTTTGTAGATTAATTGGCTTCTGTAAATTGTCCCTGGCATGTAGGATAGGACTGGTGTATGGTAGATTGCTGGTCGGCGGGCCGAAGGGCCTCTTTCCATATATATGTTTTACATATATATCTTAATTTCATTGAACCATATACTTGGTTGAATATGTGGCATTATTTTTGTCTTGTTTCTATAGTCAAAGGGTAAGATTTATTAATATATTTGTGCAGAACAGTGATGGAAGTCCGACTCCTCTTGCCTTGTTTCTATGTTTTTGTTTCTCTATATATATGCATAACAGCATGAATTATAATCTGATTTCCATACATGAATATACTAAGGTCATTCATGTGCTGCACCTGTTAGAGCCTGACTCTACTGTGGAATGTAATTAGTAATGTAATTTAGCCTAAACTTAGTCATACCTAATCCAAGCATAAATGTCACATTCAAGAGTGTTAATAGACTCGCTACAGTATGCACCAGATTGCACAATTTCAAGCTGAAAAATGCAAAAGCTCCCTACCGTGGGAGGGGGTACACCCCCTTCCCACACCCATGGGAGGGACTGGCAAGCCAAGGAAGACCTCCACAGCTGATGACAGAAGAATACTCTCTATAATAAAGAATATTCCCCAAACACCTGTCCGACAGATCAGAAACACTCTTCAGGAGTCAGGATTTGTCAATGACCACTGTCCGCAGAAGACTTCATGAACAGAAATATAGAGGCTACACTGCAACATGCAGACCACTGGTTGACCGCAAAAATAGGATGGCCCGGTTACAGTTTGCCAAGAAGTACTTTTTATTTTATTTTTTTAAATATTTTTTTTAAAAATATTTTAATTTTATTTGAAGTAAGTACAATTGTATACAATCATATTTTCATAATACCTTTTATGTACAGCTTCTTATTTTTTTAATTTTTTGTAATAAAGAAGAAAAAGAAAAAAGTTAGATAATGAAAAATAGAAAAATGTGAGATATATAGTGTGTGAAAAAGAAAAATAGAGAGTGAAAAAAGAAAGTTGAGACATAGAAAATAGAAGAAAGAGAGTAAAAGAAGAAAAGAGAAGAAAAGAAAATAGAAGTAAGATCATTTTTAATCTTGACCATCCCCAGTCACGGATTAGCTTTTACACCTGTGTTGCACCATATGTTTCCAAAAAGACGACAAATGGAGACCAACTCGTTATGAATTGGTCAAATTTATCTATTAGGAGGAATCGCATTTCCTCAAGATGTGCGGTATCCAACATACTTGCAATCCACATTTTGAGCGTGCCAAGAAGTACTTAAAAGAGTAACCACAGTTCTGGAAAAAGGTCCGGTGGACAGATGAGATGAAGATTAACTTATATCAGAGTGGTGGCAAGACCAAAGTATGGAGGACAGAAGGAACTGCCCAAGATCCAAAGCATACCACCTCATTTGTGAAACACAGTAGTGGGGTGTTATGGCCTGGGCATGTATGGCTGCTGAATTTATGTTCATTGATGATACATCTGCTGATGGTAGTAGCATAATGAATTCTGAAGTGTATAGACATATCCTATCTGCTCAAGTTCAAACAAATGCCTCAAAACTTATTGGCTGGCGGTTCATTCTACAGCAAGACAATGATCCCAAACATACTGCTAAAGCAACAAAGGAGTTTTTTTAAAGCTAAAAAATGGTAAATTCTTGAGTGGCCGAGTCAATCACCCGATCTGAACCCAACTGAGCATGCCTTTTATATGCTGAAGAGAAAACTGAAGGGGACTAGTCCCCGAAACAAGCATAAGCTGAAGATGGCTGCAATAGAAGCCTGGCAGAGCATCACCAGAGAAGACACCCAGCAACAGGTGATGTCCATGAATCACAGACTTTAAGCAGTCATTGTATGCAAAGGATATGGAACAAAATACTAAACATGACTACTTTCATTTACATTACATTGCTGTGTCCCAAACATTATGGTGCCCTGAAATAGGGGGACTATGTATAAACACAGCTGTAATTTTTACATGGTGTATTAAAATCTGACAATGTGCACTTTAACCACATGTGATTTTTTTTCTATTCCAAAACTTAAATTGTAGAGTGCAGAGGCAAATAAATAAATGATGGATCTTTGTCCCAAACATTATGGAGGGCACTGTGAGTGCAATATCTTCCAATGACAGGACGCCCATTTCCAATATTACTGAACTGAACACAAGAACACAATGCAAACAAGTCATAACTGGCCATCCAGTTCTTCTCACATACAGTAGCTACATTCAGCACAGTTAAGTTCAGTCAGAAATACAAGAAATAGGAACAGATCACAGACAGACTTAATCCTTAACATTTTCTTGCTATTCAATATATTTATTGCTCTTCTACCTCAGCACCACTTCACCACATAAGCCTTCATACCAAAAATAAATATTGATCTCTGACCACATTATACAATATTGATCTCTGACTAGAATAGAATATGGGTGATGATTCGTAATTCTTAAGACATTTATCACATTTGTCTTGAAGTAACTGTTCCCTTTGACAGTGATCTCGGATTCTAGATTCCACCGCCAGGAGAAATATCATCTACCATCTGAGCCTCTGCAACTATTTTATGTGATGTTTCATTCTTATGAATTCTAGATTGGCCCAGGCCAATCCTTCAGGAAGCTGGTCAAACCTGCATACAATATTTCAGACACAAGGAACTGCAGTTGCTGGTTTGCAAGAAAATAAACACAAAATGCTGGAGTAACTCAATGGGTCAGGCAGCATCTTTGGAAAACATGGATGTGACACTTCTGATCAGGATCTTTATGAAGAAGAGTCCCTACCAGAAATGTCATTTATCCAAGACTTCCAGAGATGTCCCAGCATTTTTTTAGTTTATTTAACAATATTCCAGAGCTCAGGAGCAAGAAATCCCTGCTCTTGAACTCAAATTCTTTTGTAACCAAGGCCAATGTCCTGGTCTTGCAACTGTTTGCATGTTAATTTCTAGGAGTAATTGTTCAAGGACACACGGATCTCTCTGAACACTAACATCCTTCAGGTCTTCCCATTTGGAAGGCACAGTAGGTCACAGAGTTGCTGCAAGTCTGCTTTAATATATCCTGCTCAAGTACTTTTATTACTATTTCCCCTTTCCTTGTCAATATGTTGGGCCTGAAGAAGGGTCTCGACTCGAAACTTTACCCACACCTACTCCCCAGAAATATTGCCTGTCCCGGAGTTACTTCACTTTGGTGTATAACCAGCATCTGCAGTTCCTTCTTACACAATATGTTGGGACTCCTTTGCTTATTCTGAAAATGTTCTAATCGCGAGGCTCACTGCTCTTCTGGCAACATAAGGCTTTTCCTTTGATCGAACACTATCTTTAAATTCTCGTGACATTACTGTGATTGATACTGAAGATCAAAACAACACAATTCAAGCTTGTCCACACAATTATGTTTTCAAATTTAAAAACATTTAAATCCTCACACAATTTTAAATTTGCCTTTCCTTCAGACTTTCACAATTATGAATTAATTTGCAGAATTAGACTAAAATAGATGCCAACTTTTCTGTTAACTTGAGTGTTATCTTTTTATCTTAGCTGACATACGGCCCCATAGCACAAGCGTCCACATCGCGGGGCTGGAAACTGGAAGTATCCCGAGTTAATTCTTCTACCACCATCATTTATTGTGACAAGTGATGGCTTCCACTGATTGTCGCCGGAAGCTTGCGTCCTTTTCAGGGCGGACGATGACAGCGAGGTCAACATTTGTAACAAGATGGACACGGAAAGAAGAAGAAGAAGCTGACACACAGTGCCCTCCATAATGTTTGGGACAAAGACCCGTCATTTATTTATTTGCCTCTGTACTCCACAATTTGAGATTTGTAATAGATAAAATCACATGTGATTAAAGTGCACACTGTCAGATTTTATTAAAGGCTATTTTTATACATTTTGATTTCACTATGTAGAAATTACAGCTGTGTTTATACATAGTCAGTCCCCCCATTTCAGGGCACCATAATGTTTTGGACACAACAATGTCATGTAAATGAAAGTAGTCATGTTTAGTATTTTGTTGCATATCCTTTGCATGCAATGACTGCTTGAAGTCTACAATTCATGGACATCACCAGTTGCTGGGTGTCTTCTCTGGTGATGCTCTGCCAGGCCTGTATCGCAACCATCTTTAGCTTATGCTTGTTTTGCGGGGTTCAACATATAAAAGGCATGCTCAGTTGGGTTCAGATCGGGTGATTGACTTGGCCACTCAAGAATTAACCATTTTTTAGCTTTGAAAAAGTCCTTTGTTGCTTTAGCAGTATGTTTGGGATCATTGTTTTGCAGTAGATTGAACCACCAGCCAATGAGTTTTAAGGCATTTGTTTGTACTTGAGCAGATAGGATGTGTCTATACACTTCAGAATTCATTATGCTACTACCATCAGCAGTTGTGTCATCAATGAAGATAAGTGAGCCAGTACCTTCAGCAGCCATACATGCCCAGGTCATAACACCCCCACCACTGTATTTCACAGATGAGGTGGTATGCTTTGAATCTTGGGTAGTTCCTTTTCTCCTCTATACTTTGCTCTTGCCATCACTCTGATACAAGTTAATCTTTGTCTCATCTGTCCTCAAGACCTTTTCCCAGAACTGTGGTTGCTCTTTTAAGTATTTCTTGGCAAACTGTAACCTGGCCATCCTAATTTTGGGGCTAACCAGTGGTTTGCATCTTGCAGTGTAGCCTCTGTATTTCTGTTCATGAAGTCTTCTGCTGACAGTGGTCATTGACAAATCCACACCTGACTCCTGAAGAGTGTTTCTGATCTGTCAGACAGGTGTTTGGGGATTTTGTTTTATTATGGAGAGAATTCTTCTGTCATCAGCTGTGGAGGTGTTCATTGGCCTGCCAGTCCCTTTGCGATTAGTAAGCTCACTCGTGCTCTCTTTCTTTTTAATGATGTTCCAAACAGTTGATTTTTGTAAGCCAAAGGTTTGGCTGATGTCTCCAGACAACAGTTTTATTCTTGTTTCACAGTCTCATAATGGCTTCTTAGACTTTCATTGGCACAACTTTGGTCCTCATGTTGATAAACAGTAATAAAAGTTTCCAAAGATGATGGAAAGACTGGAAGAAGGACTAGGTCTTATACCAGCATTAACTTGGCATTTAAACACACCCGAGCAATTGCAAACACCAGTGAAGCCATGTGTCCCAAACATTATGGTGCCCTGAAATGGGGCGACTTTGTATAAACACAGCTGTAATTTCTACATGGTGAAACCAGAATGTATAAAAATACCCTTAAATAAAATCTGACAATGTGCACTTTAACCACATGTGATTTTTTCTATTACAAATTTCAAATTGTGGAGTACAGAGGCAAATAAATAAATGATGGGTGTTTGTCCCAAGCATTATGGAGGGCACTGTAAATCTGCTATAACTTGGTAAAATTGCCAAGGCCTAACCATACCAGCTCAGCTGTAAATATTTGGTGCAAAATGTTGTAAATGGTCAATAGATAATAGGTGCAGGAGTAGGACATTTGGCCCTTCAAGCCAGCACCGCCATTCAATGTGATCATGGCTGATCATCCACAATCAGTACCCTGTTCCTGCCTTCTCCCCATATGCCCTGACTCTGCTATCTTTAAGAGCCCTATCTAGCTCTCTCTTGAAAGTATCCAGAGAACCAGCCTCCACCGCCCCCCTAAGGCAGAGAATTCCACAGACTCACAACTCTCTGTGTGAAAAATTGTTTCTTCATCTCCGTTCTAAATGGCTTACCCCTTATTCTTAAACTGTGTACCCTGGTTCTGGACTCCCCCAACATCGGGAACATGTTTCCTGCCTCTAGCGTGTCCAAACCCTTAATAATCTTATATGTTTCAATAAGATCCCCTCTCATACTTCTGAATTTCAGAGTATACAAGCTCAGTCGCTCCATTCCCTCAGCATATGACAGTTCCGCCATCCCGGGAATTAACCTTGTGAACCTACGCTGCACTCCCTCAATAGTAAGAATGTCCTTCCTCAAATTTGGAGACCAAAAATGCACAGGTGTGGTCTCACTCGGGCCCTGTACAACTGCAGAAGGACCTCTTTGCTCCTATACTCAACTCCTCTTGTTATGAAGGCCAACATGCCATTCGCTTTCTTCACTGCCCGCTGTACCTGCATGCTTACTTTCATTAACTGATGAACAAGGACCCCCAGATCCTGTTGTACTTCCCCTTTTCCCAACTTAACACCATTTAGATAATAATCTGCCTACCTGTTTTTGCTACCAAAGTGGATAACCTCACATTTATTCACATTAAACTGCATGTACCATGTATCTGCCCACTCACCCAACCTGTTCAAGTCACCCTGCATTCTCATAGCATCCACCTCACAGTTCACACTGCCACCCAGCTTTGTGTCATCTGCAAATTTGCTAATGCTACTTTGAATCCCTTCATCTAAATCATTGATGTATATTGTAAATAGCTGCGGTCCCAGCAGAGTCTTGCGGTACCCCAATATTCACCGCCTGCCATTCTGAAAGGGACCCGTTAATCCCTACTCTTTGTTTCCTGTCTGCCAACCAATTTTCTATCCATGTCAGCACTCTACCCTCAATACCATGTGCCCTAATTTTGCCCACTAATCTCCTATGTGGGACCTTATCAAATGCTTTCTGAAAGTCCAGGTACACTACATCCGCTAGCTCTCCCTTGTCCATTTTCCTGTTACATCCTAAAAAAATTCCAGAACATTATCACCATCTGAAGCTATACACCCAAACACAAAATATGTTGAACATGCTCAACATTTTAGTAATATTATTTGTCAGTTAGTAATTGAAGAAAGAAAAATATTTCCATAACTGTTCATCAGAACTGAGTACTTCTAGCACTCTGTTTTTAGCTTAAATTTGCACTACCTACCTAATTTTATTTTGAACTACATTTTTCTTAATTCCGTCTTGCTGTGAGCAAACTATCACACGTAATAGGTAGAGTTGCTGCCTCAGTGCCAGAGACTTGAGTTCGATCCTGACCTCAGGTGCTATCGGAGTGGAGTTTGCATGTTTTCACCGTGATCACATGAGTTTCCACTGGGTGCTCCGCTTTCCTCCTACATCCCAAAGATGTGCGTGCAGACTTGTAGGTTACAAGTCCTTACCCATCAACTCTTATGATATTATTTTTCCATTAACTTACATCTGCAGTTCATCTGCAGTTGGCAAATGTTTAAGTTGCAGGCAGAAATTGGAGCACCTGGAGGAAACCCTTGCAGTCATCAACACAATGTGCAAAGTCTGCATACACAGCACCTGAAGTCAGCATCATATCCGAGTCCCTGGAGCTCAAAGTCAGCAGTATACACTGTCAAATGTTACGCTCACCTCTATTATGACAGGATGTGAATATATGATGTAACAATTCTTACTGCAATTGCACCAAGCTTGTCGATATCACACCTGGAGTACTGTGTTGAATTTTAGTTTCCTTGTCTAAGAAAGGATGTGCTTGTCAGATAGGAAGGGCAGTGACATTTCACTAGACTGATGGCCAAGTGAGCAGAGGATGAATATACTCAACCGATATTCTCTAGAATTAGAGTTGAAAGAGGTTAGAGAGGGCAAATGCAGGAGGATCTTTCACCTGACTGCGCAAGGGGTCTAGAACCAGAGAGCACAGCCTCAGAATAAGAGGGAGGTTCCATAAGACAGTGATTGAGCTATTTCTACAATCAGACGATGGTGAATCATTGTATTTCAGATAGCTGTGGAGGCTCATGTGTTCATTCAAAAGATTTATTGATGTTAAAGTAATCAAGGCATGTGAGAAAAGTGCAGGACAATGCACTCAGGTGGAAGATCAGCTATAATCTTGAAGACGAGTTTTCTCAAACAGTTGGATGACTGAGTTATGCATCTTTTTTTTCTTATCATTAAAAACAATGATGATTTGTAAATGAAATCCAATTTGATTACCCATCCTAACACCCAAATTGATAATTCCCATTGGAAAGTCTCTGATCCAATGGCAGGTCTCACAAGCGACTACCCCAGCATGATAGGTTGCAGTCAGACTGGTTTCCACTGACAGATGGGAGGGAGCAGCTAAATGCCAGTTTTCCCTTTGGGACTAGCTGGACAGTCAACACAATGCAACCCAACCTGTCAGTCAATGACCTTTCAGTGGAGTGACTTCTCGTTGAGTGACCGTGAACAGAAACATTCACGCAATCGCTCCATGAATGCAGCCTAACCTACTGAGTTTCTCAAACATTTTTTCTGTTATTGCTGATTCCAAATATCTGGAATATTTTATTTTAGCAAACAGTTTTAATATTTATAAAATAGCACATCCACAACAATCCTTTACACAAAAATTCACTTCCCAATGACCAGTTAACTCACTAACCCCCCCCCCCCCCCCCCACCCCTTGAATTAGCAAAATATGTGCCGACAGATTTCACTCTCCAATACAGACATAAGAAATAGACAAAGCTGCACAAAAATCATGCCATGTGACATAATCTCACCACCAATCCTGACACTATTTGCCCACCAATCTTGCATTAAACATAAACACAAAATAAAAATTTCACCAGGCCACTGCATCTAGGTTTGGGGAACCTTTACTGGTCATGGTGCAGTTGATTTTTTTTGGTGAAAATAATCATTCATAAAAAGAGAATCAGAAGACAACATAGACAAAAGCAAAGATAAACACAAAAAAACTGAAGTAACTCAGCGGGTCAGGCAGCATCTCTGGAGAAAAGGAATAGGTGACGTTTTGGGTCGAGACTTTTCTTCAGAGTGAGAGCCAGGAGAAAGGGAAACGAGGGATGTAGACGGTACTTAGGACAAATGAATAGAAGATATGCAATGATATGATAATCAAGGCAATGTAGAGCCCACAATAGTTCATTGTTGACTGTGGGATAGGTGATAACAAAGTAAACAGACAGTGTCTAAACTAAACAGGTCGACAGGGAAACTCGTATGTGTACGAAGGAACTGCAGATGCTGGTTTACACTGAAGATAGACACAAAATGCTGGAGTAACTTAGCGGGACAGGCAGCATCTCTGGATAGAAGGAATGGGTGACGTTTCAGGTCGAGACCCTTCTTCAGACTGAGCGTCAGGGGAGAGGGAGTTACAGAGATAAGGAAGTGTAAGAGATCAAAAGAGATGCAGATCAAGGAAAATGTAGAATAGACCATTGTTAGCTAGGAGAAGGTGACAACAAAGCAAACAGAGATACAATGTAATCAGAGGGTCAGTCAATCTGGTCGGAGAACTTGGAAGGGGGAGGAATGGAGAGAGAGGGAAAGCAAGGGTTACTTGAAGTTAGAGAAGTCAATATTCATACTGCTTGGGTGTAATCTGTCCAAGCAAAATATTTTTTAAAATTTTTTTTAAAATTTTTATTACATTACATTACAACCACATACATTAGTACTCGTCACTTATGTCTTCTTACAATTAATGTACTCCATTTATTTTTTACACTAGAAAAATAAAAGATTGAAAGAAAGAAGAAAGTGAAGGAAAAAGTGAAAGTGTAGAAAATGTGACAACAAAAAAGGACGAAGACCCTATAAGAGCAAAATTAAAAAACAAAAGAAAAAGAGTTAAGAAATAGACCCTAGAAAAGAAAGAGAAAGAGAAAGAGGAAAAAGAGAGAAACAAATATTTTATGAGCATTACGTAAATGGGACATACCAACTCTTCAACTAGCATCCCCCCTTACCTGACCTCAATTTTTTTAAAGTACTTTTGCACCCTTGTCCAAGCAAAATATGAGGTGCTGTTCCACCAATTTGCGCTGGGCCTACTCTGACAATGGAGGAGGCCCAGGGCAGAAAGGTCAGTGTGGGAATGGAGGGAGAGTTAAAGTGTTTAGCAAGCAGACCACCAATTTGCACTGGGCCTCACGCTGACAATGGAGCTAGTATGACAACTAGGATGGGGGTGGTACGGAGAGAAAGGAGATGCAAAGGTTACTTGGAAGTTAGAGAAATCTACATTCATACCACTAGGTTGTACGCTGCCCAAGCACAATATAAGGTGGTGTTCCTCCAATTTACATTTTGCCTCACTGACAATGGAGGAGGCCCAGGACAGAAAGGCCAGTATGGGAATGGGAGTTAAAGTGTTTGGCAACTGGGAGATCACATTGAGATGGACTGAGCGAAGGTGTTCAGCGAAACAATCAGTCTGCGATTGGTTTCACCGATATATATAGGAGTGCATACCTGATGAGGTATGGAGGAGGTGCAAGTGAACAGGACTGGCGGGGTCCCTGGACAGTCGAACGAGATGGTATCGGGATAGATTTTACATCTCCTGTGGTTGCAGGGCAAGGCACCTGGGGAGAGGGTGGTTTAGGTGGGAAGGGATGAGTTAACCGGGGAGTTGCAAAGGGAACAGTCTCTGTGGAAAGCAGAAAGGTGGGAATGGGAAGTAGGGAAGAGGTGGCTGTAGAGCCGTGCATGTTCCTTTAACATGGTGACCTCACTTCTACTAACCACTCCCCATTAGCTTCAGTATAAATGTAACCTTCCCACCCCTAGCTCGCTCTCTAGCTCCGGTAACGGACCACGAACAGCTAGGGCAATATGTGTGTATACGAATACAATGTATGCAATAAACTAGAGTGAAGACACCATGTGTTTGGACAGTCTTTACATGGTGTCAGAAGTGGGATACGAACCCACGCCTCCACTTGGACGCCCGTGCGTGCCAGGACCTCGGTTTGGTGTCCTTCCACCACGACATCCACCCGGTGCAGACCCCCATGGATCCCATGTGCGAGTACCCCGACCGTTTTGACGAAGTATTGGGCAAACTACCCTGCAAGTACGAAATCGAGGTGGACCCGGAGGTCCATCCGGTAGTCCGCCCTCCTCACCGCGTCTCCTTTGCTATGAAGGACAAGGTGGAGTCCACTCTACGCCAGATGGTGGCCATGGGCATCATCAAGGAAGTGAGCGATGCCACCCGGTGGGTCTCCACCATGGTCGTTGCTGCTAAGAAGGACAAGAGTGAGATTCGGATCTGTATCAACCCCAAGGACCTAAACCTTGCCATCAAGCGCCCGCACTACCCCATGCGAACGGTGGAGGATGTCGCTGCAAAGGTTGGCCCGGCCACTGTATTCTCTGTCCTCGATGCCAAGAACTCTTTCTGGCAGATTCCGCTGGATGAACGTTCATCTTTACTGACCACGTTTGGTACACCTTTCGGCAGGTTCCGTTTCCTCCGCATGCCTTTCGGGATCAATTCTGCCAGCGAGGTTTTCCAGCGCACCATGGAACATGCACGGCTCTACAGTGGCTAGTGGTGGGATCGCATTGGAGGTGGTGAAAATGTTGGGAGGATTATGTGCTGTATGCGATGGCTGATGGTGTGAAAGGTGTGACTTGGGGGAATCTGTCCCTGTTGCGTCGGGGGGAATGGGGAGAGGGGAGCAAGAGCAAAGCTGCGGGGTAATGGGGAGACACATGTGAGGGTCTCGTCTATGACAGAAGAGGGGAAAAGCAAATTGGCTTATTTCAATTTCAGTCCCAGTTTAGTCTCCAATACAAAGGTAGCTGGAGGCATGGGCGGAAATCCTGGGGGTGGGGGGGGGCTGTCCCCCCCCCATGTTTTGAGAGATGGGGGACAATCCCCCCCCCCCCGGTTTTGTGAAACATGTTGCAGCAAATTTGCCTTGGAATTTTACATTTTAAAAAAGCTCTCTGGTTTAATGAGTACTGCAGAACGGCTGGAGTCGTTTATCACTCAATTCCTCTGAGACGAAAATGATTTGTTAACTGCCACTGTTAGCGCTTGTTAACTGCCAGTAGTTAACATCATATTAACACTGTTATACAATGTCACCAATTCATCGATATGCATTCCTCAGTAAATATAATTGCGTTTGACCTTCAAGTATTACTGACGCCGCATTCCTTTGAAGAAAATTCACGGGAGAATTTCTTCAAACTGTCTGATGCGGGTACAATTACCATTTGAACTTTAGATGTATTGGTCATGGGAAAGATTTAAACGAGTATCGGACGGTCATTAAGGACTCCGGACCGCGAGCTTCCTGGCGTGCAGGTACAGTCCCTCATTCACCCATGTTATTTAGTCATTTTTACCCATCATTTGGGATGTTATATGAATTATAAAAAATTAAGTATGTTTATTTTTGTTAGTTTATTAAAAGTTTCTTTGTGTATGTTTTTGTTTGTTTGTGAAAACTGTATGTGTGTTGTTTTCTCTTTTATCTCTCTCTCCTCCAAGGTTATTTAGTTCTTCTCTTTGCCTTTGTTTGTTTCAGTTTTATTTAGTTATTTATCACGTTGTAGCTTTTGAAAGATTTAAACGGGTATTGGACGGTCATTAAGGGCTCCGGACTGCGAGCACGGGCTTCCTGGCGTGCAGGTACAGTCCCTCATTCACCCATGTTATTTAGTAATTTTTACCCATGCACACGTCATCGGGCCGCCAGGAAATTGTGTGTCCCCCATGTTTTAAAAGCGATTTCCGCCCATGAGCCTGGAGCCATTGTTAATAACTGAACTCTGCCTGCAAGAAGCATGGGCTCCCATGGTTTTTGGACTGTGAATCAACAGACCACAAATTCATATTCCACAGTAGTCAGAACTTATATTTAGTTTGGAAACAATCTGAGAATAAAATCAGTCTCAGAAAAGATTGCCATGATAAGCCACCAGTTCACTTGTATGCTTCAAGAAAGGAGAGCAGTCATTCTATTCCTGTCTAGCCAAACCCTGATTCTTACACCAGACGATAGTAAATTTCCCTGTGTAGAGGCCTACTTGCATTAAACAGTTACGAAGAACATGAAATTGCTACAGTCAAAAAAGGTGCCCATATTAAACTTGGACAATAACTGTTAGACTGGACAACATGGTGTACGTGCTAAGACTAATTGAATAGAAATAAAACAACTTCCTCCAGCAATCACAGCATTGTGTGCATGCAGCAAGAGGAGTAACCTCAAGTGACAATGGGACCCTTCACTCTATTGATGCCCAATCTCTGGTCTCTAAAAAAAATAGTTCCTTGCCTACATCACTGGTAAGGAAAGGAGACATTTTCTGAACAGGATGGAATTATCCCAAGCATGAGGGCAGATACTCTCCAACATACCATCCACACAGCAATAGTAACGTTGGGTGTTAAGTAAGGGCATTTGCACTGAGATTGTAACCTATGTAAAAGCAGTGAATCTGAAAAAAGGCAGATGACAGACTGTGTTTAACTCTAAAACTTAATTGAAGTCACAGCTAAGAGCACAAAGACACTGAAGGAACAAGTCAACACAAGCAGGTTTGGTCAGGGGCGCAGGATACGGGGGAATTTAAGGAGACGCATCGGAACACACACCAAATCAGGTTAGGGGTGCCATAAACTAAGGTGCAGTTCCAATCTACCAAACGACATCATCATGGACCTTGCCATTTTTCTCTGTAACTGTAATGTTATAATGCTATAAACACTATATTCTGTACTCTGATATTTTTCTCTTTGAACTGTTGTACTTGTGTATGGATTGATTTCACTCAAGTTTAGTATAATTTGACTGGATAGCACATAAACAAAGCTTTCCACTGTATCTTGGTACATGTGACACTAATAATGCAATACCAATATCAGGCTGTGCCGAAGGGGCTGTTTCCATGCTGCATTAACTCTATTTTTAAATAATTGCAGATGGTGGAATAACCACATTCCTACAAATTGGCAAGACAGGTTAGTTAAGGTTTAAGAAAGTTGCTTTGCAAACTTGGACAATACAAACAAACAAACGCGTTCAGCCTCAGCTAGAATGAATATCTAACGTTAACAAGAACATCAAGACTTTCGGGGGTATACACATGTTCAACATGATGACAGGATAATTGGGAAACTTATTAATATTTTCTTCTTTGAGAAGTGACTAATAGAAGATTTTAAAACGGTCATCAAAATCATGAGATTATGATGGAAGAGCGAGTCAGTAATCAGAAGTCATGCATTGGAAAGTGTTGGAGTAACTCAGTGAGTCTGGAGAATATAGAATCAGTGCCCTCCATAATGTTTGGGACAAAGACCCATAATTTATTTATATGCCTCTGTACTCCACAATTTGAGATTTGTAATAGAAACAAATCACACGTGGTTAAAATGCATATTGTCAGATTTTGAATAAAGCCCATTTTTATACATTTTGGTTTCACCCTGTAGAAATTACAGCAATGCTAATACATAGTCCCCCATTTCAGGGCACCATAATGTTTGGGACACAACATTGTAATGTAAATGAAAGTGGTCATGTTTCGTGTTTTGTTGCATAGCCTTTGCATGGCAATGACTGCTTGAAGTCTGCGTTTCATGGACATCACCAGTTGCTGGGTGTCCTTCTCTGGTGATGCTCTGCCAGGCCTGTATTGTAGCCATCTTTAGCTTATGTTTGTTTTGGGGGCTAGTCCCCTTCAGTTTCTCCTCAGCAGATAAAAGACATGCTCAATTGGGTTCAGATCGGGTGATTGACTTGGCCACTCAAGAATTTACCGTTTTTTAGCTTTGAAAAACTCCTTTGTTGCTTTAGCAGTGTAGGGGCCATTCTTGCTTAAGCTAGTTATTGTTAGCATATTTTATTATTTTTGTCTAGATATTTCTTGCAGAATTATTTTGTTCACTTGGGGATGGGATTTTGATACGTAGATGGGCATGACATACATCGGAGGAGGCTAGCGAAACCACAGGAAGTGGTTAGATCGACTGGAGTGAGCAGGAGAGAAGGAATATTGTTTTTTACCAGTTCAGATAATAAGAACGGAAAGCTACAATTTGTATAAGAATAAAGAGGATCTGGCATGTTCACTTCTTTGTATTTACAACAACCGCAATTAAAATCAATGAAAATGGAAATAACGACTGGAAGATTCGTTTTTATCATCAACTGCGTAATTCCTTTCACTCCCCCCTGCCAATGTAGTAATGACAATGGAAAGGATTGAAATTGCCATTACAGCAGTATATTTGGGATCATTGTCATGCTGTAGAATGAACTGCCGGCCAATGAGTTTTGAGGCATTTATTTGAACTTGAGCAGATAGGATGTGTCTATACACTTCAGAATTCATTATGCTACTACCATGAGCAGTTGTATCATCCAATGACGATAAGTGAGCCAGTACCTTCAGCAACCGTACATGCCCAGGCCATAACACCCCCACCACCGTGTTTCACAGATGAAGTGGAATGCTTTGGATCTTGGGCAGTTCCTTCTCTCCTCCATACTTTGCTCTTGTACATCACTCTGATATAAGTTAATCTTCGTCTCATCTGTTCTCAAGACCTTTTTTCAGAACTGTGGTTGCCCTTTTAAGTACTTCTTGGCAAACTGTAGCCTGGCCATCCTATTTTTGCAGTTAACAAGTGGTTTGCATCTTGCAGTGTAGCCTCTGTATTTCTGTCCATGAAGTCTTCTGCCGACAGTGGTCATTGACAAATCCACACCCGACTCCTGAAAGTGTTTCTGATCTGTCAGACAGGCGTTTGGGGATTTTGCTTTATTATAGAGAGAATTCTTCTGTCATCAGCTGTGGAGGTCTTCATTGGCTTGCCAGTCCCTTTGCGATTAGTAAGCTCACCAGTGATCTCTTTCTTCTTAATGATGTTCCAAACAGTTGATTTTGGTAAGCCTAAGGTTTAGCGGATGTCTCTAACAGTTTAATTCTTGTTTCTCAGTCTCACAATAGCTTCTTTGACTTCATTGGCACAATTTTGTTCCTCATGTTGATGAACAGCAATAAAAGTTTCCAAAGTTGATGGAAAGACTGGAGGAAAGACTAGGTGCTGAGAACTCTCCCATGCCTGCATTAAGGAGGCATTTAAACACACCTGAGCAATTACAAACACCTATGAAGGCATGTGTCCCAAACATTATGGTGCCCTGAAATGGGGGGACCATGTGTAAACACTGCTGTAATTTCTACATGGTGAAACCAAAACGTATAAAAATGGCCTTTATTTAAATCTGACAATATGCACTTTAACCACATGTGATTTTTTTCTATTTACAAATCTCAAATTGTGGAGTATAGAGGCAAATAAATAAATGATGGCTCTTTGTCCCAACATTATGGAGGGCACTGTAGAAGACGTTTTGGGTCAGTACGCTTCTTCGGACCAACAAACCAACACCTGCAGTTCCTTGTGTTTAGAGCATTAAGGAGAGTTGATTAGTGTTGGGAATGTTCATTGGCTGTCACGTATATCTCAAGTGTTAATTCCATTGCATGCTTTAATGACATCCTGAACCCCAATTCAGAATAAGAACTATCAACCTTGTGTGTAGGGTAATTAGGGAGAGGCAGGATAGACTGGGACTTTATTTTGGAGTGTAGGAGTCTGAAGGTGACCTTATTGAAATATACAAAATCATGAGGAGCATGGATAAAAGTTAAAGCTCACAGGCTTTTTCCAATGATAAGGGTTCCAAAACTGGAGGGCATAAGCTTAAGGTGAGAGGAAAAAGATTTAGATGAACCTCAGGGCAATTTTTATCTCAAAAATACCAAATGCAGGCAAAATGGGATTAGCCCAGTATGCCAATCATTTCACCATGGACAACTTGGGATGAAGGAACTGCAGATGCTAGTTTACAAAAAAGGGGGGAAAAGTGCTGGAGTAACTCAGCAGTTCAGGCAAATTTGATGCATGGCTAGACTATGCCATGGTCTGGCAACACATAACGCAAAAATTTAAGCAAAGCTTCAGAGTTTGTAACCCTTACTTTTTTGGAAAATAGAACAGAGTATCAGATGCAAGAACACAATAAATAAAGCTTGACCAAGCTGAAAAAATATCATAGATGACTCACAACCACAATCTTTTTACCAAATCCCACCCCACACCTTAATTCCCTTCATGTCCAAAATCTATCGATCCAAGCCTTGAATATTTTCAAAAGCTGAGCATCCACAGCCGTTGAAGCAGACAATTCAAAGAGCCAATAATCACCAAGTTAAGAAATCTGTCATGGAGACACAAAAAAAACTGCAGATGCTGGAATCTTGATCAAATAAAAGAGATGCAAGAACTCAGACTGCAACTGGGGAGGGAATGGACAGGCGACATATCGGGTCACGGCCCTTCTTCAGTCATCCGTCGTGTTCAGAATGGAAAAGCTCTTACCCAAGGCTACACTAGTGCTAGAATGTTCTTATAATCCCCAAAGAAAGGCTTATTCTACTCAACGTTCCATCTTTGGAGCTATCCAGGGGACTTCAGTTCCCCTGTTCCAAGAAAAGTACACCCTAAACTGCAGTGAACACTGGTCTTGGTATTGATTTATTGGTATTAGTTTATTATTGTCAGAGGTACCGAGATAGTGAAAAACTTTGTTTATGCGTGCTATCCAGGCAAATTATACCATGCACGAGCACATCCGGTAATGCAAAAGAGTAAATAAACAAGAGCGCAGAATATAGTATTACAGCTACAGAGAACGTGCTGATGAAGTAGTGCACTGGACCTAACAATGTAGCTTGGTAGATCAGGAATATATCCTCCAAGTGCAATGTCATCAAAGCCATTCATGTCATTCATGCACGCGAGTAGTGGGAATTAGTTTTACTGAAAGTACCAACATGAATAAAATGCTCAAAGTAATGAAAAATAAACTGATTTGTTTCAAGTCTATCATCACTCATTAGATACTGTTTCTTCTCTCCACAGATCTCAAGCATTTTATAGTCAGTTGTTTGAAAGTTTTCATACAACTTGCACACCCTCCATAAAGCAAACACTAAAATTCACCCTCAACCAACACTCTTGAACTCCAGCAATGCAGTGACTCTCAAAGTACTTACAAAAAAAATGCTTGGGAAATGGACAAGCTGTTCTTAGGTACACTGTTGCCATATCTACAACATTTCAAAGTGGACTGTAGTTTAAGCTCTTTGAGGACAACAGGTTCAGATCGCTCTCACTGTGGCCACCAGTGCAAGAATATAGCATTTGTTGACTGAACATTTTAAGAAATGGTGCCAGTGAGGCTTGATGAGGTAGGTGATGGTTAAACATGCACTCCAAGACTGTTTGACAGAAAAAGATAAGAGCCTCAGGACTTTTCTACCATGAAAGAGTTTCAATTACACAGCCATGGGGTATATCTGTGAACTTCAAAATCAGGAACAAGACTAAATACAGGGTAGACAAAAATGCTGGAGAAACTCAGCGGGTGAGGCAGCATCTCTGAAGAAGGGTCTCGACCGAAACTTTGCCTATTTCGTTCGCTCCATAGATGCTGCCTCACCCGCTGAGTTTCTCCAGCATTTTTGTCTACCTTCGATTTTCCAGCATCTGCAGTTCCTTTTTAAACTAAACGGTATTCAGAAAAAAATATCCAAAGAATGACTTATTGGAACTCTATGCCACAAGGAGTACTTGAGGTCTACAGAGCAAAAAATGATAGTGAAAGTATGTGTTGAGAGGGTGTGAGAGGAGAGGCAATGTGCAAACATAGGTATCAATCAATTGGACTAAATGGTCTGTTTGTGTTCCACTACTCATTTAAAAGTTACATTTAAATTTTATTTGTTTACATATTGAGATATTACAAACAAAATGCCAGGCAAAATATGATGGGATTTACAAACCCAAAAGAAAATCAATAGGGTAGAGTACAAAAGGATGCGCTAAGCAATCAACCCAAAAGTCTTCTCGTTGGACCAATATAAAAATCAACCCCTTCGAAGTAAAATTGGACAGGTGTAAAACAAGATAATCAGATAACATACATAATTGCATTGGTCTATTATCTATTGGACTCAAATGACAAACCCTCCCCCTCCAAAACAAAACACTCGCAGACAAAACTGCTTTCAGAAACCAACCAACAATTTATTCGCAGATTACACTGAAGTTCAACTCATTTTCTGGTACTGTTCTTTTAAGAAGGTAGAAATCAGAAACTAGTTTATTGCCAACAATTTAGTCCAAAAAAACTTGAACATTTTTGAAAGCAAGTTTACAAATGTAAACAACACACTACGGTATTTTCTTGCAAAAAAAAAACCCAAATTAATGTTGCTACAAAGTCTTGGCTTTTCAGCGGAGTTGTTGTGCACAAATGTCCAAGTAATTCACTTCTCAAGAACAAAATCAAGATAACCCGCGGGTAGAATTTAGAATACGAATCGTAGAGGTGCAGTACATTTGATTTAAAAAGTAGTAAGAAAGATTCAGAAGCCACGAAGTAATTGAGTTTGACAGGGTATAAACAAAAGTAAAGCAAGTTGTTTTGTTCGTGTGGATGGAGATTACGTTTAAAACCAACTCACCCAATCCTCAAACATTCACAACAAATCATACATTTGTAAAACGCGTAATCATGCAAACGACAAGAAATCAGAACATAATAAAACTCGCAGCGAGACAAAATGAAATGCAAGTGAAGGGGACACAGGATCTTGTTGACAAACCCGCCATTTTAAATATTTTTTTAAATTCGCTAAACTCGAGAGTAAAATAAACGATAATCGGCATTTCTTCTGGTCTCTGGAGTAACTGCCTGCAGTGTGAAGGAATTGTAAGGCGGGCTCTGTGAGCTGGGCCTGGCGCAGGCCGTGACTAGGCCCGGGCCTCACGCTCTGCGCCATTTACCTTTGGCCAAAGCGACGGTGGAGTTCTCGGTGTCGATGGTGTACAGAATCCCTTCATATCGGATCTCCGCCTTGGAGATGAGGCTGATTTTGCTGCCGATGTACGGAGTGCCGCCGCTCATGGTGCTCGCCGTGCGTTGACCGGCCCTCTGCGAGCTGGTGGAACAACAGATGGACGCCGATTATCGGCGTCCCTTCCTCTCACTCTCCCTGCTCTGTGACGTTGCTCAGACAGCGGCCAACATGGCGGCCTTCAAATCCCAGGGAGCAGGCCGGGCCTCCCTCACAGCCAGCCGCCACACCAGCACTGCAACCCTGACAAGCGGCTCTTGATCTGATCCCAGGTAGTCCAGCTATTCGAAAGACAGCCGTGGATTAATAAACATGTCCTTTTACAGGTCTAAGTTGGAGGAAAGTCTGGTGAAGCTCAATGCAAAGCGACATTCATTGCTCTTTAATTTTTAAAGATAGACAAAAAATGTTGGAGAAACTCAGCGGGTGAGGCACCATCTATGGAGATAAGGAATGTGCGACGTTTCGGGTCGAGACCCTTCTTTCGTTAATTGGTGTTTTAACTTATTTTGCGAGATATAGATAGTTTTAAAAAAACTTTCCAGGCACAATATTACAAGTAAATGAATTTGGAGGATATTCAATCCACCTGTGCAACTGTCCCATTATCCTATACATTATGGGTTTGTGTTTCTGTTTTTATGCTGATACATGGACTTTTAAATTATTTTCCCACGCCTTAATTCTAGGATAACTTACAGCAGCCAATTCACCAGCAGGTCTTTGGGATCAACTAGCAGAAACACACATGCTTGGGGAGAACGTGCAATCTCCACACTGACAGTATACAAGGCATGGAAATAACCAGGGTAGACGTCTCGGCAGACAGATGACGGTTTCCAGCAAAAAGACACAAACTGCTGTAATAACTCAGTGGGTCAGGCAGCATCGCTGGGAATATGGATATGTTTACTTTTTAGATCGCGACCCTTGAGGCTCAACATGGATAGGTGACATTTTGAGTGAGGACCCTCCTTTAGACTTTGACAAGCCTGAAGAAGGATCCCATCACGAAAAGTCATCTATCCATGTTTCACCAGATATGCTACCTGACTCTCTGAGTTACTCCAACACTTTGTGTCTAGGCCCCCAATCTCAATCTTGACCTTCAGAGCTGTCTGTATGAAGTTTGCACATTCTTCCTGTGGCCCATGAGGGTTTCCTCCAGGTGTTTTGGTTCCACTCACTCCCAAAGACATGCTAGTAGGTTAATTGGCTGCTTAAATCCCTTAATGGAGGTGGGTGACAGAAGAATCAGAAAGGGAGCTGATGTGTGAGAGAAAATGGGTTGCAGGAAAATGGGTGGGGATGTGTATACAGGATTGATGGGACTGCTCTGAGTTAGTATAGACTTGATGGGCCGAAGGCATCTGTACTATGTGAAAATATGAACATTAGAAGTGGAGAAAATGCTATAATACTGATGATTTTTGAGGTTATAACAGGTCGAATAAATAAGGAATGCCAGCAGATATGATGTATTTGGATTGTAAGGATGGAATGGAATACTTTATTGTCACATGTGACAAGGCACAGTGATGTTTTTTGCTTGCATACACAAGGTATACAAATAGTGGCCACCTACGGCGCTGACAAAGTTACAAAGTAAGGCAGCTCCTCCTTTGATCCCCCTCAACCCCCCTCCTCCCCTATGGAGAACTGGCAAATTAAAAGTTAGCCATGGTCATATTGAGTGGTGGGGCAGGTTTGAGGGGGCTGGTGGCCAATTCCTGCTCGTATTTTCTTGTGTTCTTTGATTCCTCTCAGGTTTTAAATCCCTGTACAGGAAGAAACTCAGGTGTTGTCTGAGTGGAGTTCGCACACGCCCTGTGGCCATGTTTGCTTCCTCCAGGTGTTCTGGTTTCCTCCCACATCCCAAAAAAGTCTGGGTTTGTAGGTGAATTGGTCCCTATAAACAAAAAAAGCCCCTAGTGTGTAGGGAGCAGATGAGAAAGTGGGATAACATGGAACTAGTGTGAATGGGTGATCAATGGTTGGCATGGACTCAGTGGGCTGAAGGGCCTGTTTCCTGTATCTCTAATCTAAACTAAACAAAGAAGGGATATACGATACGATAGAACGTTATTGATCCCAGGAGGTAAATTAGTCTGCCAACAGTTGTGTAACCCTGGAGGTATTATTTTTACTTTCTGAGGGTGGATGTGGATTGATGGAAAGTATTGTACAATTGATATTCATCAGAAAATAGATACAAAAAGCTGGAGTACTCAGCGGGACAGGCAGCATCTATGGAGAGAAGGAATGGGTGACGCTTCTGGTCGAGACCCTTCTTCAGACTGAAAGTTACCTGAAAGGGAAACAAGAGATATAGACGACGATGTAGAGAGATATAGAACAATGAATGAAAGATATGCAAAAGAGTAACGATGATAAAGGAAACAGGAATGAGCAATTAGCTCCCTGCATTTTGTTGTTGGCAGCATGTGAAATCCGCGCCTTGTGTGTACATCACTTCAATGCACAAAGCCTTGGCTGTTGTAGTTTGCAGATTAGCTGTTTGTTGGGTGAGAAAGGAGAAGCTGGTGCAACTTGGGTGGGGGAGGAATGGAGAGAGAGGGAATGCAGAGGTTACTTGAAGTTAGAGAAATCAATATTCATACCACAGTCTGAAGAAGGGTTTCGACCCGAAACATTGCCTATTTCCTTCGCTCCATAGATGCTGCCTCACCCGCTGAGTTTTTCTAGCATTTTTGTCTACCTTCGATATTCCAGCATCTGCAGTTCCTTCTTAAACATTCATACCACTGGGTTGTATGGCCCAAGCGAAATATGCGATGCGGTTCCTCCAATTTGCGTTTTGCCTCACTCTGTCAAAGGAGGAGGCCCAGGACAGAAAGGTCAGTTTAGGAATGGGAAGGAGAATTAAAGTGTTTACCAACCGGGACATCGGGTAGGTCCAGGCGGACTGAGCAAAGGTATTCAGCAAAATGATCGCTCAGTCTACGTTTGGTCTCGCCGATGTATAAGAGTCCATATCTTGAACAACAGATAAAATAGATGAGGTTGGAGGAGGTGCAAGTGAACCTCTGCCTATCCTGAAAGGACTGTCAGGGTCACTGGACAGAGTTGAGGGAGGAGGTATAGGGACAAGTGTTGCATCTCCTGTGGTTGCAGGGGAAGGTACCTGGGGCGGTACAGAGTTCAGCAGAGTAGCTGACTCTTCCGACTTTCCCAGGAATCCCTAGGAATGAGCAATTAGTCCCCTGCATTCTGTTGCTGGCAGCATGTGAAATCCACGCCTTGTGTGTACATCACTTGCATGCACAATGCCTTGGCTGTTGTAGTTTGTAGGTAATGTGTCAACTCGAAGAGAAGTATAGGGAGTAACATCGACCATTGTGCCTGACTTTGTTCAGCCTCACTTTGCTTTCAGCTACTTAGAGGGACTGTGGAGCATCCTACTCAAATTTTTCACCAGTTTACGACAGCCTCATAATGCCATGTAAATTGAGCTCTTAGTCAAGGGATTCATGGCAGACCCAATTTCAGTGCAGACTGGTGTCTGCGGAAGAGCTTATCATTTCCCCAAGACTTTTCTCAAATATTTTTGAAGGACTTCTGCACCTCGCCTGCAACACGATTCTTAAACCCCTGTCCCACGGTATGAGTTCATTCCAAGAGTTCTCCCGAGTTTGCCCTGATTCGAACTCGGAGATTTACGGTAATGGCCACTCGTGGTACTCGGGCTCTCGTGGACATTTTTCATCAAATTGAAAAATCTTCACGAGTCTTCCCGTGCTTACCTGACATTAGCGCTAAGAGACGTCCCCGAGCTCCGACGTACCCGCTACGTTCATTCGCATGCTTACCACGAGTTTGATTTTTTTTAAACTCGGGAGAGCTCTTGGAATGAACTTGCACCGTGGGACAGGGCTATTACTGGAATGGATCTAATCTATAGGACTAATAGGATACTGTTCTATCTACTTCACCTCTACTCCAGAACCAAGGTCAAACCTACTTGGTTCACTGAGCTGCAGGATATACAGTGGCTTGCAAAAGTTTTCATACCCCTTGAACTTTTCCACATTTTGTCACATTACAACCACAAACGTAAATGTATTTTATTGGGATTTATGTGATAGACCAACACAAAGTGGTGCATAATTGTGAAGTGGAAGGAAAATGATACATTGTTTTCAAATCTTTTTACAAATAAAAAACTGAAAAGTGTCGCGTGCAAAAGTATTCAGCCCCCCTGAGTCAATACTTTGTAGAACCACCTTTCGCTGCAATTACAGCTGCAAGTCTTTTGGGGTATGTCTCTACCAGCTTTGCACATCTAGAGACTGAAATTTTTGCCCATTCTTCTTTGCAAAATAGCTCAAGCTCAGTCAGATTGGTTGGAGAGCCTCTGTGAACAACAATTTTCAAGTCTTGCCAGAGATTCTCAATTGGATTTAGGTCTGGACTTTGACTGGGCCATTCTAACACATGAATATGCTTTGATCTAAACCATTCCATTGTAGCTCTGGCTGTATGTTTAGGGTCGTTGTCCTGCTGGAAGGTGAACCTCGCCCCAGTCTCAAGTCTTTTGCAGACTCTAACAGGTTTTCTTCCAAGATTGCCCTGTATTTGGCTCCATCCATCTTCCCATCAACTCTGACCAGCTTCCCTGTCCCTGCTGAAGAAAAGCATCCCACAGCATGATGCTGCCACCACCACGTTTCACAGTGGGGATGGTGTGTTCAGGGTGATGTGCAGTGTTAGGTTTCCGCCACACATAGCGTTTTGCATTTAGGCCAAAAACTTCAATTTTGGTCTCATCTGACCAGAGCACCTTCCTCCACATGTTTGCTGTGTCCCCCACATGGCTTGTGGCAAACTGCAAACGGGACTTCTTATGGCTTTTTTTCAACAATGGCTTTCTTCTTGCCACTCTTCCATAAAGGCCCGATTTGTGGAGTGCACGACTAATAGTTGTCCTGTGGACAGATTCTCCCACCTGAGCTGTGGATCTCTGCAGCTCCTCCAGAGTTACCATGGGCCTCTTGGCTGCTTCTCTGATCAATGCTCTCCTTGCCCGGCCTGTCAGTTTAGGTGGACGGCCATGTCTTGGTAGGTTTGCAGTTGTGCCATACTCTTTCCATTTTCGCATGATGGGGAATATTTTTTATAACCTAACCCTGCTTTAAACTTCTCCACAACTTTATCCCTGACCTGCCTGGTGTGTTCCTTGGGCTTCATGATGCTGTTTGTTCACTAATGTTCTCTAACAAACCTCTGAGGCCTTCACAGAACAGCTGTATTTATACTGAGATTAGATTACACAGAAGTGGACTCTATTTTCTAATTAGGTGACTTCTGAAGGCAATTGGTTGCACTGGATTTTATTTCGGGGTATCAGAGTAAAGGGGGCTGAATACTTTTGCACGCGACACTTTTCAGTTTTTTATTTGTAAAAATATTTGAGAACCATGTATCATTTTCCTTCCACTTCACAATTATGCGCCACTTTGTGTTGGTCTATCACATAAAATCCCAATAAAATACATTTACGTTTGTGGTTGTAACGTGACAAAATGTGGAAAAGTTCAAGGGTATGAATACTTTTGCAAGCCACTGTAGGTGACGCTGGTGTTGAGATTGAGCTTCAAGTTTATTATCGTCACATGTACGATATACAGTGATATACAACATACTGTAGATGTATTGCAGACAAATCATAGCATTACAAAAAAACAACTCAATAACGGAGTGGAGTAACTCAGCCAGTCAGGCAGCATCTCTGGAGGACATTGGTAGATGGTGATTTAGGTCAGGACCCTTCCTCAGAATGTAATAGAGGGGAGAAAGTGGACAAGGGAGGTGTGAGCCGGAAATATCATACCAGGCATTGTTCGAAGGGTTCTGACCTGAAACATCACGTATCCATATTCTCCAGAGATGCTGTCTGACCCGTTGAGTTACTCCAGCCATGGGTCCCGATGGTGTCAGCCCTAGGGTACTCAAGGCGTGTGCCAGCCAGTTGTACGGAATACTCCAGCATATCTTGAACTTAAGTCTGAGCCCGGAGAGGGTTCCTGTGATGTGGAAGACATCCTGCCTGGTCCCTGTACCAAAGAGGACACGTCCCAGCTCCTCCAATGACTACAGACCGGTGGCGCTGACTTCACACATCATGAAGTCCCTGGAGAGGCTGGTGCTCACTCATCTGCAACCCCTGGTTAAACCCTACCTGGACCCCCTGCAGTTCCCTTACTAAACAAAGATGGGGGTTGAGGATACCATCATCCACCAGCTCCATCGTTCCTATGTTCACCTGGATAAGCCGGGAAGCCAGTTAGTGGTGGGCTTTAGGAGGAGAGGAACACCCCTGTTCCCCTGTCTCAATCAATGGTGTGGATGAGCAGTTTACCAGGGAGTACAAATACCTAGGAGTGTACCTGGACAGTAAATTGGACTGGTCCAGGAAGGCTGAGGCACTGTACATGAAGAGAAACTATACATGTACAACAATGACAGAGCCGGCTGTACGTTTTGAGGAGACTCTGCGCCTTCAACGTCTGCAGCAAGATGCTGCAGTTGTTCTACCAATCGATTGTAGCCAGTACCATCTTGTTCGCTATGGTGTGCTGGGGCAGCACGGCGAAGGCCGCGGACGCCAATAGGATTAACAAACTCATCAAGAAGGCTGGCTTCATCCTGGGGTTGGAGTTGGATCCATAGGAGGTGGTCTTGGAGGGGAGGATGCTTTTCAAACTGTGGAGCATCTTGGACAATACAGTTCACCCCCTCCATGACACACTGGTCCACCTGAGTACCTTCAGCAACAGACTGGTTAGAATAGAATAGAATAGAATGCCTTTTATTGTCATTCAAACAAAAGTTTGAACGTTGAAAGTTCCACCAAGATGCAGGACAGAATGCCACAGGAGATCCTTCTTCCCTGTGGATATCAAACGTACAACTCCTCCCCTTCTGCCGTGGGGTTCACTGACCACCACATCCCCAATCTTTGCACATCCCCAATTCTTTCCACTCGTCACTTTAATTTCATGTTTCATGTATTTTGTGTTTTATGACTGTTGACAGATCAATTTCCCTCCTGGGGTAAATAAAGTTCTATCATATCGTATATTGTGTATTTCTTTAGTATAATCCAGCATCTGCATTTCCTTGTTATTCCATGCATGAGAACAACAGGTAGAGCAAAAGAGAAAATAATCAGAATGCAGAACATGGTGATCCAGCAACAGAGAAAATGGAGTTTAAAAAAAGTGCAAGGGACGCATCGGGACAGATTGGAGGATTGGGACATGATGCTCCTCTAGGATCTTTGGTGATGCTTATTGCTTCCCCCCACGTGCCCGAGATTCCCGGGGCGGGACCTCACCTGACCTCGGGGCGAGGATCCAATCCCGCAGCACGTGACAGGGGCGACGCTCCAAAACAGCAACACGTGACAGGGGCGACGCTCCAAAACAGCAACACGTGACAGGGGCGGTGCTCCAATTCCGCATCAGGTGACAGGGGGCGGCGCTCAGCCCTGTGATCACATGGGCGCCAGTCGCGACAGGCGGCTGTGGGCGGGGATAAGCATGCGCAGTCACCAGCAGAGGAAGATGGCGGTTGGTCGGGACGGTTCTCCGTCCTGTCAAAGAGTGGACGAGAAGGCGGGCAGTGAGCTGCGGCCATCGCTCGACTAGCAGCTGGCCGGTCGTGGGGACAGGGCAACCCCTCATGGGGGACGTGAGGTCGGGGCCGGTAGCGGGTTGGCGCCATCTTCCTCGTCCACTGCTCCTGCCCGGAGCCTAGTCTGGTACTGGCCGCCACCGAGCTCACCCGCCATGGGCAACCCCTGGGTCTCTGGCCGGCACCGACCCCGACCCCCGGGACAGGGCTGCTACCCTCGGCCTGGGGACAGCCCCCGCTGCAGCTTTCGGAACCTCCTTGGTATTAGTAAACATCTTCCAACCTTACCCGTTGCGACTCATATTTTTTTAATCGACATTTGCTGATGGTATTGAATGAAGCAGCTTGTTATTTAGATAATTTACTATCTTACTCTGGGACTCCCTTTGCTGCTGTGACCCCACTATCCTTATAGCCACCAACATCAGTTCCTCTTGCGGCTCTCCTTATCTCTCAGCAAAACACAAGGTGCTGGAGGAACTCAATGGGCCAGGTAGTATCTGTGCAGGGAAGGGACAAGTAACGTTTAGGGACGGGATACTTTTTCAGACGGTTCACTTCTGAGTTTGTCCCCTAGTCTCAAACTACTGACGATATCGACACCCCTACCATTGCCTTACAAAGACCGTCTGCACAAATTAAGTGACAGGAACATTTTCGGCACCGTGCTGTCGCAGAAGGGGATAATAATCCCCGCAACAATGTAATGCATCTGGACTGCTGCAAGTTGGTCACGAACCACCATCTGTCAGAGTACAGCAGTGACACAATTAGTTAACCATGTCCTGTAACCACCAATACAGGTTTCACTTCAGAGACAGCAAAAAACACAAAGTGCTGGTGTAACTCAGCGTGTCAGGCAGCATCTCTGGAGAACATGAATAGGTGATGTTTCTGGTCGGGTCCCTTCATGCTGATTACAGACTGATTTTGTTCTATACACACAGTCTCGGCGTATTGCCCTGACCCTATTAATCAACACAACGGTTAACATTCCTGCGACAAACTTTTCCAACAATTACACAATCTGCAGGTACCAACAGTCTTCAACCTGATCGCACATCCTCACATTGGAATCACTACAGTTGTCGCGGCTGCCCAAAGCGTTGGCCAGTCGGTTGTAGCCTCCGCCCTGTAATGGGTCCAGCTCTCTGTATTGTTACCCCACAGCTTATTATCTGCCCGAAAGTGCAGCTCGCTTCTGGATTCGCCTACCTGTGAGTGCGGTTGAAACCACATTTAAGTCCCGACCAGAAACATCACCTATTCATGTTCTCCAGAGATGCTGCCTGACACGCTGAGTTACTCCAGCACTACCTCATTGCGACGCTGGAAATTTTCCTCATGAACTAATGCTACAATGCTATAATAATATATTTTGCACTGGTATTTTTCTCTATGCTCTAACTGTAATACTTGTGTATTGTTGATTGTACAGTATGATTTGACTAGCACACAAAAACAACGCTGTTCACTGAATAACAAAACGTAATAAGAAAGCCACACCAATATGTGAAGGAGTACCGTGGGTTAGATAAAGAGAAAAACAGCATATAACAGGTATAGAAAACTAATGACATGGGATGCCTGAAAAGAGTTTAAAAAAAACATGTGTAGGGAGGCATTTAAAAAGGAAGTTAGGTCGGCCAGAAAGGGTCATGAAAAATCAATGGCGGTCAGGATTTGGGTAAATCCAAGTGTGCTCTAAGTACATTAAGGGTAAAAGACGAAACAGAGAAAAGGTGGAAACCATTAGGGACAACATGGGCAGTCTGTAAACCAGCATCTGCTGTTCCATGTTTCTAAACAATTATCTTATTTGGAATGCTGTCACATGGTTAATCATTAACAAAGAATGAGAGGTGCTTGAAGATGCAAAGATTGTTTTCAAGCCATTCCACAATTCCTTATTCCTGTGTCCTAGCCAACTGATGCGCTACAGTGGTCAGAACTACATTCTGCACTCTATCCTCATCTTTGCTTCACCTATTGTACTTGAGTTTGACATGTATAGCATTATCTGATCTGATTGGATAGTGTGCAAAACAGCCTTTCAATGTGCCTCGGTACACATGACAATAATAATAAACCTGAAACCTAAACCATTGTTCTCAAGCAAAGATGCGTGAGAGACTGCTGTGGTTGGTCAGTTAAAAGTAAAGGAGCTGCTTGATGCAAAACAAGGAAGATGGTTGCAGGGAAATGGAATACACAGTTGCAGTTCTATTTCACTTGAATGAATTTCTGATCGTGGGTTGCCAGTGTGAGGGGATGCTTGGGCTGGTTCCTAATAAGCGAGTTTGGTATTCCGAAAAACGCAAGGAATCATGGGATTTGTCAAAGGTCATTCATGATATAGATAAAGCGAACGAAATGCTGGCTGTATAAACTGTATAAATTCTAATCTTTATTCATAATTTATGTGTAAAAATATATTTAATCTGAGGAATGGGGGTACTGGCGAAAGCCGAGCACCGGTCATCAACTGGGATACACACAAAAGGCGGTAGTAACTAAATGCGGTAAGCAGCATCTTTGGAGAATAGGAATAGGTGACGTTTCAGGTCGAGACCCTTCTCCAGAGTTACAGTAGCATTTTGTGTGTATCCCCGTTGATGACTGGTGCTCAGCTTTGGCCGGCACTGAAAGGGTTAACCGACAGCCACTGGATAAGGCGAGAGGTGCAGCTGACAGTCCACAACCCGTCGGGGAACGGGTTCCTCGGGAGTTGGAGCAGAGTTGAGCTGGAGTTAGCGCTTCTCCGCGCTGGCTGTAAGCCTGGGGCCGCCACTGCTCTGGGCCGGAGTCCCGTCAGTCCAGGGTCACCCCGGATAACTCCGGCCACCCCGGACAGGAATGGGACACTCAGGAGCGGACGGTCCAGTAGCAATTCAACAGCGCTTGCAGCGCCGGAGACCCGGGTTCGATCCTGACTACGGATGAAACACAGGTCTGTATACATGCAGCAGCTTAGCTGCTGAGAATGTTTATCTCCAGTGACCTATGACCTGGGCATGGCCTGTCGGAATACCAAACTCTCTTCTAGTGCTGACTGCTTACTCGCCCCGCTGCGCCGAGCTAAAAGGGAAGTGAGCCATTAGCTGAGGTGATTCGGCTGCAAAATAAAACACCAAAAACAATACAAAAGGAGGAAAATATTAGCTGTTTATGAAAAAACTGCAGATGATGGAAAAATCAAAGGTAGACAAAAATGCTGGAGAAACTCGGCAGGTGAGGCAGCATCTAAGGAGCGAAGGAATAGGCGACGTTTCGGGTCGAGACCCATCTTCAGATTGATGGGGGGGGGGGGGGGGGAAAGAAAGGAAGAGGCGGAGACAGTAGGCTGTGGGCTGTGGCTCTCTAAATACATCGTGTACAACATAGCTGCCCTAATCGCACAGCAGATTAGTGCACAAATAAAAAACAAACAGTCTGGCGTCTGGATGTAGGATTAGCTGTGTAAATACCGTGCCAGTACTAGAGAACTGATTGCAATACACATTTCTTGCATACCATTAAAAGAGTGCTTCAGTAACAGTGGTTTTAGAAAATCATGAAGTAATTGCAAGGAATGTTAAGTATTGATGTTGTGTGTTTAGCCATTGAGCCTGTTGTCTGATGCTTATGAAATGAACGATATCCTGGAGACAAAGAATGCCTTCTAATCCTTAAACCAAGGGGACACAAGAAACTGCAGATGCTGGAATCTTGAACCAAACACAGAGTGCTGGAGGAATTCAGTGGATCAGGCAGCATCACTGGTGGCAATTGACAATGCCGTTTTGGGTTGGGAGTGGGATCGTCAAAAATCGTCATGTTCATATGTGACAAGAATGAAGAAGGGTCCTGACCCGAAATGAAACCTATCCATTCCCTCCACAGCTGCCTGACTGCTGGGTTACTCCAGCACTTTCTGTTTTTCTCATGACTAAAATAGCTCTTGGCTGGTTGTAAAGCTGTGTCCACCCCTCTCTGCAGTCTCTTGTGTCCCAGTGCATTGGAATTTCCCTACTTGCCCCTGATGGGACCAGTCAGGATACGTTCGATACAGCATTTGTCAACAATTGTTCCAGTATTTTTTCTTCATTATATCGTCAAATTCATGATCCAGTTGCACCTTTACGATAATTTGTCTTGGATGGGCATCACCTTGTGTACGACGTCGCTGCGCTCTATGAGCTCGACCGAGTGAAGGTTTGTGATACAATTTTAAGGCTTTTTGTAATAGGTCTGCCACAAAGTCCCGAGAGCCCATTTCCCTCTCACTTCCTTCTTTCACCCCTACAATTCTTAGGTTCTTACGTCTTTGACGTCCCTCCAAATCGGTACATTTATCACTTAATTTGATCACCATATCGGAGAGGCGTTGGTTTTCAGTAAGGAGTCGACTTACAGTTTCCGCACTTGTCGCCGCCCATTTCTCAAGTTCGGTTATCGCTGTTCTATGTTGATCAAGTTCGTGATGAATGGGGGCCACATCCATATTGACGTTCGCTTCCACCGAAACGAGCCTGGCTTCCAGCGCTTCCATCTGATCCTTGACTTCTTCCTCCCTCGTCCTTTTCCAGATTTCCAGTATTTGTTGAACGGTAGAAAGCATTTCTGCTTTAAAATCTACCTTAAAAGAGTAAAGTTCCTCTTTAAAATTCTCTCCAAAATTCTCTCCAAAGGTTTTCAATTCGGCAACGAGAAAAGTTTTAAGATCCTCCATTTCAGACTTTTTCTGTTTTATTTTCTTCGGAGGGTCTTCCTGGGCCGTCATTGTAACTGAGGCCGAGGCCTCTGTAGGGCCTTCCTCTTCCGTCTGCAGTTTCCCTTTAACGGCTTTTTTTTGTGTCACACGGGTGGGGGTACGTTGTAACGACATACCGTAAAGTAGCGCGCCTGATGACGTCACGACGGCAGCCGTTCAGATCGCGATCGCTGCAGGTAAGACCCGATTTTCTCCCGTTTTTAGTTTCTTCGGCACGGAGCTAGTTGGCGCTGGACTCAAGCCTCCATAGCGCCACCGGAAGCTCCTTTTTGAAGGTGTGAGATTCAGTATTTACCGAGATTATCCGGCAGAAGTCTTCAAGAAAAGAGCGCTGTTCACTGAGACAAAAAGAATACTGAAGAATGTACCTGGTTTGAGATACGGCCTGCTTTATCCCGCAAGACTAAGAGTCACCTACAAGTCCAAGGAGCAATTTTTTACAGACCACGAAAAAGCACTGGAATATGCCAAAGAAATCGGGAACATGACCGTAGACTGAAGAATTTACTTTACTCCTTAGGAGTCAAGGACTAACAGGACCGCCAGATCTAAAAGGACCTTTAAAGTTCTTTTAAGAGCTTTAAGGACATTCGAAAACCGAAATGGACGGAGGACATTGGAGAAAACCATGATCTTTGTATTTTTTTTTTAAAACTTTTTTTTTTACTAATCATTATTATTATCTGTATATTCATATCTAACTATATATGTAACAACTAATACTTATTAAATATCCATATTACCACTAAAATTATTAACATTAACATTTCTCATAAAAATTTAATACTGTATATGATTGATAACAATGATTAATAATTAATAGTCTTTGATTAACGTAGAAATGAATTACATACTTATATTATATAGGAGGATATGCAAGAGGTAAATTAGCCTACGTCATAATAAAACTTGACGGTTTTTCTCTTTATTTTTCAATTTAAAATTAAATTTATAGATTTAGCGAAGAAATTAATATGATATGTAGAGAATAATAACGTTGTGAATTTTTGCTGTTCCTGAACTTTTCTGCAGGGATACGTGCTTATGTATGTATGCACATGGGTATATATACATATATATATGTATGTATATTGTGTGTGTGTATGTATGGGTATGTATATAAGTTTGTTACTCCCAAAGAAGTTATTTGAATGTTAGAAATAATCTTTCTTTTTCTTCGGGCACGGAGCTGGGAATTTTTTTTTCTTACAAAGGCTACGGAAGTCTTTAGAATTCTAGCCACGTTAGTGTGGCTATCACTAACTACACTAATTGTAGATGTAGTTCTTTTTCTTTCACCCTTTACTAATCAATTCTATCACTTTTTTCACTTTAAATATTTTTATAACTTAATGTTTGAATGGAAAAACAAGTCTAATACAAGGAGATGTGTTCGGAAGAGCGATGTATATGATTTTAAATTCATCTATCTGAAGTTCGGTAGCAGGGTCAGGTTTTATGTGTTGTACCTTCTGCTCGGTTATAGACCACCTTAGAAACAATATGCAAGATGTTAATATGACAAGAGGGGGTCAGGGAATAACATTTTGTAGTTGGAATGTCAAGAAAATCAATGAACCAATTAAGAGAGGTAAAGTTTTGGCACATCTAAACTTAATCAAAACAGATATAATATTTCTCCAAGAAACACACCTTAAAAAGGAATCTCAACATAGACTTAAAGCTAAGTGGATCGCTGAATCATATCATTCCTCTTTTTCCCATAAGTCCAGAGGAGTTGCAATATTAATTCGTAAAGGAATACCTTTTACGAACTCTTCAACAATAGTGGATATTGATGGTAGATATATTATATTAGTTGGAGAGTTAAATGGAGAAAAAGTGATTCTTCTTAATGTATATGGGCCTAACTTTGATAACCCTATGTTTTTTAATAAAACATTTAATAAAATTCCTGAATTTACACAATATAAATTAATAATTGGAGGAGACTTCAATTGTACATTAGATTCATACTTAGATAGATCATCAAGGCAAAAAAAAGTAAAATCTCAATCAAGTGTATTTCTAAATTCATTTATTAATACCACTAATATTAAGGATGTCTGGAGAATAGAAAACCCAACTGGACGGGAATATTCATTTTACTCACCAGTACATAAAACATACTCAAGAATAGATTATTTTTTAGTTGACTCTACGTTTATCCCATTTATTTATAATTCAAAATACCATAACATTATAATCTCAGATCACGCACCTGTAACATTCATGATTAAATTAAATGGAATGTCCGAGAAACAAACATATTGGAGATTTAACCCACAAATTTTGAACGAAAGATCATGCCAGGAATATATTATTAAACAGATTCAAATATTTTTTGAGGTAAATGACAACCCTGACACACCTACTTCTCTTATGTGGGAAACGTTTAAAGCGTTTGTTCGAGGTACATTAATTTCCGCTCAAGCATTTTATAATAAAGAGAACAGGATTAAGCAACAAACATTGGAAAGTGAAATCAAGCAACTAGATATAGAAAATGCGAGAATGCCATCTATTTTAAAACATAATAAAATTGCTGTATTGAAATATAAATTAAATAAAATGTATTCAGAACAAGTAGTAAAACTTTATCAAAAAACCAAACAATTACATTTTGAATTTGGAGACAAACCACAAAAACTATTAGCACGTCAGTTACGAAAAATGGAAGGGGAAAAAATAATTCATAAAATTAGAACAGAGACAGGAGAATTATTAAAAATGCCCAAGGACATAAATGATAGATTTCTCCAATACTATCATAACCTTTATTCAACTAAAACCGTAGGACAATCAGAAGGAATAGCAGATTTTTTTACTAAAATGTAATTTAAAAGGTTTAGATTCAAACGATAGAGAATTATTAGAAAGGGAGATTACGATAAAAGATATTGAGGAGTCTATTGGCTCTTTAAAAAATGGTAAAGCAGTAGGACCAGATGGTTTAGGCTCCGAATTTTATAAAAAAAATTATGATTTGCTTTGCCCACGTTTACAAAGACTGTATGAGTATATCTATACTCAACAGAAACTTCCAGACACTTTAAATGAATCTATAATAACACTTATCCCTAAAGCTGATAAAGATCCGGAAGACCCGGGATCATATAGAGCAATTGCACTTTTAAATACAGATCAGAAAATATTAACTAAAATACTAGCGCATAGATTAAGTACAGTGATGAATAAATTAATACACCCTGACCAAACAGGCTTTATTCAGAAACGGTACTCATATTATAATCTAAGAAGATTATTTAATATTATATATTCCAAGAGAATTATTAATGAAGATCTAGCAATAATCTCACTTGACGCTGAAAAAGCATTTGATCAGGTCGAATGGTCTTATTTATTTTCGGTGATGGAAAATATGCAGCTAGGGGAGAAATTCTGTACATGGATAAAACTGTTATATACAAATCCCACGGCTAGAATATTTACAAACCAAAGGTTGTCATCTAAATTTAGCCTATCTAGAGGTTGTAGACAAGGATGCCCGTTATCTCCATTATTATTTGCGCTTGCTATTGAGCCACTTGCAGAAAGAGTCAGGGGGCATCCGGAAATACACGGGTATAACACAAAGGACACAGTGAATAAAATTTCTCTATACGCAGATGATGTATTAATTTACATTACAAAACCAGAAATTAGTATTCCAAACTTATTAAAGCTAATAACCCAATTTGGTTCACTTTCAGGATACAGAATAAATTGGAATAAAAGTGAAATTATGCCAATAAGGGAACATAACAAACAGATAATACAACAATTTCCATTTAAAATAGTAAAGGAAAAATTTAAATATCTAGGTATTTATGTAACTAAGATATATACATCATTATTTAAAGCAAATTTTCCACCATTACTGAATAAACTACATAAGAATATTCAATACTGGAAAACACTTCCTATCTCAATGGTTGGCAAAATTAATGCCATAAAAATGATTTTTTTACCGCAAATATTATACCTTTTTCAGACAATTCCCATATATCTGGCAAAAAACTTTTTTTTTAAACTGGACTCTATTGTTAATGATTTTATCTGGGATTATAAGAATCATAGGATAAACAAAAGACATTTGTGTAAATCAAAAATAAATGGAGGCTTGGTTTTACCCAACTTTTTGTTTTATTTCTGGGCAGTTAATATTAAAAATATGAATTTCTGGTTGGAAGAAATAGATCATCAACCAGACTGGTTAAAAATGGAAAAGGAAGATTGTTTATCTTTTGATATCGGTTCGATATTATTTGCTACGTCTAAATTAAACAAAAAAATTTATAGGGAAAACCCTATAATATTTAGTGCTATACGAATTTGGAAACAATTAAAAAAGACATTAAAATTAGATAATTTATCACTTTTTCTTCCAATTGTGAATAACCCTTTGTTTAAGCCTTCATGGTTGGACGGGGGTTTTACACAATGGAAGAATTATGGAATTAAAAATATGGGACAACTTTACAAGGAAGGCACTTTTCTGACATTTCAGGAGTTGCAACAGACTTATGGACTTCGAGGAAATTATTATTTCAGATATCTTCAACTTAGAGATTATGTAAAATCGAATACTCAAAATTTTCGAATTAGAAATTCAGAAATTCTTGATGAATGTTGGAACAAACATCCTAATACAGAAAAATTAATATCTTATATATATAATATCTTATTAGACAGTGACATTCCATCGACGGACTTACACAGACAAACATGGGAAAAAGAATTAAATCAAATAATAACGAAAGATACTTGGGAAGAAAGTTTGCAATACATACATCAATGTTCATTAAACGCCAGACATTCTCTAATACAATTTAAAGTAATACATAGGTTACATTATTCAAAAACAAAACTACATAAAATTTTTCAACATATCTCACCTATATGTGATAAATGTCAACATTTAGAAGCTACCTTATCTCAATATGTTTGCAAACTGTATAAAAATTAAAAAATTCTGGGTAAATATTTTCAGTATAATATCTAAAATAACCAGCACACAATTGGACCCAGATCCAAAATTAATAATACTTGGAATATTAGAATTAAATCAAACATTTAGAACAACACAAAGAAACTTTATTGATTATAGTTTAATAACAGGAAAAAATTAATTCTAAAATTTTGGAAAGGCCCTACGACCCCCACAATCAAAATGTGGATTATAGAAATGACGGAGACCTTAAACGTGGAAAGAATCAGATTCTCCCTGTTGGACAAACAGGAATTATTCGTTGGAACATGGTCTCCTTTTATTGATTACTTAAAGGGTCAGAACAGTTCAGCACAGGAACCTGACTAGCACCCGGGCTAAAGAATGGATGAAATGCTATACTTAGAAATGTACGAATATATCTCGAATGAAGTTTTTTATTTTAATAAATTTTTCCATTCTTCTTTAACTATCTTTTTCCTTTTTTTTGTTGTTTTTTTTTTTTTTTAAATTATTTTATTTATTTATTTATTTTTTGTTTTGTTTTGTTTTGTTTTTGTTTTGGTTTTTGTTTTTTTGTTGTTTTTTTTGTTTTTCTTCTCTTTCTTTTCTTTCTTTACTTCATCTTTCTCTTTAGTTCTATTTAGTTTAAAAAAAAAGGCAAAAGGTATTGGAGACAATGTAATAATAATTGACAAGATTATCAATTTAAAAATGTAAGACTGTAATGATGTAACTAGGTTGTGTACGTATCTCCAATAAAAAATATTTTCAAAAAAAACAAAAAAAACAATTGTTCCAGTATTCGGTGACATGGCGGGCCCTGCCGTCCGGAGGCAGAGGACCTCGTCATTCTGCGGCTCCACATATAGATCACCACATTGATCCTTAAGGAGCCCTATTCTCTCCTGGTTACTCTTTTGCTGTTAATATGCATATGTGGTCTCTTCAGATTCTCCTTTACTGTGCCTATCAGGGATATCTCATCCCCACTTTTGCTCTGTTTCAGAAAGAACTGCAGATGCTGGAAAAATCGAAGGTAGACAAAAAAGCTGGAGAAACTCAGCGGGTGAGGCAGATCTATGGAGCGAAGGGAATAGGCGACGTTTCGGGTCGAGACCCTTCTTCAGGGCCTGCCAGGTCTTCGTAGTTTACACCCCAGCAGTATGAACGTTGACTTCTCAATTTCAGGTAGTCCTTGCTTTCTCCTTCCTTCCCATCCACTTCCCAGCTCTCCCACAGCCTACTGTCTCCGCCTCTTCCTTTCTTTCCCCCCCCTCCCCCCTCCCCCTCCCCCTCCGACATCAGTCTGAAGAAGGATCTCGACCCGAAACGTTGCCTATTCCTTCGCTCCATAGATGTTGCCTCACCCGCTGAGTTTCTCCAGCTTTTTTGTCTACCTTCCACGTTTGCTCATGTTATTTCCCACTTCAGTGTACTCCTCCCCTCAAGGGATGGATTGATCCAAGCTGCATACACTTGACATATACATCTTTCTTTTTTTTACCAGAACTTGATATCCCACATCAACTAGGGTTCTTCCACTCTCAACAGGAACATGTCCCTGAACTCTATCTCACTTTTAATAGCCTCCCACTTGCCAGACATCTCTTTATCCGCTGACGTCCTCTCCCAATCAGCATTTACGTGTTCTTATCTAATGCCAGACGAATCAGTGAAGGTGATCCAGAGGAGCATACAGTGTGTGGGAAGGTTACACCAAAGATAGACACCAATGCTGGAGTAACTCAGCGGGACAGGCAGTATCTCTGGATAGAAGGAATGGGTGACGTTTTGGGTCAAAACCCTTGTTCAGACACATTTTGTGTCTATCAACAGGAGCAGAGTTCCAGGTAGACAAAAATGCTGGAGAAACTCAGCGGGTGCAGCAGCATCTATGGAGCGAAGGAAATAGGCAACGTTTCGGCCCGAAACGTTGCCTATTTCCTTCCCTCCATAGATGCTGCTGCACCCGCTGAGTTTCTCCAGCACTTTTGTCTACCTTTGATTTTCCAGCATCTGCAGTTCCTTCTTGAACGCAGAGTTCCAGGTGCTTTGCTCCACTTTGCCAGTCACTGAAAAGCAGAGCAGTGAGAGGGTGAAATGGGTGGATGCTGCCCTCTGGTGGCGATTGACTTCACTGCTGACTGGGTTGGTTCAATGGTACTTTATTGTCAGATGTACCGAATGATGTAGAGTGAAATTCTTTTCTGCATTCTGTTCAGTAAAAGTATTACTATACATAAGCTCTTCTTATATTCAATAGGTATGTAGGAATAGTACACTGAGACAATATACAAGAGTACCAAGTTTTTGGCACCATTTTCAAGTCGCAAAGCGGAGTTAGAGCAAATTCACTCTTGACGTGCAGTCTGCCATATCTTTGATTCGTAGTCTTCTATCAGCGAGCCAGTTCTGAATCCAAGTCAATATTAAGTCACCATGGATCCCATCATCTTAATGTTCTGGATCAGCATACCATAGGGGACATTGTCAGTCCATGTAGCCAATATCCACTGCCCTCATCAATTATCTTTGACTCCTCCTCCAAAAACTCAATCATGTTTGTAAAACATGACCTGCCTTGCACAGAGTCATGTTGACTGTCCCTAATTAGCCCATTCTCCTCCAATTGCTATCCAAAGGAATCCTCCCCAATAGCTTCCCTACCATTGATGTGTGGCTCACTGGCCTGTAACGCATGTGATTTGGGTGACTTGGTGTTTCACTGGTTAGTGCTGCTGCCCCGTAACATCAGGAGCACAGGTTCCATTCTGCCCTTGTGTGGTGAAGTTGTGGAGTTTGTTCTCCCCATGACAGGTGGATTTCTGTTGGAGACTCCAGTTTCCTCCTGCATCCCAAAGGTGTGTCAGTGGGTTAATTGATGATGGTAAAGGACTCCTTAGTGAAGGCAAGTAAGAAAGCAACCATAAGACTCATCAATAGGTGAGCTGATTGGTACATGAGAAAAAATAATTTGCGGGGCTATGGAGAAATAAGATGGTAGCGATGGGATTGAGCAATGCCCTGCATTACAGCAATGACCCAACCAGCCTAATGGCTGCTGCAGGGACCTTCATAGTCTCGGCTTTATTTCCAACACTCTGCTTACACTTGTTTTTCTTCCATTCAGAACAAGGAATCAGAACCCTTGTCCTCACCTTCCACACCATCAGCCTCCACACTCGACAGAACATCCTCCGGGATTTCTGTCTGTGGGATTCTACCACCAGACAACATCCCTCCTCTCTGCCTTCATTCTCAAGGGAAAGTTCTCTCCGTGACACTTTTATACCCCATCAGTCCCCTTCTGGGGTGGAAGATTGCAACCTTCACGTGGTCCGCCCTGTTTCGACGAATGCAAGCAAATAAGATCAAATAGATCAAATAAGATCAAATAGAACAAGTTGTCCTACAACTTTAGGCTGTGCACGCCATACGCAAGAAGAAGAAGTCCCATTCTCGTAGCACCACCCCGACAATCACAGCGAGGCAATGCCAGCATTTTATCTCTTTCCTTCCTGACATCCAGGGAGCAAAACAGTCCTTCCCGCTGAAATAGTGATTCATTTTCATGTCATCCCGTTCAATGTGTTCACAATGTGGTTACCTGTACATGGCAGATTGTTTGCTCACTCCATAGGTTGCCCACATTAACTCTGCAAGGCTGACCCTGAGCTTGCAGTCTTGGTCCCACGGCCACCCATGTGCCTTGTACATCGTCAGGAACGATGCCTCAACCTTCGGTTTGGGAGTGTTACAGCTGTTGGGACTTGATATTGAATTAAAATGTCAGATGATCCATTTTGTCAACTTTCCCCATTATAAACCTTCCTTTCCGTTAGTTCTTTGTTCCCTTAATGTCTCCAACGGCTGGGTTTGAAACTAAATGTTACCTTGACAACATTGGTCTGCAGCTGATCACAGGTGCCCTTTGTTCATCCCATTCTCTGTCTCTGATGTCTAAAACGTGCTTGCGTTCTCACTCCTCCCTACCTCTCTCTCAACTGTCTGCCAAACCCCTAATTTCTCACTCAGTCACTGTGGGGCTTTGTATGGTTTGACGGGTGTTTTTCTGGACGTAGTGGTTAGAGGTGGAATGATTTAGATTGATGCAGCATTGCTCAGTTCCTGCAGGTGGTGATGTGGAGATGTATGTGGCAAGTGTTGTTATAAACATCAGAGACACAAGGGACAGCAGATGCTGGAACTTTGAGCAAAACGTGCTGGAAGAACTCTGCGTCAGGCCCATCTCTGGAGGGAAATGGATTGATGATGTTTTGGGTCGGGTCCCTGTCAGACTGATGGAGTAGAGGGAAAAAGCAGATTAAAAAGTAAGCAGAAAGAGTGGGGAAGAGCTGGCGGTGACAGGTGGGGAAATAAGAGTGCAGATAGTGTCCAAAGTTGGAGGTGAGAAGTGGAGAAGGCAAAAGGGCGCAGGTGGTGGAATCTGATAAGGAAGGAAGGTGGGGAGAGAAATGTGGAATCAGAGGGTGGGATAGTGGATGAAAGTGAATGGGGGGCTGGGGGGTGGAGGAAAATGGGGGACCCGAGCAGGGATGGGTTTGAATTGAGCAGGTGGTGGAGGGGAAAGGAACTAGATGGTAGAGGCAGGGAGAGTGGAAAAAAAGGTGTGTCTGTGGAGGGAAGTTGGGTAGATAAAGGGGGGAATTTACCTAGATAATTCAACGTTCATATCATTAGGTTGTAAGCTGCCCAAGCGGAATGTGATTTGCTGTTCCTCCAGCTTGCGTGTGGCCTCACTCTGGCCATGGAGATGGCCCGGGACAGAAAGTTTGGTGTGGGAATGGGAACGCGCTGAGCAATCGAGAGATCCAGCAGGCCTTGGAGGACTGAGCACAAGTTCGCCAAAGTGATCGTCAGTGGGTGCTGGATGTTTCTGCAGTTAACACTGTCTCTGTCACACCCAGCTCTCTCCCAACTCCCAACCACCCCCTCAATCCCCCTCTAGCAGTTTTTTGGTAAGCCTGCTAGATTTCTTTCAGATTACGCCACTAGTGGAGGCAGACCATTCAATGTATTGTAGGTGGAAGATGGAGGCTTTTAGGGCTGTGGGGAACTGGCACGACACAGGAGGGGAGACCAGCATAGATCAGCCATGGTCATATTGACTGGCAGGACAAGCTTGAGGGGCCAAGTGGCCCGCTCCTGCTCCTGCTCCTATTTTCTGGTGTTGCTCTAAGGAGATTGTAGCATAATCATCACTCTTAAGGGCAATGCAGGCAGCTGACTCAGCGACATGAACGGTCATTGAGGCCTACTGCTACTCTGAAGTGTGTGTTTATTTAGAGTTTGTGTTGTTAATTGAAGTTTTGGTTTTCATTCCTTGTAATGATCTACTATTAACCTTTCCTTTTAATTTCCTACTGGAGTTGGGCATGCTATCCATCTTCTAACCTTCCCGCCCCCTCCAACTTCCAAACTGCCTTGCAATTTGAACTAAGCTGACAAAAGGCTTTGATGCTGAATTTTGAGAAGCCTTCAGAAGGGTTCAGCTTTGTTTGGTTGTCAGTTGCTGATACTGCAAAGCTGATTGACGTCTGGTGTCTCTCTCCCTCTCCCTCTCCCTCTCCCTCTCCCTCTCCCTCTCCCTCTCCCTCTCCCTTTCCCTCTCCTCCTCCCCCCTCCCCCCCTCCCCCCCTCTCTCCTCCCTCCCCTCTCCTCCCTCCCCCCTCTCTCCTCCCTCCCCCCTCTCTCCTCCCTCCCCCCCTCTCTCCTCCCTCCCCCCCTCTCTCCTCCCTCCCCCCCTCCTCCTCCCCCTCTCCCTCCCCCCTCTCTCTCCTCCCTCCCCCCTCTCTCCTCCCTCCCCTCTCCTCCCTCCCCCCTCCTCCCCCCCCCTCTCTCCTCCCTCCCCCCTCTATCCTCCCTCCCCCCTCTCTCCTCCCTCCCCCCTCTCTCTCCCTCCCCCCCTCTCTCCTCCCTCCCCCCTCTCTCCTCCCTCCCCCCCTCTCTCCTCCCTCCCCCCTCTCTCCTCCCTCCCCCTCTCTCCCTCCCTCCCCCCTCTCTCCTCCCTCCCCCCCTCTCTCCTCCCTCCCCCCCTCTCTCCTCCCTCCCCCCTCTCTCCCCCTCCTCCCTCCTCCCTCCCCCTCTCTCCTCCCCCCCTCTCTCCTCCTCCCCCCCTCTCTCCTCCTTCCCCCCCTTTTTCTCTCTCCTCCTCCCTCCCCCTCTTCCCTCCCTCCCCCTCTCCCCCCCCCTTCTCTCTCTCCCTCTCTCCCTTTTCTATTTGTAACCAGTGCCTTAGGTGAAAAATCTGCCTCCAGACTGGCGGATTGTTGTGGAAATGGTTACCAGAGCAACCTTCCCAGACCTGCTTTCCTTGCTTCTGGTGATTGCACAATTTCATTACCCAGTCAGGATCAACCCACTCGCACCACCATTTCTCTGCCCATGAAAAAGGACAATTAAATTTTGAGGTTGAGCTTTGGCAGGGAACAGTGGCATGTCTTCTTGTACATCATATTGTAAGCGACGGGCTGCGTTTGTACAAACGTGCTGGAATAACTCAGCAGGTCATCCCTGAAGAACATAGGTAGACCATGTTTTGGGTTGGGACCCTTCTTCAGACTGACTGTAGTAAGGCTGTATTTGTATGTGGCATTTGTGATGTGGCATTGTCCTGGGAGATTGCAGTTGTTAATCTATGAAGGGTGAATACATTCCAAAGCAGGTACGTGCAGATGACGTGTGCATTGTGCTTTAATTTATCGTGGTTAGCAATATGGGGGGATTAGGGAGAGCTTGGTTGTGTTGAGGGAATGAGTGGCCATTCTATGTGACATAGGGTTTGACATAGGAACAGGGAAGTGAGGGTTAACTGAGGGAGAAATTTGTATCCCATGTTGGGGGAGTCAGGAATGTTTAATTGCCATCTGTACCAGCAACAGAACATTGAAATTCTTACGTTCTGCCCCTTAACAATAACACACAGATAGATGTACAATAATCAACCACACAATAAACTAGTAATCAGCAATACCTGCCAAACTTACCAAGTAATGCAAAACTGAGGTACGTAGTGCAACCAAAACCAAGTCCAAGGTAGATAATGGTTGCGAAAGTAGAATTATGGTCAGTGGTGTGCAGTGTTCAAGAACCTGATTGTTATTGAGAAGAAGCTGTTCTTGAACCTGGAGGTCACCGTTTCCAGGCTCCTGTACCTTCTACTCGATGGTAGATGTGAGATGAGAGCATAGCCAGGGTGGTGTGGCTCTCTGACAATACTGGCTGCCTTTTTGAAGCAACGCCTCCAATAGACCCCTTTGATGGTGGGGAGGTCAGTTCTTGTGATGGACCAGGCAGTGTTTACCACTTTCTACAGTCTACTTCGTTTCTGGGCAGCAAGGAATAAAGTCCTAGCCTACCCAACCTCTCCCTACAACTCAGGCCCTCGAGTCCTCGTAAATCTTCTCTGCACTCTTTCCGGCTTAATGGCAGCTTTCCTATAGCAGGGTGACCAAAACTGAATGCCATAGTTCAAGTGCAGCATCACTCATGCCTTGGGGAAGGGAGTTAGTTATGTAAAGAATAGGAAGAAACTGTTTTAATTTATGTACAAACTCCAGGAAATGCAAGAAAGTATGAAGAAATACGAGCACTCTCTCGCAACCTTGATTAAACTTCCAACACACGGAGGGCGGTCGGGCGGGCAGGCGGGCAGTCTGCAGGCACCTCTCCGAATGTGAAAAGCCTCGCGCAGGATTTGTCGGCACGTGACAGAGATTTTAGCAGTTTTATTTTTGTTCTTTGTTTTGATGTAATATCAGTCTTTTTTAGCATTGTGAGTGTGAATCGGTTGTGTGTAAATTAGGTTGAGCTGTGAAGAGCAGCAGTGGAGAGTGTGGGTGATGTGGAGGTGTGTGTTGTTGTGAGGGTGACTGCCTACTCAGAGGGACAAAGTGTGCAGTATCATTACAGAGTCGTGGAGTGTGAAACAAGCCCTTTGACCCACTTTGTCCATGCCAACTAAGTCCCATTTGCCTGCATTTCACCCATATCCCTTTAAACCCATTCTATCCATATATCTGTCCAATTGTCTTTTGAAAGTTATAATTGTATCTGCTTCTATAGCTTCCTTTGGTATATTGCTAAAATATTGCAATGCATATTTTGACTACTGTTGGCACCGTTGATGCAATTATTTGGGCCTGGAATAAACTAACTTGCGCCTTTGAATTATCGTGGAATATAATAAATGTAAGAGTACACTTAAGTGGGAAAGCAGCAGGGCAAAAAGAGACAAGAGATAGCTCCGGAAGTCGTAAAGGTAAATCCTGAAAGACCCTACAGCAGAAGTTCCCAACCTTTTCGTCCCGTTTACCCCTGGCAACTAATAGCACATAACAATGTTATTTCACTTATTTATGAACAACTAATGATGAACAGATACCAGAACCAAACACAGTCAGTCAATGAGAAAAATATGTACAAATCCAGAATCAACAAATTTACCCCCTGGGTAGGTGAAATTTAACCCCTGGTCATCTTTGTGTTGAGCCAAGCAGAAGATGACCAGGGGTTAAATAAATGCCTCTCACTTGTCATGTTCTTGTGAGTAAATACAGAAGCAAAGGAATTGAGGGAAATGAATTTTAAAGTGTTGGACCAAATTGCAAAAGAAGAGGTGCTACCACTCTTCAAGAATATTGAAGTGGATAAATCCCCAGGCCCTGACCAAGTTTATCTTTGCACATTGTGGAACGTGAGGGAAGAATTTGCTGGGGCTCTGGCAGAGATATTTCCATTATTATCTTTAGCCATGAGGGATGAACCAGTAGACAGAAGGGTGGCTAATGTTGTACCCTTATATATAAGAGCTGCAAGGACAAACCAAGGATCTGCAGGCCAGCAAGCCTGACATCAGTGTTGGGTACGTTACTGGAGGGGATTCTGAGGGACAGGATCTACCAGAATTTGGAAAGACGAGGACTGATTTGGGATAGTCAACAGTTTTGTGTGTGAAAAATCATGTCTCACCAATTTGATAAAGCTTTTTTGAACAGGTCACTAAAAGAACTATGTGAGTGCAATGGCGGCATATAAAAGACATTTTGACAGACACTTGGATAGAAAAGGTTTAGAGACATGTGCCAAATGCAGACAAATGGGACTGGCTGAATTACAAAACCTTGTTGGCACAGGCACGTTGGGCTGAAAGACCTGTTTCTATGCTGTATGTTTCTATGACTAAGATTTGGAAGAGGACAGGAGATTGAAGAGGTGTGTTGCAACCAGAGAGTTAGTGTTAGGGTGAAGTAATCCATTTGGGAGGGTTGAAGCTGGAAAATGTCAATGTCACCCTGCATAAAGGGCCATTCTGAAGTGGTTGGTATTAAGGTGAGAGTCTCAGAGGCATGTGCAATTTTTGGCACCTTTTTACAAAAGATCCACACTGATTTGATGCATGAATCCGAAGGAGGACATTGTCATGAGGGAGGACATTGTCATCATGAGAAAGTTAACATCAGCCACAGTGAAAGGTGAGCAGATCTGTAAAATGTTCAAAAGAAATTAAAGTGAGGTTGAAGAACAAAAGATTTCTTCTGCAGGTGGTTCATCTGTAGCTCTGTGGAGGAGCCTCTTTCCCTGAAGCTGTTTACTTCAGGGTCACTTTAACTTTTTAGACAGAGACAATGACAATTTTGTTTGTGGATACCAGAGCTTTGCACCCAAGGGAAGGAATGAGGGATTCTTAGGATTAAAGGATTGAATCTGGACTTCAAGAGTGGAATTATGAGAGAAGACCTGAGGCATATGTTATCATGAATTTAAAATGATGGCCAACTTGGATGGTCTTTCAAGATTTTAAAGGGAATTGATGGGATGCATGGAGACTATTTCTGGCAATTGTGGAGACTTTGAATCATAGAACCTGTTTACTCAAGTTTACTGTCACATACAGGTACACAAATATGGTGAGCTACAGGTACAATGAAAACATCCTGCTTGTAGCAACATCACAGGCATATAGACTCATACAAAAACAAATTGTTCACAAATTACACACAGTTCTAAAAGAAAGACTGCAAAAAAAAAGATTGGTTGTAGGGGCAAAATGGAAAGGCCACGTGGAGTTGATGTTCAAAGTAACGGGCGATTTATTAAAACTGGTGTGCACCAGGAGATCGGGTGACACCAGGAAAGCTGATCTCTCAAGTGTGGGTTTGGTACAGTTTTTATATTCTCTGATGACAAGATGCCCCAGAAACTTGACAGTAAAATTAGGTCTTAATTACAGAAACGCTAATACAAAACGAGGTCTTGCACAGAATCTTGACTAACAATAAAATTAGGTCTTGCACAAAATCTTGATGAACAATAAAACAAGGTCTTACTCAGAAACTTGACAGATAATAAAATGAGGTCTTGCACAGAATGGAACTCAGAAAGACTTAATCAGGTGGCAAACATAAAGCGATGATTATGCACAAATCTAACTTCGTTAACAGTAGATCCAATTTCCTGTTACATTGATTGGTGTACGCTATAACATAATCTATGCAGTTCCTGAAACTCCGGTGTCATCACTGCTGCATTCCATGTCTCTACTTTTAGGCTTTGCGATTCCCTGTCACCACATTAGCACAATCCACATCCCTATTTATTAATTATTGGCCCTCATTATTCTCTACCCGACAACATTAGTGCAAAAATAAAATTTGAAAAAAAATCAAATCCACAGTGGTGTAAGAGGTGGACTGTATTGTTCTGTTGAGATTGCATTAGGTTATGCAGGCAGTTCATGAACCTGATGGTTGTAGGGAAGTAGCTGCTAACCCTATGGTGCGGGACGTCAAGCTCGAACCACCAGGGGGCGCCATATGATGGCAGCCTCTGCCTACAGCCTGTCTGTTTTTTTGTCTTTTTGTTATTTTTAGTCTGTTTAAAAGTATGTTTTTGGAGGTTTCTTAGTCTTTTTATGAGGGGGAGGTGTGGAGGGTAAGGGGGAAACCGTTTCTCAGTCACTTCCTGGTCGAGATTGCGTCTATTCTCTGAGTCGCGTCTTCGCCCCCCCCCTCGCGGTCTACCATCTGGATTGGTGCGGCCTTTCCTGCCGGAGACCGACCAGAGCTTCAGCAGCGGCACAGCACTGGTTTACCATCGCGGAGCGGGCGATGCCTAACTGGGGATCGCCGTGTTGAAGCTCCGGAGTGTTGGGCCTGCTGCTTTATCATCGTGGAGCTGTGGTTGCGGAGCTTACAGCCGCAGGCGGCGCTGACTTTAACATCGCGGAGTCCTGGGATCCCTTTGCCGAGTGTTGAATTTCCACCGAGCTCCGCCTGTAGACTTTGGGAGCCGCGGTCTCCGGTAAGAAGTGGCCGATTCGGAAACTCCAAGCCGCTGAGAATGTTCTTCCGTTCCGACGTCGGAGTTCCGATCATCCCGGCGAGAGGGCGTGAACATCGGGCCGCTGTAACGGCGACTGCGGAGGGCTCAAAAGGCCCCGACCACGGGTGAACAAAGAGGAAGATGACTGAACTTTATTCCCTTCCCTCACAGTGGGAAACGTTGATTCTGCTGCATGGGGATGTTCATGTTAAATTCTATTGTGTGTTGTGTTCTTTTTATTCGTATGGCTGTACGGTAACTCACATCTCACTGTAACAATTGGTGCATGTGACTATAAATGTAAACTTGTACCTCATACCCGATGGTAGCAGTGTGAAAAGAACAGAACCGGAGAAGGCTATTTGTCCCATTAGAGTGTCGGAGGTTGAGGGGGTGACCTTAGAGGTGCACAAGATTATGAGTGGCATGGATAAAGTGAATGCTCACAGTCTTTCCCAGGGTAGAGGATTTCTAAAACTAGGTGGCAGAGACTTAAGATGAGAGGGGAGAGGTTTCAGAGGGATCTCAGGTGCAACTTTCCCACACAAAAGATCGTCTATATCTGGAACGAGCAGCCAGAGAAAGCGAAAGAAGTGGATACAATTATAAAATTTGAAAGACAGATACATGGAGGGCTATGGGCCAAATGTAGGCAAATGGGATGATGTCAATTTGGTCGGCATGGACAAGGTAGGCCGAAGGGCCTGTTTCCGTGCTGTACGGCTCTATGGCTATGCTGGAAAAGAAACAATTCAACTGCTAAATATTAATAACAGGCACCAGCTCTGAGGTGCCTCCTTTGCCAAGGGCATGGATGGAGGAGTTCCCTTTCCAGAGCAGCATAGAATGAAAGATGCCCCTTCCCACAGGGGCAGGGAAGTTTGGACTCCCCCTTTTTCATTTAATTTGGTGTTAAATCTGAGCTCAATCAATAATGAACTGCATTGAGAAAAATCTGCTGTTGAATTTTGCTGCTTCACTAAAATGCAAACTCTGCTCTTGGCTGAGATTTACCCTGCAGGCTCCCAGAAAATTTAATTTGGAGGGGTAGTAGAATCTTGGCTTTGGTGAAAAGCTATGCATTTAAACTGCAGTATCCATGCTGCTTTATATGCTGAAGAAGCTGGCTGTTTGTCTGATAGGTGTGCACCATTTTCATAACTGCTGTATTTGATTGATATGAAAGAGAAACATTGGGTCCTGCAGTAAAATGCTCCCTTGTGCCCAATAATCTGTATTCCTTTCAAAGGCCAATGTATGCATGCAAGAAACAGTAAGCTATTCACAGCAGGTTGTGCAAAATACTGTCACAAACGGACCAGGAAGCCATTAGTCGCAAGAGGTCGAGAATGTTGTGCACAATTCCGCTCTCTTGCAAAGTCTCAATGTACCTGGTCTTTAACAGATCGTCCAGTCACCAGCACAGACACGGAAGACGCCATTTGTTGGTTTGATAACTCGAGTGGAATTACCAATGGTGATCACCCCATCCATCAGACCAGGTATGATCAGCACTAACCTCCTGTCATAATGCAATATCAAACTTTGACTGTGCCTAGTTGAAAGGACATGGTTAACCGTTTGGTGGCGCGTGCCTTCACTGAGCTCAAATCATGCATTCACCCCACTGTCACATGAACTTCAACACACCAGCAAATAGTGTCTTGGGAGCATAAAACATTTTTTATACACCCAAGATGCTATGCACGGCCATAATATCTCATCCCCTCTTGTGCAGATTGGTTGCTGAACCTGGAAGTGGATTCCATTCATTGTAGGTTGAATGCATGTATAAAGCTTCGGCTAAATGTAGGACATGTTTCCACATGGAATGATCCTTCGGAATGGTCATCGAAATGGGAGAAACCCATTGAAACTCGAGTAAACAACTATCAAACCACTCTGGATGATGGAAACCCTACCAAGAGCCTTCAATCTCAGACTTTTGACTATGTCTTATGTTCCACGGATGCTGCCTAACTTGATGTGTCTTTCCATTTAAAAAAAATTGCCTCTGAGTTGGCATTGAATAAAATAATGGCTAATTTATTGTACCTTCAATGAACAATAATTTATCGTTCTCAGATTTTAACATTACCAAATGATTCGGCATCTGTTGCTGTTTCTGGAAGAACTTGTGAATTTTTAGCAGCATCTACGTTCACCACCCTGAATCTAATTTTTAGACAATGTTTCCCCATTATAGGCTCCCTGGAGCAGAAATATTTCTGGTCTCTTTCCTGCTTTGCCTCCCCTGATCACCAACCACTCTTGCATTTACTTATCCAAAGTAATAATGAAGGTAAATAGCCGAGATGCAGATCAAAGAAAATTCCGTACCCATAAAAGAGAGGAAAGATTAAGGGAAGTAGACTGGGAATCAACTCACTTAGTGCACTGGTATCAGCCAGGTGGGCTGAATGGCCTGATTCCCTGCTGGAAATACTTTGTGCCATATCACCACACTTAAAAAAAAAAAACATTGGCAGATGGTGGGGACTGAACAGAGAGAGCAGTGAAATGGCTTTGGGGCTTGCAATCACTGCACTGGTACACTTGCAGTGGTCTGTTAATACTATGTGTGGAGCCCTTTTATAAGGGACATGGTGAGCAATTACGTTGGGGTTTGGCAGGGGTTTCTGGTTGGTGGCCATTGAATCCAGCTGCATGTCCAATGGTGCGGTGAATATCCATTGTTGAAATCAGATGCCGATAGGAATCCAAGTGGTACCAATTAGATTGACATCACTCAGAATAAAAGTCTGTGGGCTTTTTGTGCTGTGCTTGCAATATATTCACAAACCCACTCAGGAAAAGTCCAGGCAGGCTGTACTCTCTGTAGCAGATTGCCCTTTCCTTCTGGAATCCTTCAGCCCAGTATTGAATTGCAGAGGTAACCTGGGAGCTGAGCCTGGGGGAGAAGGTAATGCTGTCACTTTCAGGAAAATTATTTTAATCCATTTTAAGCCATGTGATGAAACTAGAAATTCATTGTCACGTAATCAGTATCACATTAGACCAGAGTGATGGTTCCTGTCTACAGAGCAGTTCCATGTAATTTCTTAACAAGGACATGCAACACACGTGAAGACTGAGACGGAGGGTTTATATCCGTGTGATATAAACTGTGATTCACTGTATCTTGAGTCTTCTGTTTTTGCTGCAGGGAGTAAATGCTAGACAGTGAGAAAGAGATGTTCATGGCCAAGTCTGTAAGCCCAGCATTGCCAAAGACGTGCAGGATGAAATGGGGAGCATGAAGAAAGGAGAATAAACGCTTGATTCACTGAAGCGAACTGTTACTAAGAGAGGCTGTGCAAGTGCAGCTTTGGTGACCATCTTTCCAGGTGTAGGGTTGGTAATGCTTTTGCCTCTGGATCAAAGGGTCACAGTTTAAAACTCAAACCAGCAGTAATCTTGGTGGATAGTCCAGGTGTAAGCACCTTATATGTGGTATTGTCCATATTCTTCTCCCAAATGTTTGGGCTACTTTTTCCGATGAGTTTAGAGGTATCACAGAATAAAGTTGTCTTTTGGCCAAGGTTCCACCACCCACCATGTTCCCTTGTGAGCAACAGCAGAAAACCTGGCTACAAAACACCCGCAGTTATCTTCTTTTTGATGAAATTAGAAACGAGGTTTGAGCTGTGAATAAAATGCATTGACCCTTGCACAAAGACCGGGAGAACTTCCAGAATATTACATCGGTCTCAAAGAACTTGGAGGCTTGCAATAAGGTGCCATGCCATCTTCTCTCCTCGGTGGTTAAGTTGCAGTTGGTGCAAGGAAGCAAAGGATCCCTCCAGATCTCCACCAGTCAGAGAAACAAAAGGACACAAGATGCTGGAGCAACTCAGCAGGTCAGGCAGCATCTCTGGGAACATGGAGAGGACCATGTTTCAGTTGGGACCCAAAACGTCGCCTATCCATGTTATTCAGAGATACTGCCTGACCAGCTGAGTTACTCCAGCACTTTGTGCCCTTTGGTCTAAAGCAACATCTACAGTTCCTTGTTTCGATAGTCTGAAAAACGAGCTCAACCACTCTGGGAGGGGCTCATTCAGGTGGAGAATCGCCTCTTTACCTTTCCTCTTGAAGAGAGGACAGGTCTGAGGCTGTAAAACTGCCAGTTACACACAGGAGGGCAGCATTTGACGAGTTTGGTAAAAGCTGTTTGATCACATCAAGTTCCTGCATGGAATATATTAATTTGAAGAGGCTTACTTGGTATTACAAATGTCCTCGATTGCAGAAAGGCGCTTAAGGCTTTGACTAATAAATCGATAAATCTTTATTAAATTTGTTAATTAATCTGTCACAGACACAGCTCCCTTTAAATGGGACTTTATTTTGTCTTTTGCTGTTTTCAATAGCTCTGCTTAAGTTTTTGCTTTTTTTCAAACATTGAGGAGAAATGTTAGCGTGTATTTTAAAATAATTGAAAACTTGAACCTCGAGACTGGGAAACAGAAGCACGTCTGTTGCAAGTGGAATGCTATGACAAAGGAACACAGATTGGACGTCATTTGCATTTGAACCTTTAACCTTTCCTACGGCCAAAGTAGTGTCTGAGAGTTAGGCCTGAAGGCATGCAGCCAGTAACCTCCATTAATCCTGTGAATGTTGACTGGTTCTGGCCATTCACGGCATGTGTGCAGAATTTGTTAGTCGCTCGAGGCACGAGGGCTGTACAGCAATGACTAAATTCACTAAAAAAAATCAAAGCCTGCAATGTTTGCGTTATTAAGTTGTCTTTAATGTTATATTGCTATCGATGTGTTGGTAGTTTTGCTTCCTCACCTGGATTAGTATAGTTTTTGTTTAGTTTAGAGATACAGGGCGGAAACAGGCCCTTCTGCCCACCAAGTCCGGAAAAAGACAGTGAGCGTTCACTTTTTCCATGCTCCTCTGGTCCTAAGAAAAATAGTTCCAACTATCCAACCTCCATTTATAACTCAGGCACCTTTTCTGACCCTTAATGATATCCTTCCTACAGCTGGGCCACCTGAAGTACACACAGCACTCCGAGTATAGTCTCCACCTTCCAGCATCTGCTGTCTCTTGACTCTACTATGGTGGGGACTGAAGCCTTGGAAGTCTCCTTCCCTCTTTTCTCCTTTCATTTCTGTACATCATAGTTTTCATTGTTAACATTTTATTATCAGTTTGGAAGTTACATTTGCACCAAGATGCTCTGATATCTTAGTGCAAATCACTGTTAAGCTTTTAAGGTGATCTGAACCATTTCTCGGAGTGCAGAAAGTTGGTGTACAATTCGCACAAATGAAGTTTAAGTTCAGAAAGTTTGTAATTGTGTGCTGGAACTTTGTTTGGCAGTGATACTGAGCTGTGTGAAGAGGGAACAGGCTGGATCACAGAGAGGTTGGATCGCAAGAAAGGCTTGATTGACAATCCAGAACATTCCAAGGGCCATTAAATTGTCCGAGGGATTGTGGGACATCTTGAAACGTCATTGTTGCTGCTGTGCTGTGGTCTTCTTCTGGAGCCAAGTGGCAGAGTGCCAACTTTAGCTGAGTCCCTGCTCTTATACTGGGCAGTGTGCCTGCTGAACATGCTCCAGGTTTGACCTGGCTTGCGTTCAGCAGTTTCATACAGCAATTCGAGAGAGGAATAACTTGGAAAGGAGAAGTGCGTTTCAGCTTGTTTACAGTTTTAAATTAATTGGAATGTGCTTAATTAAGTTGCATATGCTTTGCTTCATCAGAGTACTTAAAGGGTTTAAATATTTTTTTTATTAATCTCACATTTAAAGTCACTCTTAAAAGATTTATGAAGTATTTGGACGAACATTTGAATTGCCAAGCCATTCGAGTCTACGGACCAAATCTTGGTAAATGAGATTGGATGGGTTTTGCCAGCACAGGCATGGTGTGCTGTATGGCTCTGTACGCTGTGTAATCAAACCAGAACAATGGAGGAAGCTCTTCAGAGGTCAAGCAGCATCCTTTGGGGGAGAAGCAGAATCCATGTTTGAGGTCAAGGACCTTCGATCGGAATTGCAAAAGTCAGAAAAGAATCCCCACTATCTGGGCCGTGCCCCTTTCTCACTGCTCAGGTTGGGCAGGAGGTACAGAAGCCTGAAGTCCCACACCACCAGGTTCAGGAAGAGCGACTTTCCTACAACCGTCATGATCTTGGACCGACCCGCACAAACCCTAAACCTCCCTCTAACCTTCAGGTTCAGGAACAACTTCTTCCCAAAAACCATCAGGCTATTGAACACTACAAATACCAACTACATTTTGAACTACGACCTGTCTCGGTTGCACTAGGGACTTTTGCTTTTGAATTGCATTAATGTTGTTTTTATTTATTGAACTTATTTTGGTTTGTTTTATTAGGTTATCTATTGAATACTGTATTTACAGTCCGGTTGTGCTGCTGCTGCAAGAATTTCATTGTACCATTTCAGTACTTATGATAATTAAACACTCTTGACTCTTAAACACTCCAAGGTAATTCTTGTTTTTTATCTCATTATGTTTTGGCCTGTTCCCTTGTTTTTTTGCACTGTCTTCTTTCTTTTCACGCTCTTGCAGAATTTGTGCAATTTATGTATAATTGATGTTTTTGTGTATTTGTTAATGTGCCTGTAATGCTGCTGCAAGCAAGAATTTCATTGTACCTGCGCCTCACTGCACTTATACATATGACAATAAACTCGACTTCACTTGATAAGTCCGCTGACTCTTTCATCTATTTGAGTCTCCTTTGCCAATTCCATCCTAAGAAATTGTCTTTATTTAACTTCAGGACACTAGTTTCAGCTCCAGGATTTTCACCCTCAAACTGAATTTGAAATTCTACCACATTATGATCATTCCTTCCTGGGGATCCTTTACTGTGAGATTATTAATTAATACTGCCTCTTTGTATAATACCAGACCCAAAATAGCCTGCTCCCTGGCTGGTTCATCAATGCATTGCTCTTAAGTCGTCATTTGGAGCCCATTCTCAAACACATCCTCAAGGCTCCCCTTGCCAATTTGATTTGTCCAATCTATATGATAATTAAAATTGTCCATGATTACTGCAGCATCTTTCTCACAAGCACACATTATTTCTTGATTAATACCCTGTTCTAGCTGACAGTTGCTGTTACGGGGCCTTTATACGACTACCACCAGTAACTTTTCACTATTACTATTTGTGGAGGCCAAGGGGAGACCTTATTGAGGTGTACAGAGAGGGGGGGAGATTTAAGAGGGACTTTCTGGGTTTTTCACTCAGAGGGTAGTATGTATCTGGAATGAACTGCCAGAGAAAGCTACAATATATAAGCGGATATAATCATGGCTTTTAAAAGGGACTTGGTCACATATATATATATGGATAGGAAAGGTTTAGAAGAATTTGGGCCAAATGCGGGTAGGTAGAACTCACCCAGTATGCCAACTTTGTCGAAAGACCTGTTTCCATGCTGTACAGCTCTATGATTCTATGACTCTATTACCTCTACCCAAACTGATTCCACTGCCTTCAGAAGAAGTTCTGCCCTCTAGACAGAGCACCAGAGCATAAATGTCCAAACAATCATGCTCAGACTCCTGCCATCCTTCCTCTTCCCTCGTGTGCTTAACTCACCTCATGTACGTAAGTCCTTGAACATTGAATTCTCCAACTTTAGGTAACCTCTGACCTTTTTCCAACTATCTGCTTATCAAAACCCTCCCTCACCTGTGTTTACCTATGACCTGCCCTGCTTTATGCCGCCCCTCCACTCTTCCAGGTTCCCAAGAAGGGTCCCGACCCAAAATGTCACCTGTTCATGTTCTCCAGGAGAGCTGCCTGACCCAGTGAGTTAAGGACCCACTGTCCCACTTGGCCGTCATTTGCACGTCACGCATATGGCGCGCAAAGATTTTGCACATCACAACATCCTGGGACGCCGCGCGCGACCGCGCGTCACTGTCTATGTCACCCCGCAGCATGCGCGCATCACGTGCGTGTCACGACGCGCGCGTCATGCGTCGTCATGCATAAATGATGTCGCGTAAATTACGCGCAAATGACGGCCATGGGACAGGCCCTTAACTCTAGCATTTTGTGTCCTTCCTGTGAGTAAAGTGCCATTGCTGGTGTTCAGCAAACAGTGAAGAGGACAATTAATATGTTGCTCTGAGAAATCCTAGCTGATAGCTTGTACCTTTTAGTTAAGAGATATTGCATGGAAACAGGCCTTTCGGCCCACCAAGTTTGCACTGATCAACAATCACCTCATGCACTAGTTCTATCCTTCACTCTAGGGACAATTTACTGAAGCCAATAACCTACAAACTTGCACTTCTTTGGAATGTGGAGGAAACCGGAGCACCCGGAGAAAACCCGCTCAGTCACAGGGAGAACGTACAAACTCGTACAGACGGCACCTGTAGTCAGGACTGAGCCTGGGTCTCTGGTGCTGTAAGGCAACAACTCTATACCAGCACCACTGTGCCACCATCACCTGTACGTTTTTCCGCCTACGCCAATAGATAAAAGTTTTGCAATCGATTAAGAATGGAATACAGTATGCAGAGTTATGTGATCGGGCATCATACAATTTTGGATATTTAAATATTTTCTAAAGTTGAATTTTTCTCCATCCTTCCTCCCAGCCCCAGTGCTCTGCCCCATTGCAAACTCTTCCCACAGAAATATCCCTGCAACATATCCCTGCGCTCAACTTGCCTCTGAGTGACATGAAGAACTTTGGCATTGTTTTTTGTACCATTTTAATTCATTTGAGGTGTCATCGTTGATTTTTCTTTAAAAATAATTGAGACTCTATTTTAAACAAAATGTTTTGCAGCTATAGGGTTTGGAGTCACGGATGTTCCCACTGACATGGTAAAGACAGTTTCACATGCAACACGGCAATAGTTAGAAATGGTCATTGGAAAATTGACAACAATAGCACGACACAGAATGGAAACACACAAGGTTCGTCTGGCAGGTGTCCCTGAGCTCAGCTCGAGTGTTGGCATCTGCTTGTCTTATTTTAATCTGCTATGTGTGACGTCTCAGTGCTACTCAAGAGTGTGTTGCTGTTTTGAAGAACCTACTGATAGTTCAAAGGTCAGCTGTGGCACAGTGTAGTAGTTTTACTTGTCGGTCAGAGCTGTGGAGGCAGTGCTCCCTCTCTATAACGGGGAAAAATGTGGTCATCAGGTGTGAGGTGCTCTCGGGGCTGCTGTATTTTGCGCAAGTGTGGCCTGTCCCCCCCTCCTACGCCACAGGGATCACCTGGGCTGTCTTCCAGTTCATCTGGTGGTCGAGGATAGACTGGGTGCGACGGGCCACAATGCACAAGTCGGCAGACAAAGGGAGTAAAAGTGTGCCCAACGTCGCCCTCACCCTGATATCCACCTTCGTGTGTGGCTGCATCAGGAGGAGCATAGAGCCAAGGCACGTGGGCACCAAGTGTCACTACCTGCTGAGGTTCTACCTGTCCCTGGTGTTGCGAAGGATGGTCCTGGCGCAGATGCCACGCAATGTGCCAGTCAGCTGGACATTGGCGCACCATCTGTCATTCGTGGAAAGGTTCTTCCGGACCAACACCGTTGACCACAAGTCCATCGGGCAGTGGTCAGCACAGAATGTCCTGCAGGCACTGCAGGGAAAGGACTCGATGGATCCGGTGGCGTGGTTCCCAGAGCAGACTGCCCAGCTTGTCTGGCAAAATGCCTCATCGTCAGAACTCACCAACAAGCACCAGGACCTGGCTTTGCTGGCAGTGAGGGGAGCCCTCCCACGCCGGTGGGCCACATGAGTGGCAAGGGTGGGAGATAAATTTGTGAAATTTGAGCAATGTGTTTAAACAATATTGAATGTTTGTATAGCCTCCGAAAATGTCGGATGAATTTTTTGCACGGTTCATGTATTGTATATATTTATTACTTGAATAAAGTCTATTTTGAAATATAAAAAAGACATTTTCACTGTGGAAACTTGTGCAGGTAATCCAGGCTGGCCCTTCCCTGAGTGAGCAGTACTGTCAGTGATCCTATCATTTCAATGAGAGGTTAAACCAAGGGCTGTTCTTTCTTTTTGTATAAAATCCCAAGATACTATTTTGAAATAAAGCAATGGAATTTTCCTTCACATTTTGGACAAGTCTATATCAACCATTTGTTCGGTGCAAGCAGACTGCTGTCTTTCCTTCAACAGTGACGGCTTTTCAAATGTTTTTAATTAGCTTTCCTTGAAGTGCTATGTAAATACAAGCCTTTCTTTTAATTTGTTTCCTTCTCTGAAGGCATGGAGGTTCAGGTCTAGTTCTTAGTTTAGTTTAGAGATGCAGCACAGAAATAGACCCTTCGGTCTACTGAGTCTGCACCGACCCGCGATCCCAGCACATTAACACTGTTCTACACACACTAGAGCCAATTTACACTTATACCAAGCCAATTAACCTACAAACCTGTATGTCTTTGGAGTGTGAGAAGGTCTCGGCAAAAACTCATATGGTCATGGGGAGAACGTACAAACTCCGTACAGACAGCACCCGTAGTTGGGAACAAACCAGGGTGTCTGGCGCTGCAAGCACTGTAAGGCAGCAACTCTACTGCTGCGCCACTTTGCCGCCCTTATCTATAGATAGTACCTTTGTTGGCTCCTCTGTCTTTGCATCTGGACTTCTGCTTGATGCGAAGAATTAGAAATTTGATCATGCCTCTCATAAATATTAGAAATTCTATTACATTTTGATTTCCCATCAGGGGCGTGCAAATGTATTGTGTTGTAATTTTTTTTTTTGTTGAGAAACTTGCGAATCTCCTCTTTATCCGAAGCCATTGTGCAATGGAGTCACAAGGAGCAGAACTTGAGATCATCGAGTCACTGTCATAGAGTCATACAGTGTGGAAACAGTCCCTTAAGCCCAACTTGCCCACACCGACCAACATGTCCCATCAACACCAGTCCAATCTGCGTTCGTTTGGCCCATATCCCTCTAATCCTCTTATCCATGTACCTGTCTAAATGTTTCTTAAACATTGCGATATTACCTGCTAAACGTTACAATCATACCTGCTTAAAGTTGCGATGGTACCTGCAAAGATGTTGACTCTGTGGATCTCAAGTGGTCTGTTTTGAGGTTCACTGGTTTCATCTTTGGGTTCGTGCTCCTGGTTGCTCGCCGCTGATAGTTGTAGGAAAGTGTCAGTCAGGCCATCGTATCCTACTAGGAACTGCAGATGCAGGAATCTTGTGCAAAGTGCAAAGTACTGAAGTAACTCAGTGAGTCAGGCGGCATCTGTGGAGGGAATGGATAGGGGACGCTTGGGGTCTGAAGAAGGGTCCCGATACGAAATGTGGGTTGTCCTTTCCATCCACGAATGCTGTCTGTCCAGCTGAGGTACTCCACTCTTTGAGTTTTGTTCGGGAAATTGGTGGTGCAGGATTAGTCGCGACAATGTTGCCTCAGGAACTCAATCATCTGATGAGCTTTACCTAACGTCATGCATATTCCTGTTCATGAGCAGCCTGTTGCATGGAACGTCACCCCAGCAGCAGCTGGTGAAGAGGATGGGGAAAGAAAGTGGGCCAGCAGTCTCATATAAATGGCGCAATTATGTTTGGAGGGCATGGAGATAACTTGTACTCTCATTTTCACAGCAATTTCTTCATATAACTTAGACTCAGTAGCGTGATTAATACACTCCTCCCTGGAAGCATAAAATTAAGGTCAGGATTGATGTGGTCTTGTGTTCTGCGTAGTTACGACTAGAGTAAACGAAAGCATTTGTATTTGTGTTGCTCACTCTGCAGCTAGCTGATGGTAACAGCAAATAGAAATAAATTTTTCTTGTTCTGTACCGTGACTCACCCAGTGCAATCAAACAGAGCTTGTGTGCCTGTCCTACTCATTACGGCACAAAGATGTTTAAGTAATTTAATGGAGGCAGAACTCTTTATAGTTTGCTTTTACTATAACAGTTATAATAAAGGATTTGTCGTTTTTTCTCCTTTCCAGTTAGTGTTCCATGGGAGGCGATCTTTGCATATGTGTCCAAAACATGTGCCTCAGATCACTGTTAACTTGTGCGGAGTTGTTGTTCTAGACTTCACGTATGCATTTCTGTGAGAGTAGGAGTTTTGCTTATTTACCTTTTCTCTACTCATTTAGGTTGTGGCTGGAGTGCTTCTGATGTCATCTGACTTCAGAAAGGGGAAGTCAGGAGACCAGGCACCAGTTTTTATTGGTGGGTTGGTGGTGGAGAGAGTTAGCAGCTGCAAATTCCTAGGTGTTAGCATCTCAGATGAACTGTCCTGGGCCCAGCAGATAAACACTACCATGAAGAAGGTTTGCCGCTGTCTCTACTTTCTTAGGAGTTTAAAGAGATTCGGTATGTCTCCAAAAATTCTACAAACATTTACAGATATATTGCAGAAAGTATCCTGACTGGTTGCATCATGGCCTGGTATGGCAATTCCAACAGGACCACAAGAGGCTGCAAGTGTGGTGGACCCAGCCTGGTCCATCACAAGCACAACCCTCCCCATCATCAAAAGCATCCACATGAAGTGTTGGCTCAAGAAGGCGGCATCTATCATCAAGGATCCCTACCATCCAGGCCGTGCCCTCTCCTCACCACTACTGTCGGGCAGGAGGTGCAGAAGCTTGAAGTCCCACACCACCAGGTTCAGGAACAGCGACTTTCCTACAACCATCAAGTTCTTGAACTGACCCGCACAACCCTAATCCCACCTCAACAGCTGAACACAATGGACTACCTCTTGCACTACCATGGACTTGTTTTTCTAATTGTTTTTTGCATCAATGTTTTGTTTTTTTCCACAGTCTTCTTTCTTTTAGAATGTTACATATAATTTGTTTTGTGTCTATGTTTAGTTTAGTTTAGTTTAGTTTAGAGATACAGCGCGGAAACAGGCCCCACCGAGTCCGCACCGACCAGCGATCACCGCACATTAACACTATCCTGCACACACTGAGGACAATTTACACATCCACCATAACCTACATACCTGTACGTCTTTAGAGTGTGGGAGAAAACCACGCCGATCACGGGGTGAATGTACAGGCTCCGTACAGACAGCACCTGTAATCGGGTTCAAACCCGGGTCTCCGGCGCTGCAAGCGCTGTAAGGCAGCAACTCTACCGCTGCTCCACCGTGGCCAACACCGTGGCTATGTGTTTGTGATGCTGCTGCAAGCAAGGTTCTTCATTCTATTTATACCTCACTGTACTTGTGCGCTTCACAATAAGCTTGAACTTGATCTGTCCACTTTGGTTTCATGTCCTTCAAACTCTTGACTAAATGTATTCTTTTTAGATTTTCAGAACAGCAAAGAAAAACTCAGGGCTGTTACGTGCCAGAATTGTGTAAACAAATACATTGTGGGTTTCTCAATGTCCAAGTAATCAGGTGACTAGTCATTTGCCCCAGATTGTTTGCCGTGGAGGTCATGCTCAATGTGAGCCAAATCTTCATTGCAACTACTGTACTCTTTACTGCAATCCTCAAATCACTTTGCCTTACACAATTTCTTCCAGCTATTGTGTTGATATAGTGTCCCTCAACCAATTTCTCTTTGAATGTTTTGATCAAAATCTTTGTGAACAAGCTTCTTCTTCCTCTAATCTGAGTCTTTTACATTTAGTCATTTAACTGTTGTCTGTCATCTTGAATCCTCAGCCATGAGAAACCACCTTCTTGTTTCAAACTGTCCTATTCTTTCAGCATTTATTTGGGGCCATAACTGTATTGACCTTAACAAAAATGTTGAACAGTTTGAATCATATAGATGGAACCCCTTTGAGTAGCATTCCTCTCCATTCTTCTGATTAGCCATGTTGCAATGATTTCTACAGTAGCTTTGAGCTTTCCTTTCACCTAAATCCTCAGTTACCCAGCGAGTTGATCTTGTGGATGTGAAACCAGGATGATTGTCATTGCCATTCTTTTGAAGAGTCAGTGTAGACCCAAGGACTGACTTATGGTTGGAGTGTGCACTGGTTAGTGCACAGTGAGTTTCAGGGATGAGTATAAAAGAGAGCTTGTGGAAGAAGGATCATATCTCTATATTTGATTGCAGTTTATGTTCTTCACCTCCTTTGTCAACTGAGTCAAAAGGGCTAATAATTTTCTGGAAGAAACTTCAAGGGAAACTGTGCATAAGTTTGGACTGATGCCATTTTGCTAGACCTTTGCTTCAGGACAACTTGAGGGAGGTTCTATGACTTATATTTGGCTTTGACAGTACATTTAATGGGGTGACATAAATGCTCACCAACTCCAGCAGTTTATTTGATTGTTGCATGTATCTACATAGCTGCTCTACCACTGTGGGTCTGGTGCAGATGTGCTGAGTCTGGGTAAGAAATGGAATTTAATTCTGACAAGTGTGTGGTGTTGCATTTGTTGTACCATTTGTTCATTGTTCTGCCATTACTGGGTTGCTCCGTCCAGACATGGCTGCTGAGGGCATAGTGTAAGGTCATACAGAGGAGATGGAGCAGGTCTGTGGAGACAAAGTTTTAACATTGATTGCATACAACCCTCAACCACTGTGAGGCTACGCTTTTGCCATGTGTAAGTCTAAGCCCAGCCAGTCCTGCTTTACACCAGCTTTATTCACCATATGCTTTGACTCTGGGACTTGCTGTCTTTACAATCCGATACAATAGTTCCATTAAAAAAAATCTCTACTCCAATTGTAAATTTGTCAGATTTTTTAACAATATCTGGTACTTTTCTCTTAGACAGTAAGAACCTTTTACCCAGGGTGGAAATGTCATAGACTAGAGGGCATAGGTTTAAGGTGAGAGGGGCAAAGTTTAAAGGAAATGTGTGGGAACATTGTTTTTACACAGAGGATGGTGGGTGCCTGGACCATGCTGCCATGGGTGGTGGTGGAGGCAAATGCGGTAGTGGTGTTTAACAGGCTTTTGGATAGGCACATGGAATGAAGGGATATTGATCATGGGCAAATGAGGTTAGTTTATCTTGGCATCATGTGCAGCATGGACATTGTGGGCTGAAGAGCCTGTTCCTGTGTTGTACTGTTATATGTTCTTTGCACTAACTGTTATATTTGTGTATGGCTTGAAGGTATGGTCTGATTTTGATTGGATAGCACGCAAACAAAGCTTTGCATTTGTTACAAAACAAAGCACGGGACAATAATAAACCAAATGAAATAAAAATATTTTTCGCAATGGAATCTGCTCTGATTTAGTATTCAAATGTATTCCATGTTCAATTAACACATACTGTGTTCATTTTCAAACCCCTATTCTTGCTAATTTAAAATTGCACACTGATCGAAATACTTTTCTTTATCATTACTTAATTGGTTTGAAAGCACGGGGATGCTCTCAGGATTTTGTAATCTAGGTTAATCTGGTGTGACCCCGTTAGTAGCTTGTGAAACTATCACTCAACCATTTATTCCAGTGCAGGCTTCATTTTGTTATAATTATATGATAGTAGTCCATTCTAACTATTTTTGATTATGTTATTTGGTGCGTTCTTAATGTTAAAGGTACTATGATGATGTATTATCAAACAGTGCAGATGCCAGGGCCTATGATACAATTTCTACAGTGCACTGAGCAACTGACTGAACTGCATTCCCATGGTAAGGACATATACAACAAGATATAAGGAGAGGCTGGATGGGCTAGGACTTTTTTCCTTGGAGTGCAGGAGGCTGAGGGATGAAATGATGAGGTGCTAGACACAAAGGTAACCCAAAAGGAATTTGATCGAAGTTGGCCAAATATTTCATGGGATTAAAATAAAATTAAGATAAATATCCACTGTCCTTTCCCATGGCAGGGGAGTCTAAAGAGAGCATAGGTTTAAGGTGAGAAGGAAACAATTTAACAGGGACCAAAGGGTAACTTGAAGGCATGAGAGGGGAGCTTGCCAAAGTAGACTCGAAAGGGATCCTAGCAGGATCATTTCATTCCAAAAAGGAAGAAAGATTCTAAGGGGAGTTGGAGGCAACCGTGGCTGACAAGAGAAGTTAGGGATAGAATAAAACTAAAAGAAAAGATGTATAACACAGCAAAGAGTAGCCGGAAACCAGAGGATTGGGAAACTTTCATAGGACAACAGAAGGAAACAAAACGGGCAATACGGGCTGAAAAGATGAAGTACGAGGGGAAGCTGGCCAGGAATATAAAGAAGGACAGTAAAAGCTTCTTTAGATGTGTTTAGGGAAAAAGAGTAGCAAAGTCAAATGTGGGTCCCTTGAAGGCAGACACGGGTGAAATTATTATGGGCAACAAGGAAATGGCAGAAGAGTTGAATAGGTACTTTGGATCTGTCTTCACTAAGGAAGACACAAACAATCTCCCAGATGTACTGGAGGACAGAGGATCTAAGGGGGTAGAGGAACTGAAAGAGATTTTCATTAGGCGAGAAATAGTATTGGGTAGGCTAATGGGACTGAAGGATGATAAATCCCCTGGGCCTGATGGTCTGCATCCCAGGGTCCTCAGGGAGGTGGCTCTAGAAATAGTGGACGCATTGGTGATCATTTTCCAATGTTCAATAGATTCAGGATCAGTTCCTGTGGATTGGAGGATAGCTAATGTTATCCCACTTTTCAAGAAAGGAGCGAGAGAGAAAACGGGGAATTACAGACCAGTTAGCCTGACTTTGGTGGTGGGAAAGATGCTGGAGTCAATTATTAAAGAGGTAATAATGGGGCATTTGGATAGCAGTAAAAGGATTAGTCCAAGTCACCATGGATTTATGAAAGGGAAATCATGCTTGACTAATCTTCTGGAATTTTTTGAGGATGTGACAAGTAAAATGGATGAAGGGGTGCCAGTGGATGTAGTGTATCTAGACTTCAGAAAGCCTTTGATAAAGTCCCACACGGTAGACTGGTAACTAAAATTAGAGCACATGGTATTGGGGGTAGGGTGTTGACATGGATAGAAAATTGGTTGGCAGACCGGAAGCAAAGAGTAGGAGTGAACGGGTCCTTTTCAGAATGGCAGGCAGTGGCGAGTGGAGTGCCGCAAGGCTCGGTGTTGGGGCCGCAACTATTTATCATATATATTAATGATTTGGAAGAGGGAATTAGGAGCAACACTAGCAAGTTTGCGGATGACACAAAGCTGGGTGGCAGTGTGAACTGTGAAGATGATGTCAGGAGGTTGCAGGGTGACCTGGACAGGTTGAGTGAGTGGGCAGATGCGTGGCAGATGCAGTATAATATAGATAAATGTGAGGTTATCCACTTTGGCGGCAAAAACTAGGGGGCAGATTATTATCTCAATGGGGTTAGGTTAGGTAAGGGGGAGGTACAGCGAGACCTGGGTGTCCTTGTACACCGGTCACTGGAAGTTGGCGTGCAGGTACAGCAGGCAATGAAGAAAGCTAATGGAATGTTGGCCTTCATAACAAGAGGATTTCAGTATCGGAGTAAAGAATTTCTTCTGCAGTTGTATAGGGCTCTGGTGAGACCACATCTAAAGTATTGTGTACAGTTTTGGTCTCCTAATTTGAGGAAGGACATCCTTGTGATTGACGCAGTGCAGCGTAGGTTCACGAGATTGATCCCTGGGATGGCGGGACTGTCATATGAGGAAACAATGAAAAGAATACTAGCTTGTATTCACTGGAGTTTAGAAGGATGAGGGGGGATCTTATAGAAACATATAAAATTATAAAAGGACTGGACAAGCTAGATGCAGGAAAAATGTTCCCAATGTTGGGCGAGTCCAGAACCAGGGGCCTCAGTCTTAGAATAAAGGGAAAGTCATTTAAGACTGAGGTGAGAAAAAACTTTTTCACCCAGTGAGTTGTGAATTTATGGAATTCCCTGCCATAGAGGGCAGTGGAGGCCAAATCACTGGATGGATTTAAGAGAGAGTTAGATAGAGCTCTAGGGGCTAGTGGAGTCAAGGGATATGGGGAGAAGGCAGGCACGGGTTATTGATAGGGAATGATCAGCCATGATCACAATGAATGGTGGTGCTGGCTCGAAGGGCTGAATGGCCTCCTCCTGCACCTATTTTCTATGTTTCTATGTTTCTATAACTTATTCCATGCAGAGGGTGGTGAGCATATGGAATAAGTTGCCAGATGAAGATGTGGAGGTGGTACATCATCAGCAGGGTACTGAGCACAGGAGTTGGGACATCATGTTACAGATGCACAAAATGTTGGTAAGGCCACAGTTGGAACACTGTTTATGTTGCCATGCTATAGGAAGGATGACATTGCAGACATCTACAAGGGTATTACCGGGTTCAGAAGCTTATTAGGAGAGGGTGGATAGTTTAGTTTAGTTTATACTGTAGATACAGGGTGGAAACAGGCCCCTCTGCAACTGAGTCCACGCCAACCATGATCACCTGTAGACTAACCCTACACACTAGGGACAATTTACAGAAGCCAGTTAACCCTACAAACCGGCACGTCTTTAGAATGTGGGAGGAAACCAGAGAATCTGGAGAAAACCCGTGCAGTCACAGGGGCAACGTACAAATTCCGTACAGGCAGCACCCGTATCAGAAATGAATGCGGTCTCTGATGCAGTGAGGCAACAACTCTACCATTGCGACACTGCGCCGTGGATAGGCTGTGGCATTTTCCGCTGGAGCCTACATTCAAGAGGCATTTGGACAGACACAAGTAGACAAGACATAGATGTCCTAGTGCAGGCAAATGGGGTTAGTGTAGATGGGCCAAACGATTAGCATGGACAACCTGTACAACCCTGTGCTTTCATGATGTCACCTCAAGGCTAAGGAGTGCAACAATCACGGAACCTCCAGGGGAAGGAGTGCAAAGATCACAAAGGGTTCTTTTGCCTATAATTATGAAGAGACTTTTATGTCACCGTGCTGGCCTCGGAAGTAACCCAACAGGAACCTGATAGAGGTTGGACAAATATTTGATGGGATTAAAAATAAAATTAGAATATGTGCTGTGAATTGAGTTGATTAGAAGAGAATCAAGCATCTAACATGTGAAATGGAGTAGTTCCTTATATGGTGGTGGAACATTGCCAGCAGAGGTTTGATGCAATCAGGATACTAATAAATGGATGTCAAGTGTTGGATTGGTATTTGAGAGGGATATAATTACATTGGCTGAAAAGACTTTTGATTAGAGCTTTGGAAGTTGGGTGCAGATGGAATAGGGTTTTTCCAAAGACATTTAGATAGATTATGGAAAGGAAGGGTTTCGAGGGCTGTGGGCCAAACGCAGGCAAATGTGATTGCAGGCAGGGACGGGACAGTGGAGCCACGATAGAGTTGCTGCCTTACAGCGCCAAAGACCCGGGTTTGATCCTGACCATGGATGATGTCTGTAAGACGTTTGTATGTTCTCACTGTGACCGCATGGGTTTCCTCCCGGTGCTCTGGTTTCCTCCCATATCCCAAAGACATGAGGTTTGTAGATTAATTAGCTTTGGTAAAATTGTAAAATTGTCCCCAGTGTGTCGGATGGTGCTGGTGTACAGGACGATCGCTGGCCGGCGCAGGCCGAAGGGCCTGTTTCTGTGCTGTATCGCTAAACTCTGTGGGACCAGCCCTGTATGGTCAGCATATACTTAGTGGGCCGAATGGCTTGCTTTCATGCTGTATAGCTCTGTGACTCTGGGTCTGTTCAAGATTGGTGAGGGGAAGAAGAATCTGCTGCTAGATGTTTTCAAATGTTTGTATCTTCTGCCCAACGGGAGCGGGGGAAAGAGTTACAGTGCAAAAACTTTCTCTGCTCTCCAGCTAAATCATTCTGTACATGAGTACAATCAATCCATACACAAGTACAACAGGTAGTGCAAAGGGAAGCAATTTGGAGTGCTTCAAGGCCATGCAAGCTGTTATATAATTGCATGGTGTTTTGCTTGTAACATATTTCTTGCAGTATCTACAATTTTACCTGCATCTTGTTTTAAACAAGATTTTTCTCAGCTTCTGCTGATCAACAATGACTTGCCAACCAATAACTATATCAATTTAACATTAGTTCCTTATCCAATCCCTCCATAGCCCTGTCGCACCTTGAACCTGCTGCCTCCAGGAATGTGTAGGAAGGAACTTGAGATGCTGGTTTAAACCGAAGATAGACACAAAAAGCTGGAGTAACTCAGCGGGACAGGCAGCATCTCTGGAGAAAAGGAATGGGTGACATTTCGGGTGGAGACCCTTCTTCAGACTGATCAATTTGAAGAATTGTCACCCATTCCTTCTCTTCAGAGATGCTGCCTGTCCCGCTGAGTTACTCCAGCTTTTTGTGCCTGCCTCCAGCAATCGTCAACACTTCCCTCGACTCCAGGGAAGTTCAAGGTTCAAGGTCTTTTATTGTCACGTGTACCATTTAAGGTACAGTGATATTCGATTTACCATACAGCAATACTAAAAAAAGCAACGTCACCCAACTTCATAAAAGTTGACATAAATATCCACCACAGCAGATTCCCCACATTCCTCACGGTGATGGAAGGCAATAAAGTCCAATCTTCTCCCCTCTTTATTCTCCCGTGGTCGGGGCAGTCGAAGCTCCCGCAGCCGGCGGACGAAGCTCCTGCAGCTTGGAACTCCCGAAGTCGATCCCCGACAGGGATCGCGAGCTCCACGATGTTAAGTGTTGCAGGCTCCTGCGGCTGGAGCTCCCAAAGTCTGTCCCCAGCAGAGGCCGCCTGCTCCTCGATGTTAGGGCGCAGTGTGGACGGAGATACGATATGGAAAAAAATCGCATCTCCGTCGAGGTAAGAGATTTAAAAAAGTTTCCCCACAAAAACCCGCCCCCTGCCCCCACATAAAACAAGCTAAAGAACACTAAAACATGCATTTAACACATCCTATAAAACAACAAAGAAGGAATGGACAAGACAGACTGTTGGCGAGGCTGCCATTGCTGGCGCCACCCGGTGGTTTTTGTGAATCATCCTATCATTTCATCTCGCGTGGTCTCTGCTCTCTGAGATTTGCTTCCCGATCCTTTCCGGCTCCCCACTCTTTTCAATAATAAAGTCTTGTCAAAACCAGCCTTTGGGTCAATCCTTCAAATTCCTCCCTGTCCATTCTTCCTGGCTAAGGAACCATTTTCCTGAAACCTATCTGTGAAACACCTGAGGGCAAGTTGTATGTAAACCTAAACTTTGCTGCTTCCAAATGCTCCCCTGTTTTCAATATCAAATAATGGTCTGTGAAATTTTGTTAGCTCTGTTAAACATGGAATTATCGCGTTTGCAGACTGATAATTGCTGGTTGTAATCAAGGGAACATTACTCGGGGCTGGTGGGGAGAGGACCTGGGGGATGGGCTGCTGTTGGCAACGCATGAGACATTTTCTGATGTATTTTTCTCCTTTCCAAATGATCCGCAGGACCCTGAATGGTATGAACAAGCAACAGATGTAAGGACACAATTGAAATTCTTGGAACATCTGGAGCAGCTCGAGAAACAAAGGAAGGACAATCAGGAGAGAGAAATTCTATTAAAAGCAGCAAAGGTACAGATGGTCTGCTTGATGTCAGATGGCAGCAGTTTTATAGATGTAATGAAATCGGGTTCCACAAACTTCTATTTTTGGAAGAGAAACGGGGTTGTAACTCAATCCCCACACACAAAATGAATTATGTGAATGCTGCAGTAGATGGGTTATCTTTACTATTTGTTTGGAATTTGATGAAGAGATTTGTATGCTCAGCTCATAGAAACACACCGTACAAGACGTTAGTGAAGCCGCACGTGGAGTATTATGTTCAGTGTTGGTCATCCTGCTATAGGAAAGATGCCATTAAGCTGGAAATTAAGCAAAGATTTACGAGGATGTTGCCAGAACTCTTAGGCTATAAGGCCAGGACATTATTCCTTGGAGCACAGGAGCTGAGGAAAAATACTTAGGATGAGGCTAAGTCAGTCCACTTGGGTGAGAGGAACGGAAGACTGTGCTGATCGGCTGGGGTGAAGTATAAAGAAGACTTGTGAGCAACAAAGGCCAGCTAGTCCATAGCCTGCTGGAGTTACTGTTCAATGAGTTGAAAGACTGGCTCTTTGAGCTGAAGACTAATCAGATTTAGCAAGAAAAAAAACAGAAAATGGTGGAATTACTCAGCAGGACTGGTCGCAACTGTGGCAAGAGACACAGAGTTGATGGTTCAGGGTGGAGACCTTTGTCAGAACAGAAAATTAGGTAAAAGGAGATAGTAAAGTGGCAGGGAGGTGTCATTGACAGGGTCAAACCAGGGTGTCCAGGAGTGAATAGGAGCAATTTGTGAATGAGAACATGGATGGAATAACCTCGACATGAGAAAGTGGGGGTTGTGAAATGCAGAGCCGGTGATGTGCTGGGCAGATCAGGCTGGGCATGGCCTCCACTCCCAGAGAGAGAAAAATGGAAGAAAAAAGCAAGCTGAGGCAATATAGCGGATGGATGACTGTTAATACTGTGAGACCAAGTTACCTGAGGTTTTAGAATTCAGTATTGAACCCTGCAGGTTACAATGAGCCCAGACAGAAGACGAGGTGTTACTTTAATTTACTTTTACTTTAGAGATATGACATGGAAACAGGCCCTTTGGCCCACCCAGTCTTTGCTGACCAGCGATCACCCTGTACACTAATAACAATAATAGAAAAAATAGCACTATCCTACACATTAGGGACAATTTACAATTTACAGAAGCCAATTAACTTACAAACCTGTGCATCTTTAGAGTGTAGGAGTAAACTAGGGCACCCAGAGAAAACCCATGCAGTCACAGGGAGAATGTACAAACTCCGTACAGACAGTACCCGTAATCAGGATCGAATCCGGGTCTCTGGGGCTGTGAGGCAGCAACTCTACCCCTGCACCACTGTGCCGCCCCTCAAGGTGTGTGCTACTGTACCGCCCCCTTCAGGTTTTGCGTGGGCCTGACTGTGACAGTGCAGGATGCCACAGACCACTAGGTCAGAGTGGGGATTGGATGGGGAATTGAGGCGACGGGCAACAGGAATCTCAGGGTCGCTCCTGTGGGCTGAACACAGTTGCTCCACAATGCGGTTGGTGACAAAGGGTACCGCCACGAGCGGTCGTCTGTCTGTCTCCACAGATGCTGCCTGACCTGCTGAGTCCCTCCACCACTTTGTGTTGCGGTTTCTCAATGCTCTCACTCGCTAACTGCTTCCAGCATCTACTTTTTTTCATTTGCAGAGCTGAAGAGTAGAGGGTTTCAGATGTAACTCTGATCACTGTGGGAGAATTAATCAAACTGTGTCTCCAGCTACAAAGTGGTTATCTTCCAGTCATGTTCCTTTGGTTCTTTCACCAGCTGAACTTGTACACAGCTGTGAATTACATGAAAAGCAGTGGGCTCGCATGCTGTGGGTTCCCTAAACTTCAGAGAGCCACCAAGGTTGGTTGGATGGGAATACCTGGTGCCATTGAACTGCAGTTTGACAGAAAATGACAAAGAAACTGCTCGATGTGTGACACTGGTGTCCTCTGAGCTTGCTCATGAAAAATACGCTCAGTGTCCCCAAACCGGTGGTAATCTGATATTGAATCTGTGGTTGAAGAGAACAAGGTGGACTATGTGTTTTATACCGATCCATACGAGTGTTCAACATATACACATACCCCTGCCCAGTGTTTGCATGAATCTAGGAGGTAATTTAAGTCATAATAAAATATTTATTCCCCACAAATATTTTTAAGTAATATTACCCGCAGAGCTTAGAGCTTTAACTGGTTTATTATGCTGCAGCATGAGTTCCTATGTTTTTGTTACTGCCAGTTTAGACAATTGTTTTTAAATCAGCTATTATCCATTTATTTTTCTCTTTCTGTCTGTCTCTCTCTATCTCTATCTCTATCTGTTGCAAAAGAGTGAAAGGGTGAAACAAGAGGTGGAGTGAAATGTAAAACTGGAGGGAGGAATATAGGTAGTCGGGGATAAGGGGGAGGGGAGAGGGAAATATGGGACCCAGGGATGAAAGGTGAGTGCATGAAGGAGGGGGAAGGAGGGGAAAGGAGCAGGGTGACTTGGATGGTGGGATAAATGTACATGCATCGGGGTGGGCAGGGAAGGAGGGGGTGGAATTGGGGGAGTATTACTTGAAATTGGAGAGTTCAGTGTTGATATCATTGGGTCGTAGCAGGCTTCTTTCTGTCTGTAGGTTGCAGGCTCGATGCTGGGGCTGTCAGCTCCTATTCTTACTAATTATTTCTGAAAATCTTTGTAAATTCCCATGGACAAAATGATTAATTTAGAATCAGTCACCACTTGTGTTAAATGTCTTCCCATTTTTATATACTCTTCCTCAGCTTTTAAAAATGAATTCATCTCAGATGGTTGTGGCTGAAGAGATTTGCGTGCCGCTATTGAAATTGCGAGGGGTTTCAAGTGATTCTCAAGCCTTTCAACAAACTGATGGTAAAGGCATTTCATTGATGAAGGAGTGAATGAGTTGAAGGCAGTGAGATGTGGCAGAGCAGTCTGCCCGCGGTGGCAGCTACCGCTGTGCCAGTGCTGGAGGACGGCCTGGAACCCAGCTTCATACTTGCTCCAGTTGGTCCGAGGCGTGGCGACAGAGGCGCTTGGCAGGCTTGCCTTCATTGGGAAGTGTATTGAGTATAAGAGTTGGGACATCATGATGCAGCTGTAGAAGTGACTGGATCACACTTGGAGTACTGTGTGCAGTTCATTAAGTTCAGGTTTATTATTGTTGTGTGCACCCAGGTACAACGAAAAGCTTTGGTGGGCATGCTATCCAATCAGATGGTATATATAAATACAATCAAGTCAAACTCAATTAATAGGTAGAGAAAAAGGGGAAATACAGAGTGTAGAATATAGTTCTCAGTATTCTCCCATTCTTTTTTCAAATAAAAATGTCACCATTTGTATTTTGAATGCAGCAAATGTTAATTCCGTCTCTGCTTGTTGGAGAGAAGCATGTGTAAACAGCAGCATCTCATTTATACCTTATCGTAGCACTTTAGGCTTTAAGATAATTCACAAATAAACTACAACAACATGCCAGAGTCAATTTCAATCTCAGAATGAGCGAGCCTTCATTTGGAGTGATCCTGATCTCAGAACAGAAACAAATTAGACTTTTTTTACAAGAGGGAACTTCCACCTGTCAAACCCTCAGGATCATTTTGCTTCAATCAAGTTCCCTCCCATTTTTCTGATGTCCAGTGATGCAATCCCAGCCTGTCCTTTTCTCCGAAGACAATGTAGCACTAAAAGTATTACTCCAGTAAAGTTTCTCTGAATTGTTTCCAATGCATTTACTTTCTCCCTAAGATAGAAGGATGTGGTCAACATGGATTAGTGAAAATAGGCAAACAGGTTGGCATGGATGCATTGGGCCAGAATGATTCATATTTTGCCATATTGGCTGATCAACGATCTGCTCAGAGCTCAAGGCACTATCAAAGGTAAGCGTGGATTTACAAGGGTTCCCATTCTCGATGGCTGCACACTTGCAGATCTGGCTTGGCATTTCCTAGTTGGATGGTAAAGATTTTAAAAGCTGAACAGACTTTTCCTGACCTTAGATGCACATGAAGTACTTGCTAATGAACATAGTGGAGGATATTTGAAGAATCAAAATGGGGTTGTATCTGTGGAACTGCAACCAGGTCAGAGTCAACTCCACCAGGTAAGGCTTGCTCACTTTGGGTTGTTGAATTCAGCTCTGAATCACAAAACTGTAAAAGCATGGACAGGCCATTTGTCCCATCTTGCCCATGCTGACATGTGGCATATCGGGCTAGTCTCATTTACCTGCATTTGGCCCACATCCCTCTGAACCCTTCCTATCCATATATTTGTCCAAATGTCTTTTTAAAGTTGTGATTGTATCCGCTTCTCTCATTTCCTCTGGCAGCTCATTCCTGATACAGACGACCCTCGGTGGAAAAAGTTGCTTGTGATGTCCCCTCTTCAATCTCTTCCTCCTCACCTTAAGCCTGGAAAGCTAGGGAAAAAGACTGAGCTTATCCATGCCCCTCCTGATCTCACAACCAGAATTAATAGTGCAATTGTTTTTTTCTTGGATTATTTCTTTATTAAAGCATTTATCACACCCCCAATTGCCCTTGAGAAAGGGGGTGGTGAGCTTCTGCCTTAAACCACTGCAGTCTTTTTTTGAAAGGGTGTAGTTGAGGAGGGAGTTCTAGCTTCTGAGCCCAAGTGTGAAAACCACAAAAAAAAAGGCAAATCTTGAAAATATAAAATAAAAGCAGAAATATTTAACTCTTTCTCATTGCACAGGCCTTGCTCAAATTGCAGAGCGTTTTATTTTACAATTTAAGTGTAGCAACTGTTGTAATATCAGAAATGCAGCAGCCAGTTTCACAGTTATGAAATATGTATTTGGGTATTAATTTATTTAAATATTTTGATAGACTCAAAGTGCTGGAGTAACTCAGCGGGTCAGGCAGCATCTCTAGAGAAAAAGGATGGGTGACCTTTTGGGTCGGGACCAGTCTTCAGACTGAATAAGGGGGAGGGAACTGGAGGTAAGAAAAGGCCAGAACAAAGCAGGGTAGGTAACAGATGACCAAGGAAGTTTGGAGCCCACAATGGCCCATTGTTAGCTTGGGATCAGGTGATAACGAAGGGCTACAAGGATTCATTCTGTGATTGAAATTGACTAAATAAGGGTGCCGACCGAAAACGTTACCCATCCTTTTTCTCCAGAGATGTTGCCTGAGTTACTCCAGCACTTTATGTCTATCTTCAAAATAAGAAGGGCGGCACGGTGGCGCAGCGGTAGAATTGTTGCCTTACAGCGCTTGCAACACTGGAAACCCGGGTTCGATCCCGACCACGGGTGATGTCTGTACGGAGTTTGTACGTTCACCCCGTGACTGCGTGAGTTTTCTCCGAGATCTTCAGTTTCCTCCCACACTCCAAAGGGTTTGTAGGTTAATTCGCTTGGTACATGTAAAAATTGCCCCTAGTGCGTGTAGAATAATGTTAATATGCGGGGATCGCTGGTTGGCGCGGACTCGGTGGGCCGAAGGGCCTGTTTCCGCACTGTATCTCTAAACTAAAGTAAACTAAACTAGTATGCCAACTTGGTCGGCATGGTCAGGTTGGGCTGAAGGGCCTGCTTGCATCCTGTACAGATCTATGACTCTATGGAAGCTTGCCATGCCTCTGAGTGGAGTGTGCCTTTTTAAAATATTGGATTTTTTTTTAAGGAGTAAGTTCCACATTCATTATCAATCGAGGAGTGGAGAATTGCCAATGGACTCGGATGAAAAATTATTTAATAGAAGTGGCATAGGATTTGATGGCGTTAGCTGCAGGGTGGGACCTGTGGTCGATCGCAGTGACAGGCCCTTTCTCAAATGATTGGTCGCATTGTGGTGCAGCTTTGCAACATGTTTCCAAGAATCCTCTCGCTGTCATTGGTCACTTGCCCCCTCATTCGAAATCCCAGCAGAGCTTTGAACCCCTGTCCTACTGCCTTGTCCAGTGATTGTTTGATGAGCTCCATTCATACGTGTGATAGATGGCATTCAGTCCACTCAACAACCACTGATCCTCATTGGGAAAGACCCAGACAGCGATCATTCACACAGCCTGGCCCATTCCACCTCCACAGGAAGCATTGTGTTCCTGAGCTGAAATGAAAGGAACTGGGAGAAACTAACTCCCAAAATGAAAATTAAATGCAAGGAAAGCACTTGCCTGTCGGACCCCATGTGAACACCATGTGTCAAACTTGAAAATTGGAACGTCATCCTCACCTCTCCTGAAATAAAGTAAGAAAAATTTCCTTTCTTTTTATACTGAAGTGAAGGAACTATTAATGCCCAATGTGACAGAATGATATTGCCTTCAGTGCAATAAGACGTTTTAAAATGTAGTCTATAGATCATAATGGAGAATGTCCTGCTGGAATGAAACCCCCTGTAGTTCAGCCATATTGTGTACATTGATGATTTATTTAAATCATAGTTGATCTGAGCGTCAGCGATTTGTCACATCTTAAAAGAATAATCTCTCTGCAATGGCCCAGCAGCAACTTTAAAAAAACTTCTTTCTTCATCTGACTGTTTGGAGAAAGAAGGTTGCTTCACAAGATTAAATAACATCAGTACTAATTGGAGAACAATATTGTCCCAATACATCATGTTACATGCTGGATACAAATGACTCATTGGAAGTCTGCACATGGCTAGTTGTGTTTCCAATAAACCGAAAAATGATCAACATTTGATTTGAGACATTTTTGCACAAGGTATGCATGTAAACTTGAATCATTTTGTGCATTCCTTCATCAAATGTTAAGGTGTACGTTAATGTTGTATTTATCGTTACGAGCCATCAGTTTTCTTGTCATAGGTTGTTTGTAAATGTTCTGTAAATCTATGCACTTTAAGAACTTTGAATAATAACATGCATGAGTCACTATGTTCTTGTTAGTACCCGTGCCTAAAACGTGGAATCAAATCCCCCATCAGAAATGTTAGTGCAATAATTGAACACAGTACTGAGGGCATGCTGCATTGTCAGGGCTGCAGACATTCTCATGAAAGTGAACCAAGACCGTGTCTGCTCTCCATGGGATACGCCAGATCCTCTTGGCACTACTCTGAGTATGATCTGGGGGGGATTTCCCTGCAAACATTGAGCTATTTCTCAACCGTTTTGGTGCAAGGGATCATAAATCTGCATGGATCTCTTTAAGGCATTTGGACAGGTATATGGATAGCAAAGTTTAGAGGGATATGGATCAAATGTGGCAAATTGGTCTTGCATAACTGGGGCACCTTGGTTGGCACATTTGGGCCAATTTCTGTGCTCCATGACTCTAATC
>CM075978.1:173740705-173878911 GCA_038087875.1 Malacoraja senta
GTGCAGGTCTCTCAGGCCCAACCACCTTCAACTGCTTCATCTATGATCATGAGGTCAGATATGAAGACATTTATTAACTACACAGAATTTAAGATTCAATAGGTATTGAAGTAGTCTGTGCCGACATGTAGAAACATAGAAACATAGAAAATAGGTGCAGGAGTAGGCCATTCGGCCCTTCGATCATTCAATATGGTCATGGCTGATCATCCAACTCCGTATCATGTACCTGCCTTCTCTCCATACCCTCTGATACCTTTAGCCTCAAGGGCCACATCTAACTCCCTCTTTAATATAGCCAATGAACTGGCCTCAACTACCTTCTGTGGGAGAGAATTCCACAGATTCACCACTCTCTGTGTGAAAAATGTTTTTCTCATCTCGGTCCTAAAAGATTTCCCCCTTATCCTTAAACTGTGACCCCTTGTTCTGGACTTCCCCAACATCGGGAACAATCTTCCTGCATCTAGCCTGTCCAACCCCTTAAGAATTTTGTAAGTTTCTATAAGATCCCCCCTCAATCTTCTAGGGGGGGTCTTATGTAACAAGCTATAAACAATATCCAGGTTTTGGCTCATTGCTAAAGAGTAAAATTCATGTCATTTGGACTGAGAGCTAGAGGTTCTCTCCCTGTGATATTCATTGGCGTTAACCTCTGCCACTGTTGATTTTTTTGACAACCATTGACTAGAAACTTGGCTGCATCAGTCACTGGCATACTAGGGCTGCGAAACTGTTATAAACTGGGTATTTTGTAGCGATCGACTTGCCTGGAGCCATTCCACCTGCAAGTATGAGTGAAATGGACTATTGGGCTCCTTGCTGGTTGAGGTTCAACCCCAGCCGTGCCAGGACCAGACTTGTTTGACGTGTCGTCCATCAGCTGTAAGGTTTGAGTGTGCCCGAGTGCATCATTGTGATCTTGAGATGATCTATTCTTAGAGCATTTAGTATTGACTGAACAACATTTAGCTGTTTGATTGCTGATGATTTTAATATTATGTATCGATATCCACCAGAAATTTGGGTGCTTTATGGGGGAGTGTGATAGGTGGAACTAATCAGGTAAAATTGTCCTTTTCCTCTTATTAGGTGTCTGCGATGAAGCACAGTATGTGGATGTTCCGTCAATCCCACTAAAGTATATTATTGATCAAATGACAATGCAATATTTTTAGTCTCCTAATGGCACTGTGCAATATTGGCTGTCGTTATTATGCTGAATGAAAGAGAACAAACTCAAAATAAAGCCTGTGTGAGAAACACGGATGATTCAGTGGTAGTGTTCCAGAAGGATTTAGATTAGTTTGACAATTCTTGTGATATATGATGACAATATGAAATATGGCATGTTGGTTAAAGAGCATAGAATGAAAATTCAAAATCTTTTTGACTGGGGCTCAGAAACTTTTGAAAATAACTCCATGGAAGCAGCCTCAGAGTTCACTGTCCTGTGTCAGGAAAACAAATCTAACATGCTGGAACGTAAGAAGTGAAGATGGTCATTTTACCTTTAAAAAAAAAAATTGAAATTTTGAAAATTCTCAGCAGATCAGGCAGCATTGTTGAGAAGTTAACTGTGAAACAATGGATCTGTCTTTGGAGATATGAGTTGAGTCATAATGACTCTCTTGAGCCTTGTCTCCTTCTGAGTTAATTTGGAAAGCAATTCGCACAGAGGGTGATAGAAGTTTACCCTGATTCTAAATTTGGGTCACAGACCCACCATGACCTCATGGGAAAGTAGCAGGCTCGAGGGCTGAACGGTCTCCTGCTTCTGCCAAGGCAACTACTTTAAAGGGAAGCTTTTGAAAAAATCTAATCTAAACCCAGTAGCTCCAGGCAGAGGAATCTATCGGATTGCCTGTGTCCTTTTTAAGTTCCACCTTCTCTCGATTCTGACAATTATTCTAACTCTGTCTGAATTTCTAGCTTGTAGCTTACAATGAGGATAATGTTATCCCTTGCCTATTGCCACCTGGTGTGCAGTGTGGTGGTGGAGAGGAAGACAAAAGCATGAAGGTTCATTATGGAGAAGGGACTGAAGATACAAAGTGTGAATCTGTATTGTGATTGCTCAAGAGATTTCTCTGTGAATATATTTGCATGCAACATCACATGTTGACACGTCTAACATGGTAGCAGCTGGGACAGGTGAAGTGAGAGTTGGTGTTTCGCAGTACAGACTTGTCTATTTTTAAGTTAGTTTCCTAAATTTGATTGGCTGGTGATCTCTATTCACTGTTCTTTTTTTGCTGGTTTTGCAATTAAACCGTGACATTCAGTTCTAATGATTTGAGCTGCTGCCGTAATATCTCCCTCCATGTTTAGAGGAACTTGGTTCAAAGGGCTTTGGGAGAATGAGTATAACGGCAGCCAAAATAAGCCGTGCCTTCTCTAAACATCAAGATAAAAATCAGTCTGAAGAAGGGTCTCGCCTGTCCTTTCCCTCCACAGATGCTGTCTGACCCGCCGGCTATTGATCAAAATGAAAAACCTGCATTCATGAGATGAATTGCATCTATTTTCAGGATATTCTAGTGCTCCACAGCCAATCAAGTCCTTCAGAGGTGTGATTATTGCTGTCAAATAGAAAAATACAGCAGCAACTTTTCACAATTGTAGCTGTCTAACAACAAAGCGTGAATGTTCAGATCATTGGTGGTACATTTGTTTAATTTAATTTCTTATGTGTACCGAGGTACAGTGAAAAGCTTTTAGCATGCTATCCAGTCAAGAAAAAGATTATACAGGAGCACAATCAAGCTGTTCACAGTGCAAAGATAAAGGGTAGAACATTTAGTGCAAAGATATAACACTGAAGTCCGATAAAGTCAGAGTAAGGAAACAGGCCCTGCAGCCCAGCTTGCCCATGCCGACCAAAGTACCCCATCTACACTAATCCCACCTGCCTGCATTTGGCCCATATCCCTCTGAACCTTTCCTATCGCAGTCTGATTAAAGAAAGTTCAAAGGTCTCCAATCAGGTGGATGGGAGTTCAGGACCGCACTCTAGCTGATGAGAGGACCATTCAGTCGCATGATAACAGCTGAGAAGAAATTGTTCCTGCCACCTGCTCTCTTTATTGGCCACTCAGCTGTATCTGATTTGCAACTTCATTTCGTGAAAAGCTATTCCACTCTCGGGCTTCGCGTGATGAGCAAAAAACAGACCAACACCAAGAGAGTAAATTTCTTGGCAACACCACGAATTGTGTGAATGCGCTTTTTATCGTTCCAGAAGAATTAAAACTGAATGGAAATGCTTGCACGAGCCCTGGTCCAGATTGTCATCTAAACACGGTTTGGGGGAAGGGAGGGGGGGGGTGCAGTTAATGCTGTAATGGGCCGCTGTGAATGTCACTGTTCATCCAGTGGGGGTGGCACAACCAGCGCCCCGAGAAATGACCCGATCAAATGTTTTATTATTTAGTGATAACGGATGGAGGTCAAATGTTGTCCAGGCAAAGCATTGGAACTTGCTGCTCTTTGCAAGTTGTGTTGGACCTTCTGTGTTTTGGAAGCAGGATCAAGTACTTCAGTTGAATTTCCCAGGACTTTCCAAGAACTTTGGTTTAGTTTAGAGATACAGCATGGAAATTGGCTCTTTGGCCCACCAAGTCTGCACTCATCAGCAATCACCCGTCCACTAGTTCTATCCTACACATTAGGGACAATTTACAGAGGTCAATTAACTTACAAACCTGCACGTCTTTGGAATGTGGGAGGAAACCGGAGCACCCGGAGAAAACCCACGCAGCCACAGGGAAAACGAACAAACTCTGCACATACAGCACTGTAAGGCAGCAATTCAACCGCTGTGCCGCCCAGTTCTGTGGTGTCTACTGATAAACAGTCCCCTGGTTGAATTTCTCAGCTTGGAGAAGTAATTGATAGCCTAGGTGGGAAGGGATCTCCTGGTTTGTGGAATTCCTTGGGATAGACACAAAAAGCTGGAATACTCAGCGGGACAGGCAGCATTTCTGGAGAGAAGGAACGGGTGATGTTTCAGGTCGAGACCCTTCATCAGTGGAATTTCTTTCTGTGTGCGACTGATGCTGTGGTTCACCCCAGTATCTCCCTGACAAAGTTGCTGCTGTTCCATGGTAAGGGGATTGACATGAACTACTTAGTTTAGTTTATGATTGGCGACACATGGAATGCAGATGTTGGAATATTGAGCAAAGCGCAAAGTGCTGGAGGAACTCAGCAGGTTGGGCAGCTTCTGTGAAGGGAATGGACAGATGACGTTTTGGGTTGGGTCCCTTTTCAGACTGATTCAGACTGATCAATCTGAAGAAGGGTCTCGACCCGGAACGTCACCCATTCCTTCTCTCCAGAGATGCTGCCTGACCCGCTGAGTTACTCCAGCATTTTGTGTGAGCCTTCTTGCTGCCTGGATTCGAGGGTATTAGCTATAAGGAGGGGTTGGACAAACTTGGATTATTTCCTGTGAAATGTTGGTGGGTGTGGGAAGGCCTGATGGAAATATATCAAATTTTGAGGGGCCTATATAGAGTAGACAGTCAGAACCTGTATCCAGGGCGTCTATCTACTCTGGTATTTGAGGGTATCTCCTTAAGGTGTGAGGGGCAGGTTTTTTTGCACTGAAAGTGATGGGTGTTGGAACACACTGCCAGGGATGGTGGTGGAGGCAGAGACGATAGTGAAGTTTAAGGGGCTTTTGGATAGGCACATATGCTGGGAACAGAGAGATCTGGAATATGTGCAGGCAGAGGAGATTAGTATAATTTGACATCATGTTCAGCACTAACAATTTGGGCTGAAGGGCCTGTTCCAATGCTGTACCGTTCTAAGTTCTATGATGATGCCCCCCCTCCCCCCCCCCCCCACCATGGTGCAGTTGGGGAGGGAGATTCAGGATTTAAACCCAGTGACAATGAAGGACTGGTTACACGTTTTCCAACTCGATGGTGTGTGAGAGGACCTGTAGAGTCTGGAGTTTCCCTGTGTTTCCTGTCCTGTTGGGAGGGAAGATGTGGATGTATCTAGTTCCCTGTAGTTGTACCTCCAGCTCAAGATTGCAACCTCCCTTTCACTGCCCTTCACACCAACCTCCCCGTCTCTCACCCCCTCCTGGCAAATCCTCACACTTCCCGACAGCCACTCCACTCCCACCCCTCACCCCGTGATATTTTTACCACCACTTAGTCCTCTCACCCTCTGTCCACCATGCTCTGTTCCGAAGCAATTGCCCCCCCCCCCATGTCCCCAATGTTTCCTCTCCCCTCATCCCCCATCTCCCCTCTAATCTCCTGTCTCCCCTCTCCTCGTCCTGCATGTATTCCCTCCCTTGTTACCCTTGTTCCCAATGTCTCGCCCTTCCCTCATCCCCATGTCTCCCCTCCCCTCGCCCTGAATGTATCCCCTCCTCTCCATCCCCACATCTCTCCTCCCTTTCCTTCCTTCCCAGATCTACCCTTTGCTTCCATGGATAGTGTACTCCCTTGTCCCTTCCCAGCTCATTTCCCCTCACTTCTCAGCTCCGACTCCACATTCCCTGTCTTCCCTTTTCCTATATCACTTTTACCTTTAATTTGTAGTGATCTCTTCCCTATCCCTTTCCCACCCTTTGCACTGTGCTCCCTATGCTCCACTCATGTTTATCCTTGTCCCTTTTATCCCAGTCCTTCATTTATCACCCAAAGCAGAGTTTAGGTTTGTCCCACTTTCTCTCTCTTTCCTTTCTTTATCTTTCTTTAATTTTCTCTTTTTCTCTCTTTTCTCCCTCCTTCGCTGTTGGATAGTTGTGCCACGTCTGCCTTCATGTTTCCATTTAGTTGTCATGTTCGCTAATTAGGGATCTGCTGCATGCTTCACCTTGTTAATTAAAAGGACTGGCATACAGTGAGCCTCAGGGCAATGCAAAAATAAGAGCCTTGCGTTAATGCCACAAGAAACGTTCAGCCTGTGAAGTCATTTCTTCTCATCTAACTTACAATTTTTTTTCCAATTTGAAATGAATAAATCATTGAGATTTTCCTTTTCGTGTGTGAATAATGTAGCTTCGCATCCTGAGATATGTAAATTGTATGCAATCGATTTGAAGGTGAGGTTTACCGTATTTTGTGTAGTCAAAGGGCAGTTGTATGCATTGAGCTTCCAGTCGCACTCTCACCCCATACGCCCTCTATTACATGTTGCAGGCATCGTACCTGTGGACACAACCTGCTGAATGCTCTTGTTCTTGAGTTATGGACTGCTGTCAAGGCACCCATTTGTTGCCCATGTCCGATACCCCTGACAAGTCAAGAGTGTTTAATTGTCATATGTACCGGGGGTGAATGGATCGTATCTGCTGCAGCCTGACAGGCCTGTAAACGCAATAACACGCAGATAATCAGTGATACAATAAATTGATAACCGTAATACCAGATAACCATCATCGTGCAAAACCAAAGTTTGTAGTGCACCCAAGGACACATTCCATACATAATCATAGATGGTGTGGTTAGTGTTGTGCAATGTTCAAGAGCAGGATGGGTGCTGGGAAGAAGGTGTTCTGTATCTGGATGTCATGGTTCTCAGGCCCCTGTACCACATCCCCAATGGGAGTAGTGAGATGAGAGTGTGGCTGGGGTTTTGTGGATCTTTGATGATATTGACTGCCCTTCTGAGGCTGTAGATCCCTTTGATGGTGGGGACATCAGTACCTGAGAGTGTCTACTACTCTCTTTAATCATCTTTGTTCCTGGGCATTCAAGTTGCCGAATCAGGCCATGATGCAACCAGTCAGTATGATCTCTACTGTACATCTATGTAGGTCCGATAGAGTATTTGTCAAACATAGACACAAAATGCTGAAGTAACTCAGCGGGACAGGCAGCATCTCTGGAGAGAAGGAATGGGTGACGTTTCGGGTTGAGACCCTTCTTCAGATTTTACTCCTGACCCAAAACGTTACCCTTTCCTTCACTCCAGAGATGCTGCGTGTCCCACTGAGTTACTCCAGAATTTTGTGTCTATCTTCGATGTAAACCAGCATCTGCAGTTCTTTCCTACACAGAGTGTATTTGTCAACATGGGCAAGTGCATTCTTAAACCTGTGGTGGAATTCCCCACACCCTGTGGGAAATGTAGACCTCTGGGATTGTTTTTGGGTTGTTTGTAAATATGCTTACATTATTCAGCCATTCAATCTATAAGGATGTTCCCATACTGTGATGTTGTCGAGTCCAGAAGATAAAATAAAAGAGTCTGGAGTTGGTCACCTTGCTTTGTTCACTGCACGATTCTAATATCAGCCTAACACGGTGCTCCATAAGGATATGTTCTCAGCCCCTCACTATAGTCCCCGTGCACCCACCACTGTCCGGCAAAGTCTGCACTAATTCCAGGTGAAGATCTGGGAGACTGGAGGGTTGCTAATGTTGAACTGTTATTTAAGATGGGGAGCAGTGAGAAATGAGGGAACTACAGGCTGGTGACATTGTCGACAGTGGTGAGTAAGTTGTTGGTACGTTCTGGTTGCCCAGCTACAGGAAGAAGTCATTCAGTTGGAAAGGGTGCAGAAGAGATTCTCCAGATTGTCCAGAAGAAGGATCTCGACCCGAAACATCATCCATTCTTTTTCTCCAGAGATGCTGCCTGGCCCGCTGAGTTACTCCAGCATTTTGTGTCTACCTCCAGATTGTTACCTGGTCTTGTAGGCTTGAGTATTAGTGGATGGTTGGATATGTTGGGACCGTTTTCTTTGCAGCATATGAGGCTGATGGGTGACCTTATTGAGGTGTACAAGATCATGTGACATGGATATAGTAAACTCTCACAGTCTTTTTCCCAGGGTAGAGGATTCTAAAACTACAGGGCACCGGCTTAAGATGGAAAGGGAGAGATTTAAGAGCATCTTAAATCTCTCCCTTAAGATGGAAAGGGAGAGATTTAAAAGGCCTCAGGGGCAACTTTTTAACTGAAAGCCCTGTCCCACTGTACGAGTTCATTCAAGAGCTCTCCCGAGTTTAAAAAAAATCAAACTCGTGGTAAGCACGTAGAATGAACGTAGCGGGTACGTCAGAGCTCGGGGACGTCTCTTAGCGGCTCGTAACGCTAACGACAGGTACTCGGGAAACACAGTAAGCTCGGGAAGACTTTTCAACATGTTGAAAAATGTCAACGAGAGCCCCGAGTACCTGCGAGCGGCCATTACCGTAAATCTCAGAGTTCGAATCAGGGCAAACTCGGGAGAACTCTTGAATGAACTCTTACAATGGGACAGGGCTATGAGAGTATCTGGAATGATCTGCCAGAGAACTCTATAAAAGCAGATACAATTATAAGTTTTAAAAGACATTTTGACACATAAGAAGGGTTTATAGGGATATAGGCTCAATGCAGGCAAATGGGACTAGCCCAGTATGCAAACTGGTTGGTATGGGCAAGGTGGGTCGAATGACTCTAATTAAACATCTTGACTTTCATTGAGGTATATAGGTGCTTTCCTAAATAGGTTGCAGAGCCCACAGTGTCAAAGCCCTGTACTATAACTGCGGCCCACTGATTACACCTGTTAGAAGTGGAGATCTTGTACTGGGTCTGCAGACTTCACAAACTATTTTCCAAGTCTACACTTTGATCATACGGAATTAATGAAAGATTCTGTGTTCACATGAATTCTCGGCACATTAATCAAGATGTCGTGCAGCACCTCAGAATGGGTTGTGTATACATGATTGAGAGCAGAGGGTTGTGCTTGCATGCCTTTCCTTGCCAAGACCCTAAACGCTGTAATTGCCTCCCTAAACTTCGTCATCTATCAACACCTCCGTTCCTCCTTGATCTTCTCAACCTAGATATTCAACCAAGCTTTTGTTCATCCCGCCTCATATATCATGTGGTACAGGGCTACATTTTATTCGTGTTTTTTGCTATGTTTGGGGCACCACTGCTACAGAAACCCGAATACAAAGAAACATCAGATCACTGAACTACAGTGTTTGATGGAATCACAAGAGACTGCAGATGCTGTGATCTTCAGCAAAGAAACAAAGTGCTGGACAAACTTAGCGGGTCAGGTAGCATCGGTGGAGGGAACAGACAGACGATGTTTCAGGTCGGGACACTTCTTCAGTCTGTTGGAGGTGGGGACGAGAGACCTGGAAAGAAAGTTGGGGTGGGCCAAAGCCTGCCAAGTGAGAGGTGGATACATCAAAGGGGGGGGTTGAATGGCATATGGGTGCAGTAAGTGACAGATGTCACCTCAATAGCCCTACACTCATCCCTGATCATTTGGGTAACAAGGGCATTTACGTTAGACTCCTAGTTATTGACTGTAGCTCCACTTTCAACACCATAAATCCAACTAAACATCTCTAAACTCCTGGAAAACTCCCCCTCTGCATCAAGATCCTTTACTTCCGACAAATCAGGCACAGTGAGGATAGGTGACAAATCCTCCTTCTCGACAATTCTCAACATCTGTGCTCCACAAGGATGCATTCCCAGCCCTACTATACTCCCTCTACACTCACGACTGTGTATCCAAATTTTGCTGTAACTCTAAAGAGTCGTACACCAAGGAAGCAGGCCCTCCAGAGTGAAGAAGGATCCTGAACTGAAATGTCACCTGTTCATGTTCTCCAAAGATGCTGCCTGACCCGCTGAGTTACTCCAGTACTTTGTCTTTTCCTGTTGTTATTACAGCTCAGCTGAGGTCAAAATGCTCGAACCAAGCAGTAAATATTTTGTTTAATTAATCTTCATGAGATTGGTGTTCATGAGATTTTGCAACTCCTCTGGCCTTCAACACCTGTTCTCACTTGGTGCCTCGTGCACAAGTGAACATTGTGCTGTTCACACACTTTGTAAGCTGGTCTGTGTCTGTACCCTGGGCATGTCTTACACTTCATAATCAACATCATTAAATCCTTGTTCCTTCAATGCCTGACCAGTCCTCTGTGATGTTGGCAAGACTCATCACTGTGGCTTGAAGCAAAGGATGTTCCTGTTTCTTTGGAGGACAGGCTTTGAATTGTGGCTCATGAATCAATAGCGTTTAATTGTCGTATGACAATGAAATTCTTCCTTGCTGCCATTTTACAGACCTGTTCACGCAACAAGCATAGATAAATATACAATAATCAATACTACAATAAATTAATAACCATAATATTAGGTAAAGATAATAGCACAAAACCAAAGTATATAGAAGATCACAGTTGCTGAGGTTAGTGTCGTGCAGTGTTCAAGAGCCTGGAGGTCACGGTTTTCAGGCTCCTGTACCTTCTTCCTGATGGTAGTAGTGAGATGAGAGAGTGGCCAGGGTGGTGTGGATCCTTGATGATATTCGGCTGCCTTTTTGAGGCAGCGCCTCCTGTAGATTCTTTCGTCATCGGGTGGCGCCGCGTGTGCGTCTGTCCTTTTATCCTTTTTGTTATTTTTAGTCTGTCTAAAAGCATGTTTTAGGTCTTTTAGTCTTTTTTATGTGGGGGATGGGGGGGGGGGGAAGGGGAAACCGTTTTCTCAGTCACTACCTGGTCGAGGATGCATCTATTCTCCGAGCCGCATCTTCGCCCCCCCCCCCCCCTCGCGGCCTACCATCTGGATTGGCACGGCCTTTCCTGCCGGAGACCGGCCAGAGCTTCAGCGGCGGCGCAGCACTGAATTCCATCGCGGAGCAGACGATGCCTTACTGGGAATCGCCGTGTGGAGCTCCTGAGTGTTGGGTCAGCTGATTACATCATGGAGCTGTAGTTTGCAGAGCTTCCTGCCGCGGGCAGCGCTGACTTTAACAGCGCGGAGCCTGGGATCCTTGCCGGGGTCGCCAGCATTGAATCTCCACCCAGCTCGGCCTGTGGACTTCGGCCTGTGGACGTGGTCTCCGGTAGGAAGTGGCCGATTCGGAAACTCCAAGCCACTGAGAGTGTTCTCCGTTCCGACGCCGGAGCTACGATCATCCCGGCGAGAGGGCCTGAAACATCGGGCCTCCGTTGCGGCAAATGCGGAGGGCCCAAAAGGCCCCGACCACGGGTGAACAAAGAGGAAGAGGACTGAACTTTATTGCCTTCCCTCACAGTGGGAAATGTTGATGCCGCTGTGTGGGGATGTTCATGTTAAACTCTTTCGTGTATTGTGTTCTTTTTATTCGTATGGCTGTATGATAATTCAAATCTCACTGTACCAATTGGTGCATGTGACAATAAATGTCTCTTGAACTCTCTTTTGACCTCTTGAACTCTTGATGGTGAGGTCAGTACCGGTGACAGAGCGGGCCAGGTCCACCACTCTCTGTAAGCTCCTTCATCGCTGTGTTCGAGTTAACGAACCAGACCTTGATGCCACAGCTATACACTAGAGGCTCTCTAGTTGTGGAGGCTCTTGTCTCTGTCCTAGTTAGCGCCTTCCTTGGTTACACCCTGTTTCTTTCCTCACCTACACTGGCTTCTGCTTCCTCGCTTCAGTCCAGTATTCTCCATCTCATGCTTTGTCCATATGTGGGTTTCCTGTCGTTCTTTCAACATGCTGTTAGCGCTATGGTTTAAGAAAGGAAATAATTTATTTTCACCTAAGAGGCAAGAAATGTCAACAGAGTTGCCCGTCAGCGATGCAGGGCGCTGGACTGCTGTATGCCTGGGTTGCTGAGGCACCCACACTGGTTCCTTTCAATTCAGTGTGACCGACAGCATTGCTGAGCATGAGACTGATCTCATTTGGTATCGAGTCCTGAAGCCTGAGACTGAGTCCTCTGAACCGACTGACAATTCCCAGGGAACTGATCCCGGATAATGCCCTTGGCTCCTTCAGGCTGGGCACCAAGCTGAGACGAGCTTGCCCTTGTATATGTCTGTGAGTCAGGAAATTGTTTGAAGGAACCTTGCCCTCGGTGGTGAATGCAGCTGGTTCTGCTCGCCTCGGGCATGCACCGTTGCCGCATCACTTGAAGCAGCAATTGTGTTGTTTCCTCAAAGTCTTCATTAAACGGATGCTTCATTTGTAGCGCCATGTTTAAACGCTGATCTGCATCTGACAGCAGAAATGCGTTCAATGAGGCTGCCTGCAGTGTGCCGTTAATTCTCCTAAATCGTAGGGCAAGACAGATAAAAGCAGCGGAGTAAGCACTTGCACTCGACAGTTTCTGAGACGAGATTGTCGCATTAAGTAGGGAAATGGCACGAGTACAACCAGCAAGTCTTTGCTGACCTTTATGCTCCACTTGAGCCCTCTGCTCGTCTCCTCTGAATCGGTCACCATAAGCTTCTACCGCTTCTGGTTAGGGTTAAATACAAATGGCAAATGTGCAGCACACAAGGCAGAGTTGGTGGAGGGAGAAACAGTTAGTGCTTCAGGGTTGATGACCTTTGATGGATATGCAGACTGGTGGGATATGCATCATGTGCAGGCAGAGGAGATTATTTTTACATGATATCTTGTTCAGCACGGACATTGTGTGCCGAAGGGCCTGTTCCTGTGCTGTACTGTTGTAGGTTGTGGAATGAGGAGACTCACGGCACAAGTTAGAGTTGTGTGGTAGGGGGAGAGAGACGATGTGCCTGGTCGTGACGTTATTTAGAAGCGGGTGGACATTGTGGGTGGGGAGTGGGTTGTAAGGTGAGGATGGCCAACCAGACCCTTGCCCTTTATGGGAGGAGAGGTGGTGAGAGCAAGAGTCAAGTGTGTATAATTGTTATATGTACCGACAACAGAACAAGGAAATGATTACTTGCAGCAGCATAACAGGCCTGTAATACAATGCTCACAGATAACACAATAAACGAAAAAGAATCAATAAATTAATTATCCCAATACTAGTGCAAAAAAGCCCAAAGTGCATAGTTGAACTAAAAGCAGTCCATTGTTCACAGTTCAGTTGGTGTTGTGTGGTGTTCAAAACTCTGATGGTTGTTGAGATGTAGCATTCATGAACTTGGTGGTCACAGTTTTCAGACTCCTATACCTTCTTACCAATGGTAGCAGCGAGATGAGAGCAGGAGATAGATGGGTCCTTCACCATGCTTGCCTCATCCACGGAAGAGGCTGTGATTTCCACATTGGCTCCAGAACCCACAGAGCTGGAATAAAGATGTCATCCTTGATCCTAAAGGATTGATCAAGTCATGGAGTCATATACAGTAGCATAGAAACGGGCCCTTTGACCCAACCTGCCCCTGCCGACCAAGATGCACCCATAGTGAATTAACAATTTAATATTTTTGACACCCACTTGTGTCACCAATCTTCACCCAACCTCATTTTATTGATGTACATTTTAATTTCAGAATTCAATTTTGTAGTTTCTTTTTGCCTTCCTTATTTTTTATAAATGTCATTGTATTTCATTGTATGTCATTATGTGCTTAAAATACTTGTCCCTTACCTTCAATTGTTCCCTTGTGTCTTTATTCATGAGTGCTTTGTTTGTTCTTTGAAGAATATATTTTTCCTGCTCGGTTTTGAGTACAGTATTAGTGCCCCCTTATTATTCTATATCGATTCATATTACAGTATCTTACACTTTATGTTGTTTCATTCTTGACTTCAATATCAGCTTTTCTCCAATCATTTTTTTCTCTTTTCGTCATTATGAGCACTGTTAGATGATCACTCTTGCCTCGATGTTCCCCTGCTTTTCATTCCCTTATCTGTTCTAATTCGTGTCCCATCACTAGATCCAATAGCAAACCTTCCCTTGTTTGTTTTTGTAGACACTGGGCTATCTGTACACTTCCCTGTATCTATCCCTTAACTATTGGGGTCGAGGGGTCAAAGAAGGGTGGATTACCTTAGACGCAGTCGTGAGCAATTTCCACAGTGACCTCAAGTGATTTAACTACCATGGCAGAAATTGGAAAAGCAACTCTGTGGAGGGTGGGTGCAGAATTGGAAGGCTGCAATGCAGTTGAAGGACATTTTGAGAAGCAATTAGCGGATTCCTTCCACTAGAAGGAATCTGTGGTGGAGGTGAGGTCAGCGAGGTTGTGTGTTTATGAAGGTAGATGAAGTTGAGATTATTTTACATCCACCTGTAACCTGAAGCAGGGAAGACAGGGTGGCAGAGTCATAGAGTCATACCGTACGGAAACAGGCCCAACTCGTCCATGTGGATAAATGTGAGGTTATCCACTTTGGTGGCAAAAACGGGAAGGCAGACTATTATCTAAATGGTGGCCGATTAGGAAATGGGGAGGTGCAGCGAGACCTGGGAGTCATGGTACACCAGTCATTGAAAGTAGGCATGCAGGTGCAGCAGGCAGTGAAGAAAGCGAATGGTATGTTGGCCTTCATAGCAAGAGGATTTGAGTATAGGAGCAGGGAGGTTCTACTGCAGTTGTACAGGGTCTTGGTGAGACCACACCTGGAGTTTTGCGTACAGTTTTGGTCTCCAAATCTGAGGAAGGACATTATAGCCATAGAGGGAGTGCAGAGAAGGTTCACCAGACTGATTCCTGGGATGTCAGGACTTTCATATGAAGAAAGACTGGATAGACTTGGCTTATACTCGCTAGAATTTAGGAGATTGAGAGGGGATCTTATAGAAACGTACAAAATTCTTATGGGGTTGGACAGGCTAGATGCAGCAAGATTGTTCCCGATGTTGGGGAAGTCCAGGACAAGGGGTCACAGCTTAAGGATAAGGGGGAAATCCTTTAAGACCGAGATGAGGAAAAACTTTTTCACACAGAGAGTGGTGAATCTCTGGAACTCTCTGCCACAGAGGGTAGTTGACGCCAGTTCATTGGCTATATTTAAGAGGGAGTTAGATGTGGCCCTTGTGGCTAAAGGGATCAGGGGGTATGGAGAGAAGGCAGGTACGGGATACTGAGTTGGATGATCAGCCATGATCATATTGAATGGCGGTGCAGGCTCGAAGGGCCGAATGGCCTACTCCTGCACCTATTTTCTATGTATCTATGTATCTATGTATGCCGACAAAGATGTCCCATGTAAACTAGTCCCATTTTCCCACGCTTGACCCATATCCCTGTAAACCTTTCCTATCCATGTACCTGTTGAATTGTTTTTTAAATACTGTCCTGTTTTTAATTTTATTTAGGACTGAGCCTCTTTGTATTTGAAAGCAACATGAGTATTTATTCAACCTGACTGTGGCAGAATGGTTGAAGAGCTAATCATGTGCTTCCTCGAAGTTGCTAAGGGTCAGAAAGATATAAGGAGGTCACTCATTATGTTTCCACCTTGCTTGCACCAGGCACTAATCCATCCAGTGTACTGAGGACAAATGTCTACCCGAGCAATTGTGGCATGTATCCAAGCAATGTAACATTATCATCCAAAAAGAAATGTGCCAATGCTGTAAGCAGTAATAAGCATCTGGTAACTGGCAAGTGCAGTATCAAAATGTTATACCTCCTCCCACATCAATCCCAGGTGAATAAATATTCTCTGGAGACCTGATAGAATAATATAAAATTATGAGAGACATAACCTTTTACCCAGAGTTGAAATGTCAAAGACTAGAGGGCATTGTTTTAAAGTGAGAGGGACAAAGTTTAAAGGAAATGTGCGGGGCAATATTTTTACATAGAAAGTGGTGGGTTCCTGAAACGCACTGCCAGGGGTGGGGGTGGAGGGAGATATGATAGGGGCATATGAGCCTTTTAGATAGGCACATGGATATACAGGGAATATAGGGATATGAATGACGAGCAGGCTGAGGAGATTAGTTTAATTTTGCATCATTTTTGACACCAACATTGTAGGCTGAAGGGTCTGTTGTATGCTATACTGTTCTATGTCCTCCTGTTGCAGTGTTGTTCCCAGCACAGACTGACCCTGGTGTTGGGGTGTCCCCCACAGACTGACCCTGGTGTCCCCCACAGACTGACCCTGATGTTGGGGTGTTCAGCTCTTTGCTGGCGGAACCTGTGCCCTCCATGATAACACCAGATTTCTCATTTTGATTGAGCAAGAGGCATTGAGTTTATCAATTTGTACAGTCTCCTTCCCCCTTCCCCTCCCCAGCTGCTGCTTCTTAGCCGGTTTGGTAGTTCAAAACAATACAGATGCTCTGATTCACAATCAAACTTGAGTTCAGAGTGAAGAATTCTTTCTATTGTCAGCATGCATCTGTTATCCATCCCACCCCCATCTGCATGCGTGGTGCCTTGCTGATTGTTGCCTGTCTTCACCAACAGAAAAATGATGGCACTAAAGATGCCTGCAATGTGAGTGCAAACATCTACACATCTTGGATGTGTGCTCTTATATTTACTGTTGCCTTCGAGCCTTTGTAATTACAATATAGCTGAAATGTCTCTTATGCTATTTGGCCTGACTACAAATGGGGATCAATCGAATTTTAAATGATTGCTCACAGGCTAGCCGCTGCTCCCTGACCTTTGTAAATGAAGAAAGTCTCGGTCACCATTGGTGTCTACTTCTTAAAGGGCACCTGAGGAGACGGAATCCGAACTCTGCCAATTAAAGTTGTTAAAAAGGAGAGGGGAGGCGGGTGGGGGTGGTGGAGATGGAAAAGCCCCCGAGCTGCTTTTGTCTCTTGTCATCAACCGAGCGCCACTTGAAATATTTCATCTTCTCCTGTTATTGGGTTTGCACTCAGGCTACAGCCACCCTTTCTTCCCCTTTTGTTTTAAACGTGCGTTATTTTCACACGACCCGTGTCCTGTCCGTTCTCGGCACCGTCGAGGCTCAGTTCCTGGCTGCCTTCACCTGACGCAAGGACGGAGGTTTTCTTGTGTTTCGGGGAACCATTCAGCCAGGTAAGCTGGCAGGTTCATTATCCTTATGCCAGCTCTTTCAAGATTATTTTATTCCCTACTCCTGCCTCGCACCCCTTTAATGTATTTATCCATTACTTTTTGAAGCCGCTTCATCAAGACTACTTCCGCCATCTCTTCAATCCGTGCATTCCTCATCCATTCATTCCTCAACACTAACCTCAGCAACTATGATCTTCTATGGACTTTATAACAAGAGGAATCGAATATAGGAGCAAAGAAGTCCTTCTGCACTTGTACAGAGCCCTAGTGAGACCACACCTGGAGCATTGTGTGCAGTTTTGGTCCCCTAATTTGAGGAAGGACATTCTTGCTATTGAGGGAGTGCAGCGTAGGTTTACAAGGTTAATTCCAGGGATGGCGGGACTGTCATATGCTGAGAGAATGGAGCAGCTGGGCTTGTACACTCTGGAGTTCAGAAGGATGAGAGGGTATCTCATTGAAACATATAAGATTGCTAAGACTTGGACACACTAGAGGCAGGAAACATGTTCCCGATGTTGGGGGAGTCCAGAACCAGGGGCCACAGTTTAAGAATAAGGAGTAAGCCATTTAGAACGGAGACGAGGAAACACTTTTTCTCAGAGAGAGTGGTGAGTCTGTGGAGTTCTCTGCCTCAGAGGGTGGTGGAGGCAGGTTCTCTGGATGCTTTCAAGGGAGAGCTAGATAGGGCTCTTAAAATAGCGGTCAGGGGATATGGGGAGAAGGCAGGAACGGGGTACTGATTGTGGATGATCAGCCATGATCACATTGAACGGCGGTGCTGGCTCGAAGGGCCAAATGGCCTGCTCCTGCACCTATTATCTATTGTATATTGTCTATTGTCTATTGACTTGGTCGTTGGTTGCACTACAGACTTCAGTTTTGCAATATTATGGTTTCCTAGTATTATGGTTATTAATTTATTACATTATTTATTATTATCAGTATTATTGTGTTTACGGACCTGTTAAGCTGCAACAGGTAAGACTTTCATTGTTCCATTGCCGGAACATGTGACAATTAAACACTTTGGGCTCTCTTGACCTTTGACTCTTGACTCCCTTACTCTTGACTCATTTATATTTTATTTTCACTTAAGTGTTCAGTCTGGAATGTTGTTGTTTAATGTTGTCTGGGCTCATTAATTAGCTCGTTTATTAGACTCAAGAGGCTTTGGCGAGGAAGCTGAGCAGACGGTTAAGGTCAGATAAGGTAAGGTCTTTTTAATTCTTTAGTCCACGTACAGTTGGGATGGCAGGTCGGGCAGTGGCATGCTCGTGCTGCATGATGTGGGAAACCAGGCCATCTTCCAGTGTCACTGGTGGCTATATCTGTGGCAGGTGAACAGCTACAGCCCAAGGCTGGCCACGTGACGGAACTGGAGCCGGAAATGGAACTTATCGCATTCAGGATCATTCGGGATGGATAAGAATTCTAGTGAGATCGAAGCACCGAAGGTGCAGGCAGAAAGTAGTTGGATAACCACCAAGCAAAGGAGTTAGGTGGAGAGTGCAGGAACCCCCTGTGGCCATTCCATGCAAAAATAAGAATACCCTTTTGGAGACATAAGAGGCTGCAGATGCTGGAATCTGGAGCAAAAAAAATAATAAAGTGCCGGAGGAATTGAATGGTTCAGACTGCATAGATCCCTCCGCTGATGTTGCCTGGCTTGCTGAGTTCCTCTAGTGGCAGCAGCCAGGTATGAGGCACAAGTCAGGCTCTGAGGTACAGCTGGGACAGTGGTAATCAGATGGAGCCATGGTGATAGGAGAAGTGACAATTAGAGGAACAGACTGGAGATTCTATGGCCGATACTCCAGGATGGTGTGTTGCCTCCCCACTGCCTGGGTCCTGAATGTCTCAGAGAGGCTGCATGACATTCTCATGGGGGAGAGTAAGCAGCCAGAGGTTGTTGTGCATGTTGGCACAAATGACAAAGGATGAGGTCCAGCAGAGTGAATACAGGGGGTGAGGCAAAAGGTTAAAAAGAATTTCAAGTGTAGTAATCAATATATTACTCCTAATGCCAAGTGCTAGTGAGAGTAGAAATAGGAGAATAGGATGGATGAATGTGTGGCTGTAGAGTGTAGTGGGCAAGTTTAGATTTTTGGACCACTGGAATCTCTTCTGGAGCAGATGTGAGCTCTACAAGAGGGACAGGGTTGCCCCTGCACTGGGAGGGGAACCATTAACCTGGCAGGCAGGCTTGCTAGAGCAATTTGTGAGGGTTTAAACTAAATTAGCCAGAGTGTGGGATCCACAGCAGTAACAAGGCACATGTGAGGCTGTAAGTCAGTACAGAAGACACAGTGGGGCAGTGCAGTGGTACAGTTGCTGCCTTGCAGTGCCAGATACCCAGGTTTGATCCTGTCTACAGGTGCTGTCTGTACGGATTTGTACGTCTCTCCGTGACCGTGTGGGTTGCTCCGGTTTCCTCCCCACACTCCAAAGACATACATGTTCGTAGGTTAATTGCTTTGGTATAATTGTCCATAGTGTGTGGGATAGTGCTAGTGTACGTGGTAATTGCTGGTCGGCGTGGACACAGTGGGCCAAAGGGCCTGCTTCTGCACTGTATCTCTAAAGGCTAAAGTCAATGACAGCAAGGTTTAGTAGACAGGAAATGCAGGAGCCTGGCAGGAGGCAAGAAAAGATGAAGGGTCTCGACCTGAAACGTCACCCATTCTTTCTTTCCTGAGATGCTGCCTGTCCCACTGAGTTACTCCAGATTTTGTGTCTATCTTCAGCAAGAAAGAATGTTGGATTTAAATGCAATTATTTTATGCAAGAGGCTTGACTGGTAGGGCAAAAGAACTCGAGGATGGATGGTATCTGCGACAGGGATATTGTAGCCATTGCAGATTATGGCTAATGGGGGGACAGGACTGGCAACTTAAATGTTCATGGTACAGGTGCTGCTGGCAAGATAGAGGTGGAGGAAAAACAGGGCGGGTGTTGCATCTTTGATTAAAGAGAACATTGCAACAGAAGTCCACCAGGATAACATTACTGAGGGAACGTCCAGTCAGGCTTTATGGGTGGAGGTGAGAAGTAAGAGTGATCACCTTGTGGGGATTGTATTAAGGGCTCCCATAATATGATTTCAGAGTGTTGCAAGCTTAATAGGGTTGTTGTCGCCGAGGATGTTAACTTTCTAATATAGACTGGGACTACCCATAGTGCAAATTACTTAGGTGGGGTGTTAAATTTGTTACATGTTCAAGGAAGGTTTCTCAATCATAGATAAACACCACCAGAAAGATATAGCCCAGGAACAGGCCCTTCGACCTACAATGTCTGTGCTGAACAAGATGCCAAGACCAACTATGTTTCTATGTTTCTATGTTTTAACTCTTAACTGCCTGCATATAAAGCATACCCCTCCATATCCATATGTCTATATAAAAGTAAGTTTCTTAAAGATCCCTGGTCAATTCGTCCCTTCCTACCCAAACCACCCCCTCCCCGGGTACTTTCCCTTGCAACCGCAGGAAATGCAACACTTGTCTCTTTACCTCCCACCTCAACTCCATCCAATGAACCCAATCAATCTTTCCAGGTGAGGCAGAGGTTCACCTGCACCTCCTCCAACCTCATCTACTGCATCTGCAGTGCCAGATGTCAACTTCTCTACATCGGTGAGACCATGCGCAGGCTCGGCGATCACTTCGCCCAACACCTCCGCTCAGTACTTCTTAACCAACCTGATCTCCCCGTTGCTCAGCACTTCAACTCCCCTCCCATTCCCAATCTGACCTCTCTGTCCTGGGCCTCCTCCATTGCCAGAGTGATGCCTAGCGCAAATTGGAGAACAGCATCTCATATTTCGCTTAGGTAGTTTACACTGAACATTGACTTCTCTAATTTTAGATAGCCCTTGCTTTCTCCCTCCTTCCCCCTTCCCAGCTCTCCCACAAAGCCTACTGTCTCCGCCTCTTCCTTCTTTTTCCCGCCCCCCCCCCCGACATCAGTCTGAAGAAGGGTCTCGACCAGAAACGTCGCCTAGTCTTCTCTCCATAGATGCTGCCTCACCCGCTGAGTTTCTCCAGCATATTTTGTCTACCTTCGATTTTTCCAGCATCTGCAGTTCTTTCTTAAACAAAAAGTTGAGAGAAGGATGTCTTGTTAGACAATAGACAATAGGTGCAGGAGTAGGCCATTCGGCCCTTCGAGCCAGCACCGCCATTCAATGTGATCATGGCTGATCATCCATAATCAGTACTCCGTTCCTGCCTTCTCCCCATATCACCTGACTCTGCTATCTTTAAGAGTCCTATCTAGCACCGTCTTGAAAGTATCCAGAGAACCGGCCTCCACCGTCCTCTGAGGCAGAGAATTCCACAGACTCACAACTCTCTGTGTGAAAAAGTGTTTCCTCATCTCTGTTCTAAATGGCTTACCCCTTATTCTTAAACTGTGGCCCCTGGTTCTGGACTCCCCCAACATCGGGAACATTGTTGTGCTAATTCTGAGGGAAGGTGGATGGGTGGGGTATAGAATTTTGTTGGCCATGCTTTTTCCATCAGATCAGGTACCTGATATAGTCAAACAGAATTACTTTCTTCAATTCTTGGTTTGCAAAGGTTTGAAGCTCTGAGCCTCGGGATCTTGCAGTTGGAGTTGTTCCTGCAGCATTAAACATTGATGGCAGCTAAGCCTGCTGAGAATATGAGAAAGTGCTGAGAGGCAAAAACTTCTGTCAACAAGCTGACTTGGATTGAAGAATAGAAGTAGGCCAAGCTAACGCAGAATTATTAGTTACAATGATCCAGGAATGTTAATAAAAGAGCTACAGCCATTTTTAACTAACATCTTTTAAACAGAAAATCGATGGGCAGGTTACTGGTTAGAGACTTCATAATTTTGGCCATTATTGATGAATGAGGCAGTTAAATGTTTTGCACATGTTGTTTGTGGGGTTGACTAACTGACCTGGAGCTGTGCTGTGTACAGCATTGGATGAATCCGAGCTAATTAATATTCTGGGATTTTCTTAGAGTAGTAATAATGAACTGCAGATGCTGGTTTACCAAAAAAAAAGACACCAAGTGCTGGAGTAACTCAGCGGCTCAGGCACTATCTCTGGAGAAAGTGGATAGGTGATGTTTCGAGTCGGGACCCAAAACGTCATTTATCCTTGGTCTCCAGACCCGCAATGTGTGTCGGGAATTTTTCTTGCTTGACTTTGGAAATACAGGTGGATTTTCTGATATTCCCCTTACTGAAGCCTTTAACCACCTTGTGTGCGTGCAGAATGGATAGGGTGCTGATCAACAGAGACTGGGTGACACTGGTCCTGGCTGAGGTGGTGGTGAAGGATTGTCAATGATTTTTTTAACTTTAGTTTAGTTTAGTTTATTATTGTCATGTGTAACCGAGGTACAGTGAAAAGCTGTTTTGTTGCCTGCTATCCAGTCATCAAAAAGACTGTATATCAATCAAAGATTACAATCAAACTGCCTGACGTGTACAGATACAGGATAAACTGCATAACATTTAGTGCAAGATAAAGTCCAATTAAAGATAAAGGTCTCCAATGTGGAACTTTATCGACCAGGACAACTCGCTGGTGTGTTGCGGAGTGAATTCGAGTTGATTAGAAAAATATAAAAGTGGGTGCTGGAGCCTGCATCACCATTCAATATGATCATGGGTGATCATCTAAAATCAGTGCCCCATTCCTACTTTTTCCCCATATCCCTTGATTCCTTTAGCCCTAAAAGCTAAATCTAACTCTCCTTTGAAAACATCCAGTGAATTGGCCTCCACTGCCTTCTGCGGCAGAGAATTCCACAGATTCACAACTTTCTGGGTGAAAACGTTTTTCCTCATCTTAGTCCTAAATGACCTACCCCTTATTCTTAAACTGTGACCCCTGGTTCTGGACTCCCCCAACATCGGGAACATTTTTCCTGCATCTAGCCTGTCTAATCCTTTAAGAATTTTTAGATGTTTCTATAAGATCCCCTCTCATCCTAAATTCCAGTGAATACAAGCCCAGTCGACCTATTCTTTCATCACATGTCAGTCCTGCCATCCAGGGAATTAACCTGGTGAACCTACGCTGCACTCCCTCAATAGCAATAATGTTCCTCCTCAAATTAGGAGACCAAAATTGCACACAATACTCCAGGTGTGGTCTCACCAGGGCCCTGTACAACTGCAATAGGACCTTCTTGCTCCTAAACTCAAATCCTCTCGCAATGAAGGCCAATATGCCATTAGCTTTCTTCACTGCCTGCTGTACCTGCATGCTAACTTTCAGTGACATACATTGTCATACATACAAGTACAGGGTCGGGAATCGAGAGCTAGAGGGCACAGGTGTAGGGTGACAGGGGAAAGATATAAAATTGACTTGAGGGGCAACTTATAGATCACTAACCACCCTCAAATGGCCATTATGAACTCCCGCTTTGTTGCTGACGCTGCCCCCCCAAGAACATTCCAGAAACCTCCCTGGAGCGCAGGAGGCTGAGGGACGATCTTATAGTGTATAAAATCATGAGGTGAATGCACAGTCTTTTCCCAAGACCATGGAATCAAGAACTAGAGGGCATAGGTTTAAGGTTAGTTGGGAAAGATTTAATAGGAACCTGAGAGGCAACATTTTCACACATAGGTATATAGAATGAGCTCCCAGAAGAAATGGTTGAGACAGGTACAATAACAACATTTAAAAGAAATGTGGACAGGTTATGAGGGATATGGACCAAACACGGGCAAATGGGACTAGATTGGATGGGGCATCTTGGTCGGCATGGACTTTGGGCTGAAGAGCCTGTTTCCGTGCAATATTACGCTATGACTATGAATCGCTTGAATTAAAGTGAGAGAAAGAAAGGTACAATAATCACTCTCAGATCACTGAGTTCTATTACTTGTCATGGGCAAAGGGTGCAACTCACAGGAGTGCCTCACATGACTAATGAGGTGTGAACTGTTATGTCCAGATCATGTAATTGTTTATGTCCAGATCATGTAATGTACTTTGCTGCTGTTCTATATGTCAGGTTAAGATGTTTATTACAAACATTGACACTTGATCTTAGCTTGGCCTTTCTTTATTTCTCATAGAATCATAGAACAATGCAGCCCCTTCACCCCAAGCTGTCCATACAGACCAAGTTGGCACACTGGGCTCATCCCATTTGCCAGCATTTTGTCTATATCCCTCTTAACCCTTCCTATCCGTACAACTGTCTAAATGTTTTTTAAAAGTTGTAATTGTATCCACTTCAATAGCTTCCTCTGGCAGCTCATTCCAGATACGGACTACTGTCTGAGTGAAAAAGTTGCCCCTGAGCTTCCTCTTAAACTTTCCCCTCTCACCTTAAGCCTATGCCCTCTAGTTGTAGAATCCTCTACAACTTGAGGTTCTCAACCCTGGGAAAAAAGGGTTCACTTGATCCATGCCCTCATGATCATGTAAACCTCTCAGGTCATGCCTCAGCACTCCACAGAAGAAAGTCCCAACCTATCCAACCTCTCCCTATAACTCAAGCTATAACTCATCCTTACATCTTACTGATTCAGATCTCACCATCTGTCTTGTTGCCCCTTTCTCCTGCTGCACCGTGATCAGATCAAAATTTCAGCAGGAGGCTTTTGGACACAAGCATGGAGAAGTAAAGTCGCAGCTCGCACTGCAGTAAACATTGGTGAAATGGTGTGTTGGTCTCCTCTCTCTGTCCAAACCTATGCTGCTTTAGTGCCTTTAAGCAGAAGAGCAATGCTGAGCGGTTTGACTTCACACTGCTCTCACTCTCTCTAATTGCAGAGCCACTTTCACTCAGCGAGTCCTGGTTGGTTAACGAGGCCCCAGGTGAAACCAGATTAGAATTCAACACATAGACCTATTCTTTTTTCCACTTGCCCAATGCAAGCAGTCCGTTGATGACAATCCGTTTTCATGTTGGATTTTCTCGACCAACTGTCTGAGCTAGATTGTAGATTATCTGATCTTCCGACTACGGATGTTGCCATTACTAAGAATTGCTGCTTTCCACCACAGACCATCGCTTGATCTGTCTCTGGCCTCAGCTCACCTTCTGCCCATACTTGAAGCATGAACCATTCCTGTACACTCCTGGCCAACATTCTCTGCTAACCTCTATTAGCAGCAAGCTTTCAAGCAGCTGTAGTGTGTGGTTTAACTTGCACGAAGCCCCACTCACTCAGCAGCTCTGACCTTGGAGATGCACATCGGCTCCTGGTTAAACAATGCGTTGGTTTTCATATTTCCATCCTTATTTTCAAACCACTTCATTGCCTTGCCCTTCCCCATTTCTTGAATTTCAACCTAGTTTACTGCACTCGTCCAGTGAAAATCGAGGAGCTGCAGATGCTGGAAATCTGAAATAAAATCAGAAAATACTGGAAACACTCGGCCTGTGTGGAGAGAGGAATAGTTGACGTTTCGGGTCCAGTTCCTTATGTCAGAATTGGAAAAGGACAAAACAGGTCAGTTTTTGGCAAAGATAGACACAAAGCGCTGGAGTAACTCAGCGGGTCAGGCATTTCGGGTCGGGACCTTTCTTCAGACTTTTCGGCACTTTGCCAGTATTGGTCTGTTAAACATTCTGATGCTGAACTGTTCCAATCGTCCGCCTTGACGTGGGCTGGAAGGTCTCACACTCTGGAAGGTTGACCAGTGGCACTAACGCCTGTGGTGATGAAGTGCTTTGAGAGGTTGATCATGGTGCAAATCAACTCCTACCTCGACAAAAATCTGGACCCACTGCAGTTCGCTTACCGCCACAACAGATCAACGGTGGATGCGATCTCGCTGGCCCTCCACTCTGCTCTGGACCACTTGGACAACAAAAACTCATATGTCAGGCTGTTATTCATTGATTACAGCTCGGCATTTAATACAATCATCCCCTCCAAGCTGGTTACCAAATACGCAGAACTGGGTCTCTGCGCATCCCTCTGCAATTGGATCCTCGACTTCCTCATTCACAGACCACAGTCTGTTCATATTGGTGGAAATGTGTCAGACTTGATAACAATCAGCACGGGAGCACCTCAAGGCTGCGTGCTCGGCCCCCTGCTGTACTCACTCTATACTCATGACTGTGTAGCCGGTCATAGTGCGAACTCCATCATCAAGTTCGCTGATGACACCACTGTTGTGGGACGTATCACTGATGGGGATGAGTCAGAGTATAGAAGAGAGATCGTGCGACTGTCCATATGGTGCCAGCACAATAACCTGGCCCTCAACACCAGCAAAACCAAGGAACTGATTGTGGACTTTGGAAGGAGTAGGATGGGGACCTACAGTCCCGTTTATATCAACGGGTCGATGGTTGAAAGGATCAAGAGCTTCAAATTCCTGGGCGTGCACATCTCTGAAGATCTTTCCTGGTCCGAGAACACTGATGCAATTATTAAGAAAGCACATCAGCGCCTCTACTTCCTGAGAAGATTACTGAGAGTCGGTTTGTCAAGGAGGACTCTCTCTAACTTCTACAGGTGCACAGTAGAGAGCATGCTGACCGGTTGCATCGTGGCTTGGTGCGGCAACTTGAGCGCCCTGGAGAGGAAAAGACTATCAAAAGTAGTAAACACTGCCCAGTCCATCATCAGCTCTGACCTCCCTTCCATCGAGGGGATCTATCGCAGTCGCTGCCTCAAAAAGGCTGGCAGTATCATCAAGGACCCACACCATCCTGGCTACACACTCATCTCCCTGCTACCTTCAGGTAGAAGGTACAGGAGCCTGAAGGCTGCAACGACCAGGTTCAGGAATAGCTACTTCCCCACAGCCATCAGGCTATTAAACTTGGCTCGGACAAAACTCTGAACATTAATAGCCCATTATCTGTTATTTTCACTTTATCAGTTTATTTATTCATGTGTGTATATATTTATATAATGGTATATGGACACACTGATCTGTTTTGCAGTCAATGCCTACTATATTCTGTTGTGCTGAAGCAAAGCAAGAATTTCATTGTCCTATCAGGAACACATGACAATAAACTCTCTTGAATCTTGAATCTTGAATCTTGTCCCTGAATTTTGTTGTCTCTCTGCCTCACTTAAGATGCCCTATAAAACCCGGAATGCAGCCCTTTGACAATGTGAAGTCACAGGGTTTGCTGAATCAGTTTTAGTTGTGTCTCTCTCCCGTAACACTCCTTCAAATGTGTTAAGATCATGAAAGCATTAAACTGCTATATAAATGTAAGTTGTTGTTGTCACTTCAGAGGCCAAGTATTCTATCTCTTGGCTTGGTAACCATATGGAATCATTCCCTTCAGTTGAACACTTTAATCTAGTTTGGGACTTGTTTTTCGTAATTTATTATTTTAAATGGTGCCCTCGGGAGGCAAGAAAATGTATTAAAATTGCATTTGAAACTGTGGAAGGAAATAAATTGTTGAATATAATTTTAACCGTATGTGTGCTATTCTCTCCACCCTTGGAAGTTGCACAGTGTCCTCTCACTCTGAGCAACTTCACAGTCATCTGGCTTCCAATTCACTCATTGATTCCAGTCCCGCTCAGAATGACAGCACAAAGCTCATTTGGAACAATGGAATTGGAGACCCACCTCACTGCTAAATCTGGACTAGAAGATCCTGTCCAAGGCCCTCGTTAACCGCGTCAAGCCTTTTCTGAGACGGGTGATCCCGTCCTATACCTGACTATCCCGGGCAGCATTCCACTGCTCAGAGGTACCATCGCCACATGTGCAGGACAGAGGGGTGGATGCTTGCCTGGTCATCTTGGACCAGGAGAAGGCCTTCGACAGGTATCACGCACGTACGAGATGGGCGTGCTCTCCAAAATGGGCTTTGGGGAGGGAATCAAGAACTGGATCCGCCCGCTCTACACTGATATCTGTAATGCAGTCCGAACCAATGGTTGGGTAATGGATAGCTTCCTCATCAGGTCTGGGGTCAGGCCGGGTTGCCCATTCTCCCTTGTCTTGTTTGTATGCTGTATAGAACACTTTGCTGAATCCATCAGGAAGGATATGAGCATAGGAGAGGTGACGTTGCCAGACAGTGGGGGCACGGATCAAAACCTTCCATGGACATGTTACCATCTTCCGCTTGGATCCACAGTTGGTCCTCATATTGATCAGCATCTTCGACCAAGTCGAGTTGGCCTTGGGAGCCCGAATCAATCTTCAGGGAGAGAGAAGCCATGTTCTTCGGCAACTGGCCCGACCAATTTTCCATCCTCTTCATCATCAGGTCTGACTACTTGAAGGTGCTGGGGATATGGCTTAGAGGGGACAAGGTGTGTGACAAGAATCGGCTGGAGCGAATAGCCAAGGTCAAGCTAAAGTTGGGTCTAAGCAGCATTCCCTCTCGATAACAGGGATAGATTTGGTCAGCAGGTGTGAGGCACCATCGGGGCTGCTGCACTTGGCACAAGTGTGGTCCGTCCCCTGCCTCTGATCAGCCAGGCCATCTTCCAGTTCATCTGGAGATCAAAGATGTAATGGCTTTGACGGGTCACGGTGCACAACGGGGGCAAAAGCATGCCCAATGTCATCCTCTCCCCGATGGCCACCTTCATGTGTGGCTGCATCAGACTGCACGTAGAGCCACAGGGTGTGGCCTCTAAGTGTCGCTACCTTAGGGGCGGAACAGTGGAGCAGTGGTAGAGTTGCTGCCTTACAGCACAGCACAGCGCCAGAGACCCAGGTTCAATCCTGGCTATGGGTGCTTGTCTGTACGGAGTTTGTACATTCTCCCCGTAACCGCGTGGATTTTCTCTGATTTTCTTTGGTTTCCTCCCACATTCCAAAGGTGTAAAGTACAGGTTTGTAGGTTAATTGGCTTGGTATAAATGTCAAAATTGTCCGTAGTGTAGGATATTGTTAATGTGCGGGGATTGCTGGTCGGTGCAGACCCAGTGGTCCAAAGGGCCTGTTTCTGCACTGCATCTCTAAACTAAACTGAAACTAATCTAAACTAAACCTGTTGAGATTCTACCTGTCCCTGCTGTTGTGAAGGATGGGCCTGGCGCAGAGGCCATGCAATGTGCCAGTCAGCTGGACAGTGGGCAGTGGTCAGCATGGAACATCCTGCAGGCACTGCAGGTAAGAACTCAATGGATCCTGTGTGTGGTGTGGTTCCCTGAGCAGACTGCCCAGCTTGTCTGGCGAAATGCCTCAGAACTCATCAACAAGCACTAAGACCTCACTTAGCTGGTGGTGAGGGGACCTCTCCCAGTCAGATCCTTCCTGCACCATTGCAACCTTACGACCAGTGCACTCTGCCCTCGGGACAGCTACTATGGAGAGGAGATGGTTGCCCCACTCTTCCCAGAGTGTGGATTTTCAAGCAGTGTTTGAGGACATCATTGAGGACTCTCTGATTTATGGGCTGGCCCCAGGAACACATTCAGAGACAGACATCAAGTGCTTCTGGAAGATTATCAACTCAGTGAAAGATGCTCTTTGGTCTGCCCAAAACTTCTTGGTCTCCCAGACAGCGAAATGTCCGTCAGCAAAAGTTGCTGATGGGCCTGCTCCAGGAGTACATGCTGAGAAACTAACTGAAGTTCGGTGCAGCAAACGACTGGGCTCTGCAGGGGACGACCAGAGTCAAGGGTCCTTCCACTGCTGGACGTTGAGGGGCAGAGTCCAGTGGGCAGACCCTTTAAACAAGGGAAGGGATAGCATCCCAGGGGACATGCGAGTGGCAATGGTGTTTTGTTTGTTGATATTCATTAGTTTCATATTCAGACAGGTGCAAACACTACTGAAAATGAAACTAATGAATATATAGACACTGTGAATCTCTGGAGAGTTTTTGCTCAGTTTTTATTCTGTATATATTTTTTATTCTGAATAAAGTTTATTTTTTGAAAAACAATTGGAACAGTGGCATTACTGGGAGGTGCAGGAGGGTAGCATGAAGAAACTTAAGGGCCTGTCCCACTTGGCCATCATTTGTGCGCCCTTTACGCGACCTCCAAAAATGTGGTCGTCGCGTTGTGATGCACGGGTAGCGTGTGGGTAGCGCGGGACGGGCGCATGGAGAGGCGTGGAGGAGTGTGGAGTTACGCTCGGTATCGCGCGGCGCTCCAGGATTTCGTGCTGCACAAAATCTTTGCGCGCCACCGGCGTGGCGTATCGCTTGCACATGGACGTACTGCGGTCGCACGCAGACGTCCTGACCTCGGAGGTGTAGTGCGTGGTGACGCATGATTACGTCACCATGCGTAACCATGGGTGTCGCCCAAACGCAGTCGGACGGCCTTTTACACGTCATGGATATAAGCACGCGCGATTTAAGAGTACATTGTGGATATTCAGAACAATGGGAATGTTGACAATATTTGGCAACAGGCAATTCATATGAGGAATGAGAAATTAAGGGTTTGGCAGATGTTTGTATACAGAACGAGCTGGAAATCATTGCACACAAATTCCTGAAAGGTTACATACCAATACATACCAATATAGAAATGGAAGAGCAAACCAGATAAGTGATACAAAATGCAGGAGTAACTCAGCGGGACCGGCAGCAGCTCTGGAGAGAAGCAATGTGTGACGTTTCGGGTCGAGACCCTTCTTCAGACTGAAGAAGAGTCTCGACCCGAAACATCATCCATTCCTTCTCTCCAGAGATGCTGCCTGTCCCGCCGAGTTACTCCTGCATTTTGTGTCTATCTTCAATTTAAACCAGCATCTGCAGTTCCTTAAACAGATTAATTATGTCTGCAGCTTGCTACTTTACATTCAACTCTTTTTTTGAATAGGGTCAATACATCAGCAGTTTTCCAATTGCTAGCACCACTCAAGAAACTGGAACATTTTAGAAAATCACCATAAATATCATAAACTGGGTATTCAAATGACGTCACGCGCTCCAGTTGGCTGTGCTGACGCATGAAGACGCATGAAGACACATGATGACGCGCGCGACAGTTGCGCGACCATCACGCGACTGTCGCGCGTCAGTCACTACCAGCCTGTCGCGTAAATGACGGCCAAGTGGGACAGGCCCTTAAGTACTAAATTATGTAACACATCTGGCTACACATCTGGGGCTGTGTCAGAGAGCTGTGCAGCACAAACAGGCCCTTCAGTGCACTTTGTCCATGCCAGCCAAGTTGCCATTCTGGGCCAGTCCCTGCATTGCCTGCATTCGGCCCATAGCCCCCTCAACCCTTCCTATTGATATACAGTATCAGTCCAAATGACGTTTAAAAGTCGTAATTGTATCCGCTTCTATAGCTTCCTCTGGCAGCTCATTCCAGATACGGATAACCCTTTGGGCGAACGTGTTGCCCCTGAGCTCCCTTTTAAATCTCTCCCCTCCCACCCTAAGCCTGTGCCGCCTAGTTTTTGAGTCCTCTACCCTGGGAAAAAAAGTGAACGTTCACCGTGAACCCCCTTAGAGAAGTGTAGAGTTGAAAGACTGGGAGAATGATTGGTGAGGGGAACACGTTGAACAGGCCAGTAAGATAATAAGGAATAGGGATTAGTCACATATTTTAAGAAATTTTAGTTCAGCAGCGGAGATTCAAGGCAAAATGGTGAAGTTTAAAATATTTTGAAGCTGGTGATCAGATGTAAATATATGGGGAAAAAAAACTATTTTTTACAGTTTTAAAGCTTTTACACTCCATAAATGTTTGACACAGGATTATCTAATGGTATTGCCTATATTAACTCTTCAGCTCTGATTACGTCTTTCTACTAATGGTTGCACAGCAAGTCCCCAATATAAATGAGGAAGTGGGAAGCTATCAGTGTTTATTTGTGATGGTACATCGTATCGCACCACTACAAGTTAATAACTAGATTGATGTAGGGCAGCAAACAGCGTTGCGTGAACTGTTTAAACATGTACCTTTATGTCGACAAATAAAGCTTTGGAATTAATAATGGAAAAAGTGAGCAGGACTTGCACAATGCTGGAAGACTTGTAAAGTATTCTCTGCTTTCGGTAATATCTCTTTATACCTCCCTCCCGTTCCCTATTTAGATTTTCTCTGGTACCCTCCCCCGTCGGACTCCCTTCTGGCCATCACCGAGTTGTCTGCCCCCCTCGTGTCTCACCCTCCCTCCCTCCATCGGTCTCCTTCTCCGCCTGCCCTTCGGAAACTGCATTAACAGAAAATAATTTAAAATGTGCCCTCTGGTCAGCATGTGCGATGTATAGATGCAGCCAGTATCAGCGAGGCACTGATCGTTTCCCGAAGATTGTGCTTTGTGACATCTCGTCGTGTGTGACACTGCATGCATCAATTGCAAATGTTAATCTGTGGTCCCCACCGCTGCCCTGCCTCCCCTCCCCTCCCCTTCCCATTCCCCCACCCAGCTCACAACACCCACTCTCCCCTGTGGCATTAAGAAACCACTTGCACGGTTATGTAAATCTCAGCGGAAGAAAAAATCGTCTTCATTTGCATTGGAACCACCCAGAGGCCAAAAGGCTTGGACTTGTAAGAGTTGAGATTCCATTAAATACATAAGCAGAGCCCCTTTCAGCTATGTAATTGCAAGACCCAGCCGGGAAGATGATTGTGATTTTAGAGACATTGGCTGAAGGGCTTATTCTGATATTATGGAAGCATTAACGCAAGTGTGGACTGCTGCAAGGGACCTTCCTAGAGCCGGCATTGCTGTCGAAGTACACATGAAAGACCCAGGCTCTGAAAGCAGGGGAGGGGACCAGGGAATGGTGTGGTCGTTAATAGCTGCACCCTGAATAAATGTACAACACGCAGTATTCTTTTGTCTTTCGAACTTTTAAATTCTCTCAATCTTCTCCCATCACGGGATGTGTGAGTTCATCCACTCCATCATGCCCGCACTTGCTCATGGATAAAACTATCGACCGAGTCACTCTTCCGTCCCTCCGCCTCCTCCTTCCACAGAACCCTGCAGATTTCTCCTTCTCCAGTATTTATTTAATTCCCTTTTGAAAATTAATTAACAACCTCCTTCCAGACTGCAACTCTGTTGTGTAAAATCCTTGCCCACCAATGCCACTCTCCAACCCACGCCCCCCACTCCCCCTCCCTTCCCACCACGTCCCATAGCTTCTGATCCCACTGCCAGTGGGAACAATTTCTCCTTCTTTCCTCCATCAAAACCCTTCGTAAATGTGAACATTATCCTCGACCTGGAACACCTCTTTCCACCTTTGTGACTTTCCCGCCTCTTTCTTTCTCTCGTCCTTGCTGCTGTTGAAACACTCATCCGTGCCTCATGGCCCCCCTGGGGTTAAATTCTCCAGTGCTTTCTTGGCTGGCTTCCCGAGATCCATCCGACACAAACTCCAACTTATTAAAACCCTGCCGGCAGCATTCTAGCCCTTCCCCAATTGCTCTTGTCTCCGTCGACCTCCACTGGGTTCCTGACAGCCACATCAAGTGCAGAGTAACAGCACTCATTTACACATCATCCTGCCGCAGCCTGCCAGCTCTCGCTGTCCACTCTGGACCTCTGCCTTTCTCATCACGGCTGCCTTCCCACCCGTCTCCTTCCTAGCTTTGGTGACGGTGCCTCCAGCCAACTTCAATCGGTGGATCCATCTCCGAAATCCCCTTAATCCTGCCTGCTTCCTTCCATCTCTCTGCCTTCAAAAGCCTCTTCAGACCCACCATTTCCCCCTCTCATTTTAATTTTCTGCTGTGTGGCAAGCCTTCAGTGGTAGAAACGTGCATTTGTGTAGCACCTTTGATATTAGAAAACATCCTCCGGTGATTCGCAGAGACATTATCAGGCCAGCATTGCAGCTAAGACACATAAGAAAGTAACAGGGTAGGTAGTCAAAAGTTTTGTCAAGGGGCGCAATTTAAAGGAAACAAAAATAGGGGTAAGAGATACTGAGGTAAAGACATTTCAAGCTCCTGACTAAGACAGCCGAAAGCATGGTGACTAATGTGAAGCAGGAGTAACAAGTAATGGTCAAAGGCCCAGAATCGGGGAGGCCTAACGAGCTCAGACAGTTATTGAGGAAGAGTATGTAATTGTCATATGTTCCAGCAATGAAACAATCAATTTATTACCTGCTTGAGTTTAACTGGTGCATAAACACAATAACATAATAACACACACACACACACACACACACACACACGCACGCACGCACGCACGCACGCACGCACGCACGCACGCACGCACGCACGCACGCACGCACGCACGCACGCACGCACGCACGCACGCACGCACACACACACACACACACACACACACACACATATATATATATATAAATCAATAATACAATAAATTAATAATCAGTAGTACCAGGTAACAAGATCGTAATAGTGCAAGACCGAAGTCCGTAATGCAACCAAAACAAATTCCGCAGAAGATCATAGTTGCTGAGGTTGGCGTTGTGCAGTGCTCAAGAACTGGGTGGTGGTTGGAGAGAAGCTGTTGGAGGGGTCGCAGAGATAGAGAGGGGCCAAGTCCTTACAGGCATTTGAAAACTATGAGTTTAAAAATAGGACATAGTTAACATCGGGAAGCAGCATAGCTCAGCAAGGACTGGGATGCTTGGTAACTGGCATTTGGTGAGCAGGCAGTGGGGGCAGTACACTGGGGAAATATAGTCTGTGTCTTTGTATATATTGTTTCTTGGCTAATCTGGTTCATTGTCCTTGAACATTAGACAAAGACAGTCCTGTGTTCAGTTCTGGTCACCCAGCGAGAGGAAGGATGTCACTAAGTTGGAAAGGCTGCAGCCGGGATTCACCAGGATATTACCTGGGCTTGGACTTGTTTCTTTGGAGAGTAGGAGGCTGAGGGGTGACCTTATTGAGATGTACAAGATCGTGGGGTCATGGATAAAGTGAACACTCACTATCTTTTTCCCAGGGTAGAAGATTCTAAAACTAGAGAACATAAACTCCAGGTGAGAGCAGAGAGATTTAAGAGGGACCTCAGGTGGAACCTATTCACCCAGAGGATAATCCGTACCTGGAACGACTGCCAGAGGAAGCAATCGAAGTGGGATAAATTTACAACTTTCAAACATCATTTGAACAGATACATGGATAGGAAGGGTTTGGAGGGAATGGGCCAAATGCAGGCGAATGGTACTCATGCTGTACTCACTCTATACTCATGACTGCGTAGCCGGACACAGTGCGAAATCCATCATCAGCTTCGCTGACGACACCACTGTGGTGGGACGTATCACGGATGGGGATGTCAGAGTATAGAAGAGAGATCGAGCAACTGTCCATATGGTGCCAGCACAATAACCTGGCCCTCAACACCAGCAAAACCAAGGAACTGATTGTGGACTTTGGAAGGAGTAGGATGGGGACCCACAGTCCCGTTTATATCAACGGGTCGATGGTTGAAAGGGTCAAGAGCTTCAAATTCCTGGGGGTGCACATCTCTGAAGATCTTTCCTGGTCCGAGAACACTAATGCAATTATCAAGAAAGCTCATCAGCGCCTCTACTTCCTGAGAAGTTTACGGAGAGTCGGTTTGTCAAGGAGAACTCTCTCTAACTTCTACAGGTGCACAGTAGAGAGCATGCTGACCGGTTGCATCGTGGCTTGGTTCGGCAACTTGAGCGCCCTGGAGAGGAAAGGACTACAAAAAGTAGTAAACACTGCCCAGTCCATCATCGGCTCTGACCTCCCTTCCATCGAGGGGATTTATCGCAGTCGCTGCCTCAAAAAGGCTGGCAGTATCATCAAAGACCCACACCATCCTGGCCACACACTCATCTCCCTGCTACCTTCAGGTAGAAGATACAGGAGCCTGAAGACTGCAACGACCAGGTTCAGGAATAGCTACTTCCCCACAGCCATCAGGCTATTAAACCTGGATCGGACAAAACTCTGATTATTAATAACCCATTATCTGTTATCTGCACTTTATCAGTCTATTTATTCATGTGTGTATATATTATATTATGGTATATGGACACACTCATCTGTTTTGTAGTAAATGCCTACTATGTTCTGTGTGCTGAAGCAAAGCAAGAATTTCATTGTCCTATCAGGGACACATGACAATAAACTCACTTGACTTGACTTGACTTGGTATGCCAACTGCACGGATAAGGTGGGCCGAGCGGCCTGTTTCTGTGCTGTACAGCTCTGAGTCTAAACAGTTCATGAAGGCTAGTGTTGTAATCGACCCATGCAACACGCACGGGTTGCATTCCCTGGGAATGCAGGCGATTGAGGTGGGAATGTCCATTGGAAGTAACTTGATCATTTCCAAAAGAAACACTACTTTTCACATTTATACGCTACTGTCGTGATTGAAGCATTCTCTTCTGACTTTCTTGTTAAAATCAGACATATCACTGTCTTTAAAAGTTACTTGCAGTTATTTGACTGAATATCAGTAATATTGATGCAACGGACAAATCTTTTATAAGGGTTCTGTTTCAGCGAAGGTCCTTGGAGTATTAAAATGGAGCAACAAGAGACTGCTTGAATCTCGAGCAAAACACAAAGTGCTGGAACAACAGCGGGTTAGGCAGCATATCTGGTGGGAATGGACAGACAACATTTCAGGTCCAAATCGTTCTTCCGACTCTTCAGTGTCTACGCAGGGAAATAGATAGATGGGGAAATGGAGAGATGATATCTCGGGTCCAGTTCAGTCTGAAGAAGGGTCCCAACCCCAAACATTTTCTGTCCATTCTCTCCGCAGATGCTACCTAACCAATGAGGTCCTCCAGCACTTTGTCTTCAGAGTGTTAGTCATAGAGTCATGCTGTATGGAAACAGGTCCTTCAGCCCAGCTTGTCCATGCCGACATAGATGCCCCATGTACCCTAGTCCCATCTGCCCACGTTTGGCCCATATCCCTCGAAACCTTTCCTATTCATGTACCGGTCCAAATATATATTAAAATGTTGTTATAGTACCTGCCTCAACTACCTCCTCTGGCAACTTATTCCATATACCCACCAGCCTTTGTGTGGAAAAAGTTGCCCATCAGATTCTTATTAAATCTTTCCTCTCTTACCTTAAACCTATGTCCACTGGTTCTTGATTCCCCTACTCTGGGTAAAAGATTGTGCATTCACCCTATCTATTGCCCTCATTATCTTATACATCTCCATAAGATCATCCCTCAGCCTCTTGCGCTCCAAAAATTTAAGTCCTAGCTTGCCCATCTTCTCCCTATAGCTCAGGTCCTCGAGTCCTAACAACATCTTCGTAAATCTTCTCTGCACTCTTTCCAGCTTAACAACATTTTTCCTATGGCAGGGTGAAAAGAAACTGAACACAATACTCCAAATGTTGCCTCACCAACTTGTTGCATAACTGTTACATAACCCCCCAACCGCTATACTCAGTACCCTGACTGATGAAGGCCAATGAGCCGGAAGCCTTCTTGACTGCCCTATCTACAGTACCTGTGAGGCCACTTTCATAGAAATGTGTACCTACACTCCTAGATCCCTCCGCTCTACAACACTCCCCAGGGCTATAGGGAGAGGCTGGGCAAGCAAGGATTAATTTCTTGGAGCGCAAGAGGCTGAGGGATGATCTTATGGAGATATGTAAGATCACGAGGGCAATAGATAGGGTGAATGCACAGTCTTTTACCCTGAGAAGAGGAATCAAGAAACAGTGGACATAGGTTTAAGGTGAGAGGGGAAAGATTCACTGTTATCTTGAGAATTGCCAAGAATTGATTGAAGTTGGGTCTCACCCTTAAGTTTAACATCATTTGACATTGCTTTTAGTTTTCTTGAATACGTTTGTGAAGGAGGGGGACATTTTGTGATTCTGAACAAAACTGGGTATTCCTCTTGGGAGTACCCAAACTTGGGTATTCCTCTTCATCACTCTTCCCAAAGCCTGATGTCTCTTCAGCTTTTCAGGCAATCTGCAGCTCCCCCCAATCCTTTCTGAAGATGACTGGAGGGGGAGAGAGAGGGAGAAAATTCTGCACTCCTGACTGGAGGAATATAAAAACAAGGAACTGCAGATGCTGGTTTACAAAAGACACAGTGAAACAGCGTCTGCGGAGGGGAATGAACAGATGATGCTATGGGTCGGCGACAGTGGCGCAGTGGCAGGAGGGCGGCAAAGTGGCACAGCGGTAGAGTTACTGCCTTACAGCGTCAGATACCCGGGTTCAATACTGACCAAGGATGCCGTCTGTACGCAGTTTGTACATTCAACCTGTGAACATGTAGATTTTCTCTGGGTGCTCCAGTTTGCTCCCACACTCCAAAGATGCACAGGTTTGTAGGTAAATTGGTTTTAGGAAATTGTATTTTGTTCCTTGTGTGTAGGATAGTGTTAGTGTACGGGGTAATGTGTGAGGCAGGAGGCAGAGAAGGAAAGCACTCAGTCCCAACATGTAGGGGGGAAAGAAGAAAACAATAATAAACAGAGAATAAGAGGTGGTGGGGTTCTTAAATGGGTGAGCAGAGAAACAGAGGGGTGTAAAATGCGGGCGGAAGCAATAGGTAGCAAGGTGAAAAGTAAAAGTGGCATGCAGACAAATCCAGGGCAAAAATCAAAAAGGGCCACTTTTCAACATAATTGTATAAGGGGTAAGAGCGTTGTAAAAACAAGCCTGAAGGCTTTGTGTCTCAATGCAAGGAGCATTCATAATATGGTGGATGAGTTGAACGTGCAGATAGCAATTAATTATTATGATATAGTTGGGATCACGGAGACATGGCTCCAGGGTGACCAAGGCTGGGAGCTGAACATCCAGGGATATTCAATATTCAGGAGGGATAGAGAGAAAGGAAAAGGAGGTGGGGTAGCGTTGCTGGTTAGAGAGGAGATTAACGCACTGGAAAGGAAGGACATTAGCTTGGAGGATGTGGAATCGGTATGGGTAGAGCTGCGAAACACTAAGGGGCAGAAAACGCTGGTGGGTGTTGTGTACAGGCCACCTGGCAGTAGTAGTGAAGTTGGGGATGGCATCAAACAGGAAATTAGAAATGCGTGCAACAAAGGCAAAACAGTTATAATGGGTGACTTCAATCTACATATAGATTGGGTGAATCAAATTGGCAGGGGTGCTGAGGAAGAGGATTTCTTGGAATGTATGCGGGATAGTTATCTAAACCAACATGTAGAGGAACCAACGAGAGAGCAGGCTATTCTAGACTGGGTATTGAGTAATGAGGAAGGGTTAGTTAGCAGTCTTGTTGTGCGTGCCCCCTTGGGCAAGAGTGACCATAATATGGTTGAGTTCTTCATTAGGATGGAGAGTGACATTGTTAATTCAGAAACAACGGTTCTGAACTTAAAGAAAGGTAACTTTGAGGGTATGAGACGTGAATTGGCCAAGATTGACTGGCAATTAGTTCTAAAAGGGTTGACGGTGGATATGCAATGGAAGGCATTTAAAGACTGCATGGATGAACTACAAAAATTGTTCATCCCAGTTTGGCAAAAGAATAAATCAGGGAAGGTAGTGCATCCGTGGATAACAAGGGAAATCAGGGATAGTATCAAAGCAAAAGATGATGCGTACAAATTAGCCAGAAAAAGCAGCATACCAGAGGACTAGGAGAAATTCAGAGACCAGCAGAGGAGGACAAAGGGCTTAATTAGGAATGGGAAAATAGATTATGAAAGGAAACTGGCAGGGAACATAAAAACTGACTGCAAAAGTTTTTATAGATATGTGAAGAGAAAGAGATTAGTTAAAACAAATGTAGGTCCCTTGCAGTCAGACACAGGTGAATTGATCATGGGGAACAAGGATATGGCGGACCAATTGAATAACTACTTTGGTTCCGTCTTCACTAAGGAAGACATAAATAATCTGCTGGAAATAGCAGGGGGCCGCGGGTCAAAGGAGATGGAGGAACTGAGTGAAATCCAGGTTAGTCGGGAAGTGGTGTTGGGTAAATTGAATGGATTAAAGGACGATAAATCACCAGGGCCAGATAGGCTGCATCCCAGAGTACTTAAGGAAGTAACTCCAGAAATAGTGGATGCATTACTGATAATTTTTCAAAACACTTTAGATTCTGGAGTAGTTCCTGAGGATTGGAGGGTAGCAAACGTAACCCCACTTTTTAAGAAGGGAGGGAGAGAGAAAACGGGGAATTACAGACCAGTTAGTCTTACATCGGTAGTGGGGAAACTGCTAGAGTCACTTATTAAAGATGGGATAGCAGCACATTTGGAAAGTGGTGAAATCATTGGACAAAGTCAGCATGGATTTATGAAAGGTAAATCATGTCTGACCAATCTTATAGAATTTTTCGAGGATGTAACTAGTAGAGTGGATAGGGGAGAACCAGTGGATGTGTTGTATCTGGACTTTCAGAAGGCTTTCGACAAGGTACCACATAAGAGATTAGTATACAAACTTAAAGCACACGGTATTGGGGGTTCAGTATTGATGTGGATAGAGAACTGGCTGGCAAACAGGAAGCAAAGAGTAGGAGTAAACGGGTCCTTTTCACAATGGCAGGCAGTGACTAGTGGGGTACCGCAAGGCTCAGTGCTGGGACCCCAGCTATTTACAATTTATATTAATGAACTGGATGAGGGAATTGAAGGCAACATCTCCAAGTTTGCGGATGACACTAAGCTGGGGGGCAGTGTTAGCTGTGAGGAGGATGCTAGGAGACTGCAAGGTGACTTGGATAGGCTGGGTGAGTGGGCAAATGTTTGGCAGATGCAGTATAATGTGGAAAAATGTGAGGTTATCCACTTTGGTGGCAAAAACAGGAAAGCAGACTATCTAAATGGTGGCCGATTAGGAAATGGGGAGATTCAGCGAGACCTGGGTGTCATGGTACACCAGTCATTGAAAGTAGGCATGCAGATGCAGCAGGCAGTGAAGAGAGCGAATGGTATGTTAGCTTTCATAGCAAAAGGATTTGAGTATAGGAGCACGGAGGTTCTACTGCAGTTGTACAGGGTCTTGGTGAGACCACACCTGGAGTATTGCGTACAGTTTTGGTCTCCAAATCTGAGGAAGGACATTATAGCCATAGAGGGAGTGCAGAGAAGGTTCACCAGACTTATTCCTGGGATGTCAGGACTTTCATATGAAGAAAGACTGGATAGACTCGGCTCGTACTTGCTAGAAATTAGAAGATTGAGGGGGGATCTTATAGAAACGTACAAAATTCTTATGGGGTTGGACAGGCTAGATGCAGGAAGATTGTTCCCGATGTTGGGGAAGTCCAGGACAAGGGGTCACAGCTTAAGGATAAGGGGGAAATCCTTTAAGACCGAGATGAGGAAAAACTTTTTCACACAGAGAGTGGTGAATCTTTGGAACTCTCTGCCACAGAGGGTAGTTGAGGCCAGTTCATTGGCTATATTTAAGAGGGAGTTAGATGTGGCCCTTGTGGCTAAGGGGATCAGGGGGTATGGAGAGAAGGCAGGTACGGGATACTGAGTTGGATGATCAGCCATGATCATATTGAATGGCGGTGCAGGCTCGAAGGGCCGAATGGCCTACTCCTGCACCTATTTTCTATGTATCTATGTATGTATGTAATCGCTGGTCAGTGTGGACTCAGTGGGCCGAAGGGCCTGTTTCTGCACTGTATCGCGAAAGTAAAGTAAAGTAAGGCGTCAGGATCCTTCTTCAGGTCCAAAATGTCATCTGTCCATTCCCTCTAGAGATACTGCCTGACCCATTGAGTTCTGTGTTTGCTCAAGATTCCAGAATCTGCAGTCTCTTGTGTGCTCTTGTATATTGACTTCTTTGCTAAAGAAAATTGGTCCTTCCATTAGCTCTGACCTCCCATCTGACTCTTTAAACAGCTCAATTAAATCCCAACACCTAACCTTCACAGGCCCAGCCTGTTCTTTAGAGTCAGGGAGTTAACGGAACGGAAACAGGCCCTTCAGCCCAAGTCATCCATGCTGACCTGAGCGAGTTTACAAATTTCCAGTCTATGCCCTTGCCAAGGATCTGTCAGCCTCGCTGTAAATGGGGCCTGCATTCTCCTTGCACCATCACTTTGTTGCTGTGATGGTGCAAGGAGAATGGTGACTACAGTGGGGTCAGAACCTTATCTGTGGCTTCACCAGGTGCAATGGAAGAGACCACGACAGAGGAAGAAGTCATTCAGCCCATCACGTACATGGCGGTGGGGAACATCTACCCAACCAAGTGCAACCGCCCAATCTCCTTCTCTCTCTTTCTCTCTCACTCTCTCCCCCCACTGCCCCAATGGCCATTTCCATATTTATGTTGTGATCATTGGTCAGTTTTTCTGAGGCTGTGGAGTTTGTGCACCTTATTTTTCACAAAGATGTTTGTGTGTTACATGATGAGAGGCGACAGCCTGATAACAAGGTCGAGAGAGCCTAGGGTGTTCGACGATGAACAAAAAAAAAATCTCCTTTACCCCTCTCATGCCCCACACCAAGCGGATTGTGCCAGATAATGAGTTACTTTGCCCTTCTCCACATTGAAACAAAGCACTTTTACTAGTAGGCCACTGGGAGAAAAAGAATGTAATTTTAACCTATTTTTCCCTTCATTTTCACCTCGCATTTCTTCATTTCACATCCTCGGTGTGCCTCTGGCTGTCAGCTCCGTTTCTGAAGAGTGAAGTGAATGTGACTGTTTTTTCCCTGGCTAGGAGTCACAGGATACCTCTGAGGCCTGTGGCTGTTACTGCACTCCTCCTGCCTCCTGCTCTCCCGCTCCTGCTCGCAGCCAAACTGAAGAGCTTGTCATAATTTTCATCTCCTCAGCAATGAGCCGCAGGCAGCAGCCAGGAGCAGCAGACGATGGCAGCTTGATTAGGTCCCAGCACTGATTCATTCCCACTGACAGCAAATCCCTGGCTTTCCAAATTAGTTTGAAACAAAGACCGTTCTGAGATCAGTGCCAAGCTTAATTTAAACGGGTAATGACCTTTTCATGGCATCTAGCTGCTGGGGTGACCTCTGCTGAAATTTAAAGTCACTGATTGCTACCTTTTTTGTTGATGAGAAATATCCTCCATTCAGGAGGCGAACCGCAAATGTGATTGAATGTCACAGGCAGTCCTGTGACCTGAACCGCTGCGGGGGTGAAACCGATAGCCGTGTGGGGCCAGCATGCCTCTCGTCAGCTTGATCTTAAATCCAGAGGCTCACAAAGGCCCATAGAGATCCCGCAGGAGGATTAGTTACACAGCAGCAATGGGAGGCATTCAGAAAGAGAGCTGGAGGGGGTCGGCAAGGCGGGAGCAGAGAGTCTAATTTGCTCTCAGTACAAACACAGCATTCACATTATTCTGGGTGTGTACAGACCTGGTTCTAATAAACATTACCTTCCCTTCCCTACTTACCTAAATGACATCGGAGAGTTCTGATTTTTATTTTTTAATATATTTTCCGGCTCCCTTGTTTACAAAGGCATGTGGAGGCAAGCCACCGGTTGGCCCAGTGACCAACGGGAAAGGTATTCAGTGCATAACGTTCAGTGAAGGGTGGGTAGTTTTTGTCACAACAGGAATCTGCTTCATTCTCCTGCGGCGCAGTAATCTTTCCCCAGCGGCAGCCACTGCCTGCTCCACACCTTCGTCTCATGTGGCATTCTTTGGTTTAAGAATGGAATGAAGGGAGGGGGTGGCCAGGGTGAGACGCTGAGGTTTGTCGGGGCAAGGAACAGCGGGATACTTTGATAAGTTCGTAAGTCATAGGAGCAGAATTAGGCCATTCGGCCCATCGAGACTACTCTGCCATTCAATCACGGCCTTCTCCCCATAGCCCCTGACACCCTTACTGATCAAGAATGATTTTTAGGACACAAAATGGATGACTGTTTGGGAAAGAGTACGGTCGAAAGGTTATTTGAACAGTGCTAGTCACTCCCCAGGTGGCGGTTGTGGGTTGTACACAGAGGGAGTACAGAGAAGGTTCACCAGACTGATTCCTGGGATGGCAGGACTTTCATATGAGGAATGACTGGATAGACTCGGCTTGTACACGTTGGAATTCAGAAGACTGAGGGGGGATCTTATAGAAACTTACAAAATTCTTAAGGGGTTGGACAGGCTAGATGCAGGAAGATTATTCCCGATCTTGGGGAAGTCCAGAACTAGGGGTCACAGTTTAAAGATAAGAGAGAAGACTTTTAGGACCTAGATGAGGAAATCATTTTTTACACAGAGAGTGGTGAATCTGTGGAATTCTCTGCCACAGAAGGTAGTTGAAGCCAGTTCATTGGCTATATTTAAGAGGGAGTTAGATGTGGCCCTTGTGGCTAAAGGGATCAGGGGGTATGGAGAGAAGGCAGGGATGGGATACTGAGTTGGATGATCAGCCATGATCATATCAAATGGCGGTGCAGGCTCGAAGGGCCGAATGGCCTACTCCTGCACCTATTTTCTATGTTTCTATGTTTCTACACACCTGATCGCCTCAACTATGCTGAATCACGGCCACTTCAGCTCTTGTGAGTCCAGTGCTTGTACGCTTCTGGTGACCGGGAGGTTTGCAGGAAGGTCTGGTCGCCCAGCTATAGGAAGAATGCCATCAAGTGGGAAAGGGTGCAGAAGAGGTTCACCAGGATGTTACCTGGGCTTGTGGGCTTGAGTTATAAGGAGAAGTGGGATAGGCTGGGAGTTTTTTCTTTGGAGAGTAGGAGGCTGAGGAAGTGACCTTATTGAGGTGTACAAGATCATGAGGGGCATGGATAAAGTGAACACTCACAGCCTTTTTCCCAGGGTAAAAGGGGTCTAAAATGAGAGTTGGAAATCTCAAGTACCAGCCAGGAGAACCAAACTGTGCAGATGTCCGTGCTTACTGTCGCCTCCTCCCAGTGCCTTTCAGCTGACTCAGCATGGAACCAATGGATTCAGGAACTTTCATGCTGCACGTGACTTGGCTCCAATCCTCGGGTCAAATAAATATCTCAGCCCTTCCCTAGTGTGACCTGACGAATCCAGTTCTGCTGTATTTCAGCTAAATGCACAAACTTCCAGTCAAGTGTGGCAGCTGACAATCTAAACACAGTTTGTTCCTGGAACTGCAACATTTTCTGGTCCTATCCATTTTCCTTTGTGCTTTAAGCTCATAAATGTGCAGGTACAATAACAATATTTAAAAGACATTTGGACAGGTGCATGGATAGGAAAGGTTTGGAGTGTTAAGGGCCTGTCAAGGGCCTGTCCCACTTGGGCCGTCATTTACGCGACAGGCCGGTAGTGACTGACACGCGACGGTCGCACGCATCATCATCCGTCCGCACAGCTGTCTGGAGCGCGTGACGTCATTTGAAGATGGACACAAAATGCAGGAGTAACTCAGCGAGACCGGCAGCATCTCTGGAGAGAAGGAATGGATGATGTTTCGGGTCAAGACTCTACTTCAGTCTGAAGAAGAGTTACGCGACAGGCCGGTGGCGTGTGAAGATTTCGTTCAGGATGAAGTCCACACTCCTCCACGCCACTCCACACTCCTCCATACCACTCCATGCGCCCGTCCCGCATCATCATGCGTCCGCGTCCACCCACGCGCTACCCACACGCTTGCAGGTCGCGTAAATGGTGCGCGAATGACAGCCAAGTGGGACAGGCCCTTTAGGAGCCAAATGCAGGCAAATGGGACTAGCTTAGATGGGACATCTCTGTTGGCATGGACGGGTTGGGCCTGTTTTCGTGCTGAATGACTTTTTGTCTGTATGAATGAGTGAACTTTATAGTTTTAACTGATCAGTTTTTGATCCTGTCATCTTCTGCTCTGGGACCGAGACTCCATCCAATGTCACTGTTCCATTCATAAGTTCCTAAGCTGTAGACCATTCGGCCCATCGTCGACTCCGCCATTCAATCATCGTTGAACTACCTTTCCCTCTAAAATCCGTTCTCCTGCCTTCTCCCTTACTAATCAAGAATCTATCGATCTCCACCTTAAAAATATCCATTGATGACCTCCACAGCCTTCTGTGGTAATGAATTCCACAGATTCGCCACCCTCTGACTAAAGAAATCTCTCCTCATATCCTTTCTAAAGGTATGTCCTTTCATTCTGAGGTAATGGCCTCTGATCCTAGACTCTCCCACTAGGACTTTAAGACTTTTGCCTTCCATCACAGTGAGGAGGTGCCTGGTAGACTCACTGTGGTGGATGTTAAACTGTGTTCATTGTGTGTTCTGTTATTTTATTTTCTGTCATGACTGCAAGGTACGCAATTTCATTCAAACTAAAAGTTTGAATGACAACAAAGGAAACTCTAGTGGAAACATCCTCTCCACATCCACTCAATCCAGGCCTGGATTCCTTCCTGAGGTGCCTGGTTTGCACATTGCTGTCCTGCCAATTCCCAGTGCTTCCACATCAAAAGTCCCATCCTCCCACCCATCTGCCCAGTGGAGTGAGCACTCCCACAACCTCCTCTCTGACTCAAGCATCCTCCTTGTTGTACTCCTTTATCCTTTATCCCATATCCCATCAGCCTTGTTGCTGCCTGTAGATCCCAGACCACCCTCACATGGCCAATGTGAACATCTGCCCACTTGCTGAGTGCTCTTCAAGAATGAATGAATGAATAAATGAATGTTTATTGGCCAAGTATATTCACATACAAGTTATTTGCCTTGGTGCTCCACTTGTTAAAGCACAGAAGGCCATAGATCTACTTTCAAACCCTGGCCCCTTGTTACTGAGCAATAAAAAAGAAAGAGCTGGAGGAACTCAGTGGGTCAGGCAATATCTGTGGAGGAAAATGGACAGATGACGTCTCAGGTCAGGACCTACTTCAACCAGCATTCCCTTCACAGATGCTGCCTGACCGGCTGAGTTCCTCTAGCAATGTGTTTTTTGCTTAAGATTACAGCATCTGCAGTTTCTTATGTCTCCAAAAGTTTAAAGGAGGTGTGAGGGTATGTTTCTTACACAGAGAGTATTGGGTGCCTGGAACACGCAGAGGTAATGTTGGAGGCATATGATGGAGGCATTTAAGAGGCTTTTGGACACTTGGATATGCAGGAAATGGAGGAATCAGGTGCAGGCAGAAAAGCTTGATGTTTCATGTTTGGCACAAATAATGTGGGCTGAAGGGCCTGTTCCTGTGCTGCACTATTCTATGTTCTATGGCCTTGGGATGTGGACCAATATGAGGCCTGAGGTAGAGAGCTGTGTTTGATCACCATGGTAATGATGTGGTGGCATAGAAGGGGTGCGGAGCGGATTTACAGTCTTTTCGCCAGGGCTGGGGAGTTGGAACTTTGAGGAGAGACTGTCTTTGCGGGGGTTATTTACTATAAAAAAAGAAGCCAGAGGCTGGGGGTTAAATTTAATTTAGTTGTATAAAATAGAGAGGCTGAGACAGGGTGAAAATAAAGTATCAGTTTTCCTCAGATTGATTACCAGGGGACGTGGATTTATGTTAATTGCTTAACTGATTAGAGGGAGATGGAGCTCGCGGCCTGACAGAGATTCGGGCAGAAACCTGGGGCCAATTGAAAGTGAACCTCGCTATAACTGAGGGGCCCCTGACTGGGAACCATAGTGGGGGAATATCATGAGTCGGCGTCTTGTTTGGCTGTTGTGGGCATGATTGGGTTAAATGCCTTCTTTTCTGTGCCGTGTATTTATATTATGATTGGCGTGCCAGGAAGGTCAGGTGGGTTGTGAGCTTCTTTTGCTGAGAATAGTGTCGACCGAGCAGGAGGTGGAAGAATGATTGGAAAGGTTTGGAGGGATTTGGGGCAAACGTGGGCAAATTGGACTAGCTTATATGGTGCATACTGGCTGGCATGGACGAGTTGGGCTGAATGGCCTGTTTCTATGGGCCTTTATGCACCTCTGGATTCAAGAATCATAGCACGCAAACAGGCCCTTCAGCCCAACTCGTCCATACTGACCAAGATGCTTCTTCTATACTAGTCCCACCACTCCACGTTTGGCCCATATCTCTCTGAATCTTGATAGACACAAAATGCTGGAGTAACTCAGCGGGACAGGCAGCATCTCTGGAGAGAAGGAATGGGTGACATTTCGGGTCGAGACCCTTCTTCAAATTGATCAGTCTGAAGAAGGGTCTCGACCCGAAACGTCACCCATTCCTTCTCTCCAGAGCTGCTGCCTGTCCCGCTGAGTTACTCCAGCATTTTGTGTCTATCTTCGATTTAAACCGGCATCTGTAGCTCTTTCCTACACATCCCTCCAAATCTTTCCTATTCATTACCTGCCCAAATGTCTTTAATATGTTGCTCAACAACCTCCTCTGGCAGCTTGTTCCATATACCCACCACCTTCTGAGTGAAAATGTTGTTCCTCATATCCCTATTAAATCTTTCCTCTCTCACCTTAGACCTATGGCCTCTGATTCTTGATTTCCATATTTTGGGTAAAAGACTCTGTGCATCCACCCAATCTATTCCCCCGTGCAGGGCAAGTTTTTTACGCAGAGTGGTGTGGGCCTGGAACATGCTGCTGGGGAGGGGAGGGGGGGGGAGGGGGGTGGTGGTGGAGGCAGATGTGAGAGTAATGTTTAAGAGGCTTTTAGATAGGCACATGGAAGTACAGGAAATAGAGGGATATGGATCATGTACAGGCAGATGAGATTAGTTTAACTTGGCATCATGTTCAGCACAAACACTGTGGGCCGAAGCACCGTTCCTGCGTTATATTGTTCTATGTTTAGAGATACACTGCGGAAACAGGCCCTTCGGCCCACCAAATCGGCGCCGACCAGCGATCACCCCGTACACTAGCACTTTCCTACCCATTAGGGACAATTTACAATTTTACGGAAACCATTTGACCTACAACCCTGTACGTCTTTGGAGTGTGGGAGAAAACCAGAGCACTAGGAGAAAACCCACGTGGTCACAGGGATAACGTACAAACTCTGTACAGACAGCACCCGTAGTCAGGATCGAACCCGGTTCCCTGGCACAGTGAGGCAGCAACTCTACCGCTGCACCACTGTGCCATCTATGTTCTACGTTATTTTTGTGACTGCGTGCTATTGTACAACAGAAACAAGGCTGAAATCTGGTGTGAACCTCACCCACTGGACCACAGAGTCGCACCTCATTTGAATGATTAATAATTATTGAAATAAACTCTGTGCTACCAAGAAAAATATTAACGACTGTTTAGTTTTGTCAGCTCCTGCCCTGCGGTTTTAAAAAAAAAGGACTTTCTAAATATAGCTGCCTTACTAATGTATCTTATTTTTAGGTAGATACAAGTCCAACCATCCACTTAGAAAAGTTGCAGGGAGATTTGGGGCCACTTGTCAATTAAAACTCTCTTCATATTGGCCCATAATCTGCATCATTTAAATCAAACAATAAATAGTATTTTTCCATTTACCTTCCCTTCATTCTAGGTAGCATCCTAATGAGTGTGCATTGTAGTTTCTCTAAATCCATGCTACCCTTCCTGTGGCGTGGAGCTCAGTATTGTGCTCTTAACCGAAGGCTCATTAAGGTTTTATAAAGTCACATCATTTCTGCTTCCGCTTTGTATTCTGATCCCCAGTGATAAAACCTTAAATTCGATTAACTTTTTATGTTCTCAACTGCCTGAGAAGCTGCCTTTAATGTTCGGTGAATCTGTTCCCCAAATCCCCTGGTTGTGGAATCACGGAAATTTATAGTGCAGAAGGAATTCATTTGACCAGCACATTGATGCAATCACAAAGAAAACTCATCAACGCACCTACTTCCTTGGAAGATTGAGGAGATTCAGTATGACGATGAATACTCTTTTGAAACTCCACTGGTTTACATTAGAGAGCATATTGACTAGTTCCACCATGACCTGATTCGGCATCCTGATTGCCCACGAACGAAGGAGATTACAGAGAGTGGTGGACGTTGCCCGGTCCATCACAGGTACTGACCTCCCAAACATCGAAGGGATCTACACGAGGCGCTATCTCAAGAAGACTTCCAGCATGATCAAAGACCCACGGCACCCTGGCCATGCACTCCTCGCTGCTGCCATCGGGAAGGAGGTACAGGAGCCAGGTGTGCGAGCGCAGGCTTCAGCAGCTGCACAGAACAGGAGCCCACAGCATCACACTGTACCAGACCCTCCTCTACATCAATACCCCCTCGACCAGATCCACCATTACATCACCAACATCCCCTGGGCCAGACCCTCCTGTACATCACTAATACCCCCACACTCACCCAGTGCCACAGGGTCAGGAAATAAGAAATGTATATCTCCTTCAGCCGAGATCAGACCTGATAATTTCAGAGATAAGTCCAGATCTACACAAGATGGTTCTGGATTGTGGCGACTCTGTGCGCCGCCTAACTTCAAGGTTTGTTATTGTCACTTGTACCGAGACACAGTGGAAAGCTTTGTTTGTGTGCTATCCAGTCAAATCATACTGTACATGAGTGTAATCAATCCCCACGCAAGTACAACAGGTAGTACAAAGAGAAAGATACCAGAGAACAGAATATAGTGTTGCAGCATTGTAGTGTTACAGTTACAGAGAAAAAGTTGTGCATCCGCAATGAGGTAGGTTGGAAGATTGGGAATACACCGTAGCTTATGGGAGGACTGTTGAGTGGTCTGATAACGGTGGGAAAGAATCTTTTTGTGAAATTTGGTGGTGCGTGCTTTTAAGCTGTTGTGTCTTTCTGGCGGGCGTGGGGAGAAGAGGGAAGGACTGGGGTGAAAATGGTTCTTTATTGTGTTGGCTGCTTACCCGAGGCAGTGTGAAGTGTAGGTGGAGTCAGTGGTGGGGAAGCTGGTCTGTGTGATGGACTGGGAACCATCCACAACTCGCTGCAGTCTCTTGAGCAAGCTGTAATGCATAGGACGCTTTCTATGGTGCATCTGCATAAGTTGGTAAGAATCGTTACAGACATGCAGAATTTCCTTAGTCTCCCGAAGATGTAGTGGCGTTAGTGTGCTTTGTTCTGGAAGCATCAATGTGATGAATGTTAGATTGGTCTGCTAGCATTGATAGAAATTGCAGCATTTCTTTGTGGGATCGTGAATGTACATCAGAACACCCTCTCACGTTTCTCCAGGTGCCCTGTCATTTCCTCAATAAAACCCCAAGCTACACAATATCCCAAAAATCTCCTCTCCCTCCCCCTGCCCCAGTGCCCCACTTTCCTTGCTCACCAGCCAGAGATTCCCAAACAGTCGTTATCATTGGACTTGCTTCAAAGAGACTGATTTATTTTCTCTGCTCCAGCTTCCTATATCCATTCATACTATAAACAATGTGTGAAATGTAGAAGCAAAGAACTGCAGTGCTGGAGTGGATCAGGCAGCATCGCAGGAGGACATGGATAGGTAATATTTCATGTCAGGACCCTTCTTCAGACTGATTGTTGAGATGGGGGGAGAGACGAAAGCTGACAGAGAAGAGGGGCAGGACTAACCCTGGCAGGTTATAGGTGAGCACAGGTGAGGAGGGATACTTGGTGGGCAGATGTTTGGACAAAGGCCAGAGATGAAAAGACCTCTGTGAGACCAAAAGATTGAAGAGTTACGACGTGAAGCTGGAGGAAGGAATAGAGTTGGAAGTGGAGGGGTAGTGAAAACTGTTTATAATTTACCCCCACCCCCAGCCCAATGTCAATAAGCTGTGTGGGGGTTCTTGCCCCCGTTGGGAAGCTCAGATCCATTGAAATCTAGGCTCCCTCCTTCCCTCTGCCTCTTGAACGATGTCTGCAAATTCACTCTTCATCACTATTCTTCTATGGTGCCCAGCACGTGGTTTTGCCTGGAGGTGCCTCAGATGGTATCGGAAGGTGTATTTGTGTTAAAGGCTTTGTATAGATTGTCAAAGATCTTGCATAGAATCATACAGCACAGAAACAGGCCCTTTGGCCCCATCAAAGCTAGTCCTACTTGCCTGTGTTTGGTCCCTATCCTTCTAAACCTTTCCTATCCATATACCTATCCAAATGTCTTTCAAATGTTGTTATTGTACCTGCCTAAACTACCTCCTCTGGCAGCTCGTTCCATACACCCACCACCCTCCATGTAAAATAGTTGCCCCTCCTATTAAAAAATCTTTCCCTTATCACCTTAAACATATGCCCTGTGGTTCTTCATTCCCCTATTCTGGGTAAAAGATATTGTGCATTCATCCTATCTATACCCCTCATTATTTTATACGCCACTATAAGATCATCTCAGCCACCTGCGACCCAAGGAATAAAATCCTCGTTGACATCTGAGGTGGCATCATAAACAACATCATAAATGTAGCTCTAAGCATATTTTAAATGCTTTCAGAAAATAATTGTGAGTATTCTGAATCATAAGTGGTTTCAGGAACAGGCACAATGCTCATCCTTCGCAACGTACCTTGTTCCTGAGTCTGGCTCAGGCGCTCAGAGGGAAATGAATGCCCTTTCCTGCAGCTACACTGAACAGGAGTCACGTGGCAGACAGTCTGTGGCTCGAATGGGAAGGGGAGCCATTAAAACTTGCCCGGGGCAATGGACTGCACCTAATATCACTGGAGCCTCTTGCGCTGCAGATGTGGAGGCTGGCTTCCAGGCAGAAATCTAGTGCGGCATGGAGCTACAATTAAAATCAACTCTTTGCCAAAAGAAAAGGAAGGGGGTGGGGGTGTGGGCTGGAGGGTGGGGGTTTACATCAAAGAGAGATTTTGAATGTATAGTTCGCTGTAGGACTTGGTCTCTTGATCCAACCCCTGCAGCAGTGTATGGCCTCTTTGTTAATGAGAATTCTTGACCCTTCATTTTGTAAGTTAAACTTGTAATCTCAGCTAATGAACTGAACAAACCCATACCCGATTTTATTAATCTCTCTGCACTGTTATTGCTTACCCTTTTTCTAATCATGTCTGGGATCCCAGTCCGTACCGCAGCCACACATATGGAAAGCACCTTGATCACTGAAAGTTATAAAAAAAGGTTTCCCCTTTGCACAGAGTTTTGTTCAGCAACATCTAACCCGAGCGCCCGTTTGTGAGACGCCAGATGGACTAAGTTTCGAATAAACCGGCGTCTGGTGTTTCTGCTGGCTGTGGAACTGTCCAGAGTTAACAGGGGAGTTATGCTGTCTTCATATTAATGTAGGAGCAAGTGCATTTGATTGCAGAGTCATACAGGGTGGAAACAGGCCATTCGGCCCAACTCATCCGATGACAGGGCTGCCGACTCTCACGCATTGAGCGTGAGAATCACGCATTTCGCCAAATTCTCACGGTCTCACGCTGATCACAAATTTCTCATGTCTGTCGTGAGAAATTCTGTGATCAACGAAAATTTCAAAACTCATATCAACTGCATATCAACTGGAGAGCCGGGGCTGAGGGAGGGAGGGATGGAAGCAGAAGCAGCGGTGGGGACAGATGCGGACGGGGAGCCAGGGCTGGCGAGTATTTGCCAGGCTAGTGACTGTTTGCCGGGCTGGCGAGTCGCTCGCTGCAGCTCCGGCCATGGAGCCGCCTCAGTGCAAGAGTCCCGGGCCGTCGGAGGCATTGAAAGCGTTGCGCCGCTGCCGTGAGAGTCTCAGTGCCAAATTCGCCCAGGTGACCAGCATGGATCAGGCTGCGGCTCGGTGCATCCTGGAGTACAACCAGTGGCTGCTGGAAGTAAGTACCAAGCACTGGGTAGAAATGGTGGAAGATAGTGGCCTTCAAATGGGGGTGGTTGGAGAACTTGCTTGCCTGCTAGATTTTCACTTAGTGTAACTGCAGGAAAAATGTTCCCGATGTTGGGGGACTTCAGAACCAGGGGTCACAGTTTAAGAATAAAGGGTAGGCCAGTTAGGACTGAGATGAGGACAAACTTTCTTCACTCAGAGAGTTGTGAATCTGTGGAATTCTCTGTCACAGAAGGCAGTGGAGGCCAATTCACTGGATGTTTTCAAGAGAGAGTTACATTTAGCTCTTGGGGCTGGCGAAATCAAGGGATATGGGGAAAAAACAGGGAAGGGGTACCGATTTTAGATGAACAGCCATGATCACATTGAATGGCAGTCTTGCTCGAAGGGCCGAATGGCCTATTCCTGAAACTATTTTCTATGCTTCCATGCTTGAGTATATGGCAATAAAACTCGACCACTTGATTTTGAAGCATTCATGCATGGTGGAGGTATATTGTAGTCATAGAGTGATACAGTGTGAAAACAGGCCTTCGGCGCATCTTGCCCACATCTGCCAACATGTCCCAGCTACATTACCTGCTTTTGGTCCATATCCCTCCAAACCTGTCCTATCCATGTATCAGTCTAGCTGTTTCTTAAATGTTGGGATGGTCCCTGCCTCAACTACCTCCTCTGGCAGCTTGTTCCATACACCCACCACCCTTTGTGTGGAAAAGGTTACCTCTTTAAAAGTTACCTCTTAAAAATAATTCAAACAAAAAACATTGAAATCATACTTCTACAATGCACTAAAACATGATTTTAATACATCAAATTTAAAAAATTCCCTACCGTGGGAGGGGGTACATCCCCCTCCCACACCCTCCCCCCACTCAGTTGCTCCACTCCCTCGCCGGGTACTCCCAAGGCCAGTGAGCAGTGAGCACTCAGCTCCCCCACTTTCAAAAACGCTCCATGGCCCCTGATTCAGACAGAGAGCATTGCCAGATGTGAGCGGGGAACTGAGGCCAGTTGTTCATGATGTCCGGATCCCAATGCCCAGCACTTCGTGTTTCGGAGTTGGCTAATGTTATTGATTTGTAGTTAGCCTGATTTGTAATTAGTTGACAAAACCTTAATTTATTAATACGGAATATCCAGGGGGATGGGATAAGTGTAATATTAAAATGACATGCAAGGTGTCAGGCTGTCTGTCACAACATACAGCCCTGATAACCCATTATTTCCTTCAGTTAAATATTGGGAAGGTAGCACTATTGTCATTTGCCACTCAACTATCATGTTTGTTTACCACACTGACTATTTCTAAATTCCCCCCCCCCCAAATTCCATTGACAGGTTGAATAGAAATGTCCCCAATCTCGTTGTTTTATTAATTGAACACGTAGATGAACATCCTCAAAGGAGTGTAATCAGATTGAAACTGATTCAGATGCGATGTTTAAGAGCGTGTTCAAAGAAGGGGCATATTTTAAAGGAGTGACAGAGATACTTGCAGGGGAATTGTGAGGAGGTTATTATTTGTCTTTAGTTTTAGCTTGAACTAGGACATCTGAAGATTCAAAGTTTAACATAGCAATTGTGCTGATACTGATTCCAACCAACCACGTAATGAATAACATCCATTCCGGAGGTTTTATTTTTCTGATGCCATTTAAACTTCACTTGGATTTCAATCACTTCAATGTAAAAGTAATTGGGAATGGGGAGCATCGGTACATATTAACTGTAATATAATAATGTATGCATGTTGGTAGGTGCAATGAAAACAAAGATCTTTTTATCATTGTTGTGTTATGAATACCACAGAAAATATTACGTACTCTCAAGATCACATTTAATAGAATAATATTGCTTAAATATATAGTTATTGGACTTTGCATTTTGGAAAAGTCCCAGCTGAGAGGAAGACAGCAAAATACTGAAAATATTGGGGGTGAAAATGACTTCAGGACAGTTTGTTAGGAAAATGAAGGAAATGGTAACAGAATACTTATACAGCTGAGTATAATTTTATGGATGAGAAATTGTGTTCAACCAATTGATGACTTCTTTGACAAAGTAACTAGCATGTTAGATAACAAGGAAGCCAATGGATGTAGCAAATTTTGTTATACAAAATTTGGTCTGTGAAGTGCCCCATAAAAGATTACCACATTAGATAAGCACCTGTGGACTTGAACGTAATAGGTTAAGTCCAGGGGGTCAGATATGGGGCTTTATGTGTGGGCCAGATATATTGTCAGTGCAGAGGGGCTAGGAGCAAGGCCAAGTGTGCATCCAGAATCAAGGTCTGGAATAGTACTAGGTGTGCAAGGGACAATGGGACTGTTCAGCACTGGGAACCTAAGCAGGTAAGCAGCTATGATCAGGGTAGAATAGGGGGCCAGGTGTAAGGCTGGACTCAGGGTCAGGAATGAGGGAAGGTATGCAACTGGATTCAGGGTCAGGAGTAGTACCAGGTGTGCAGTGAGACCCAGGTTGGTCAACTTGGGCCAAGTGTTTGATTATTATCTGATTTCCATACATGAATATACTATGATCATTCATGTGCTGCACCTGTTGATCAGAGCCTGGCTCTACTGTGGAATGTAATTAGGAATGTAATTTAGCCTAACCTTATTCATAGCAAATCCAATTTAAAGCATAAATATTGCATTCAGGTTTAAGTTAAAAGACTCGCTACAGTATGCACGAGTGCACAATTTCAAGCTGAAAAATGCATAAGCTCCGTACCAATAGGAGGGGAGACACCCCCCTCCCACACCCCCAACCCCCACCTCCCTCGCTCGCTACGCTCCCTCGGGCTTGGTCTTTCACAATTTCTCATTCCCAACTCTCACCCAATGTTGGCAGCCCTGATGTCATCCATGCCGACCAAGATGCCCCATCTAAGATGGCTCTACCTGCCTGCGTTTGGCCCATGTCCCACTAAACCTTTCCTATGCATGTATTTGTCCAAGTGTCTTTTAAATGTTTTTATTGTACCTGCCCCCACTACCTCCTCAGGCAGCTCGTTCTAAATACCCACCACCCTCTGAATGAAAAAAATAGTTTCTCGGGTTCATGTTAAATCACATCCATCCCATCTTGATCGGCCCAAGACGACCAAGTCTTTTATGGGGAGGAGAGGAAGTCGAGAGTTGGCAGGTTGTCCAAAGTAAAAGTCAAATATTTAAAATCTCTTGTAGATAACAGCTTTTAAATTTCTCATTAAATTTTTTAATGTTACTGGATAGGAGGGTTTAGAGGGCTATGGCCAAATGTAGGCAAATGGGGCCAGCTTGGTTGGCATGGACAAGGTGGGCCGAATGGCCTTGTAAAGCTCTGACATAGAAACAACAGATTTGCTTAGTCAGTATTGAGTTATTCATCACTGTACGTTCCTGCACATTGTGATAACTCCCATGAGGGTGTGCTGTGCATTTGTAAAGCTTCCTGCATTTATCCTGGGATGTCCATAAGGGCTTTGCACCCACTTTATTTTTTGGTTTATTATTGATTTGTTACTGTTGTAGGCTTTGGACTTTACTCTAGACTGTAGAGATACAGTGCGGAAACAGGCCCTTCGGCCCACCGAGCCCACACTGACCAGCAATCACCCCGTATACTAGCCCTACCCTACACACTCGGGATAATTTACAATTTTTTACCAAGGCCAGATAACCTACAAACCTCTTTGGAGTGTGGGAGGAAACCCGTAGAAAACCCATGCAGTCACGGGGAGAAAGTACAAATTCTCTACAGACAGCACCCATAGTCAGGATCGATCCCGGGTCTCTGGCACTGGAAGGCAGCAGCTCTACTGGTGCGCCACTGTGCCGCCCCTTGGAATACAGGCAAAGCAATTGCTTACATCAAGGGCCCAGAAATAGCCGTGTGATGACAACTAAATAATCTGCTTCAGTGTTGTTGGTTTCAGGGACAAATACTGGCCAGGTTCCTGGGGAGGAATCTCCTCCATTACTTCCAATAGAGCCATGGTGACTTTCACATGCACCGGAGAGCTGATAGGCCCTTGGTCGATTTAATCTCTTTCCAAAAGACTTTCAATGTTCTTTCAGAGCATGGACTGAGTGCTCACACTTCCAGAGGGGTCTGAAGAAGCATCCCAACCCAAAGCATCACCTCTCTATGTTCTCCCGAGATGCTGCCTGACCCGCTGAGTTACTCCAGCACTTCTGATCATCCAGAGTGTGACTTGAATTTAGAATCTCCCCTGCCCCAGAGTTTAGTTTCGGTTAGGTTATTATTGTCACATGTTTTGAGGTACAGTGAAAGGCTTTTTAGTTGCCTGCTATCTCAAGCCGTTCATAGTGTACGGTAGGATAAAGGGTTTAACATTTAGTGCAAGATAAAGTCCATTAAAGTTTGATTATAGATAGTTTGAAGGTCTCCAATGGGGTAGATGGGAAGTCAGGACAGCTCTCGAGGGAAAAGGGATTTGCACTTATTTAGGTTTTTGAGTCCTGTTGGTGATGCTAATGGTTTCTTATTGTCACGTGTAACGAGGTACAGTGAATAGCTTTGCATGCTATCCAATTTAATCAGATCATGCTATTCATGAGTATAATCCTGCCGTACACATGTGCAGCAGGTAGTGCAAAGAGGTGTTGTCTTTTCACATCAGTTGCCTGCTGGAGGTTTCTCTGGTGTTTGCTTTGAGTGTGCCTTGTGTCTGAGGCAGCATCTTGCAGGAGACGGGGCAGGTTACAGCTTTATGTGTAAACCTACAGGCTTTGTCTTGATGGATGCTTCTGAACCAGGTTTAAATGTGGCACTCGAGCGGCTGAAGGGCCTGGTTCCGTGCTGTGTGTCTCGTTCTGGCTAAAATAATACAATAATCACTTTAATTTACATCTGAATCAGCAGTATGGAAGATGAATTCACGGAGTGTAGGGGAGATGCTCTTCTCAATCGGAGCTGAGGGAAGAAGATATTGATGTTCAAATGTTGCATAATGAGAAAGGATTCATTGATGATCTGGTGATTACGGGGCTTTTAAGGAACAGAGATAGAATTTTATACATAAATTATAGCAAAGAGTGTAAACTAAACAAAGCAAGCTATGAAGGCAGGAGGCATGAGTTGACTACGGTAGATTAGGAAATTAGATTAAAAGACATGATGGAATAAGCAGTGGCTTATACTTAATGAGTGAATACACTTTCCAACTGCCCTGCGACCACTTACAAATAATAGATTTCAGGATTTTTACGATGTCAATTTAGCAGGTCTGCAGTCCCTGTTTTCTCTCTTTTTTTTACTTAAATAGTGGTAATATTATCTACTTTCAAGCGTGGGAACTGTTCGACTCTCCATGGAATTTTGGGAGATGACAAGTGGCACATTCACTAACTCCATGCCTGCTCCTACAACACCTCTGGATCATGTAATTTGAGTCCTGACAATTTATTGACTTTTTGTCCCATTAATTTGTTCTTTTTTTTTTACACAGAGTGTGGTGGGTGCCGGGAACGCACTGCTGGGGGATGGTGGTCGAGGCAGATATGATAGTGGCATTTTGGAGACTTTTGGATAGGCACATGGATTTGTGCAGGCAGATAGGAGTTGGTCTTGGCATAATGTTCAGCACAGACATTTTTGTGCTGCACTGTTCTATGTTCTAATATTATTTTTGCAGGAATTATATTTTCTTACCGCTCTTCATTTACTGTTCACCTGCTACCCAAGCTGTTCTATCAGACAGTGGAATTATATCAGTACAATATACAGATTGTTCTTGTAACATGAAGTATACAACAAATGGCACTATCGGCTCAGCAATCTACTTGTTGCATTGCAGGAGGACCACACACACAATACATGTCTTCACCTAAATAGTCACCAGGTAACAAATGCATCAAAATAGTTCCACTTCATGACAAGGCAATGGTTTGGGCCTCAGAGGCTTTAGGGTGACATTGCCGTTTCTGAAGAAGTTGTAACAAAATTGGTAAAAAGATTATCAGGAATATAGCATTCCCCAAGGGTAGCTTTGGGTATCTTTCTCCTCCTGGCTAGTCTTTTACAATAGTAAAGGGTAATGCACACAATATAGTCTAATTGTCATATGTGCTGCAATGGAACAATGACATTATCACGTGCTGCTGCATATTAGACCTGTAAACACAATACACATAGATAATATATAATAAACAGAAATTCAAGAAATTAATAGCCCCAATTCTAATGCAAAAAAACCCCACTCATAGTCCTTGGTGCAACCATAGTTCATAGTTGGAGGTTGTGTAGCGCTCGAGCCTGCTGGTTGTTGAAAAGAAGCTGTTCTCCACAATATTTAGGTTTTCAACATCTTCCTCGAAGATATAGGACATAAACTAGTTGTTTCATATTGGTGCCATCTCCATGGTCATGGAGATTCAGAACTGCACACAATAATTTTGTTTGGGGCTTGACGGAGTGGACACAGGGATGAAGGTTCCTCTGGCTGAGTGTACTGAACCAGGGGTCACAACCTCAATACAAGGGCTCAGCCACTGAGGACAGAGATGGGACACAATTGCTTTATCTCACATTGGCACCTTGGCCTCTGGGAATATTCGAACCAGGATGAATAGACTTTTAACTATTCAGAGAATCCAAGCATTTGAAGTCAGTTGAGATGAAAGATGGGGGTGGGGGGAGCAGGCATGAGAGCTGAATGGCCTTGCCCCTGCTTCTGTCTGATGTCCTATGAATTGATAGGGACAGTATATTGTTCACCATGGAAACATCATGCCCACCCCTCCCTGTTGTTCTGGTGGGATTCTCACAGATCTTCCTCTGTTTTTTTGGGTGTCAAGTGTCAGGTCAAGAGTATTTATAAACCGCAACTCTTCAAACTAGTCTCACACCTTCCTTTCTCATCTCTGGCCTTTGTTCCAACCATTTGACTACCACAAAATCCCTGAGCCAATGTGGACCTATTTCCTGCCACTCTCTGCCCTGCCTCTCCCCTTTTTCAGCTTTCTTCTCCCCCACTATAAATAACCTGAAGAAGAGTGTCCACCCGAAACGTCACATGTCTATGTTGCCCAGAGATGCTGTCTGACCCGCTGAGTTACTCCGGCAGTTTGTGTTCTTTGAGTTTAATTGTCATATGTATCGAAAAGGAACAATGCAATTCTTACTTGCAGCAGCACAACAGGTCTGTAAATACAGTACTCAATAGATAATGTAATAAAAGCAAACAAAAAAGTTCAATGAATTAAAAAAATACAATATCAGTGTAAAACCATCAAAAGCCAGATGTCTATAGTGGAACCAAGACATTTCGTATTTCGAAGTTTAGTTGGTGGTTATCGTGTGTAGGGAGGAACTGCAGATGCTGGTTTAAACCGAAGATGGACACAAAATGCTGGAGTAACTCAGCGGGATAGGCAGCATCTCTGGAGAGAAGGAATGGGTGACGTTTCGGGTCGAGACCCTTCAGACAGTCTGAAGAAGGGTGTTTGGTTTATAAGCCTGATGGTTGTTGTGAAGAAGCTATTTCCGAACCAGGAGGTCATGGTTTTTAGGCTCCTGTACCTTCTTCCCGATGGCAGGAGTAAAATGAGAGCATGGCCAGGGTGGTGTGGGTCCTTGATAATGCTGGCTGCCTTTTTGCGGCAGCACCTCCTATGGTTCACTTGGATGGTGGGGGAGGTCAGTACACGTGATGGATTGGGCAGTGTTCACCACTTTTTGTAATCTCCTTCCTTCCTGGGCGTTCGAGTTGCTGAATCAGTAACCAGCGGCGTACAAGTGAAGTGAGGTTTATTGTCACAGGCACAAGTACAGTGGGATACAGGGACAATGAAAGTCTTGCTTTCACCAGCATCACAGGCACATAGTTTCAAACAAACAGACAGCAAACAAATTATACATAAATTACACACAACATTTCTAAAAGAGAGAATACTGTGCAGAAAACAAGACATTAAAATAAACAAGTCTATGGTAGAGCAAGAGATGGCCTGTAGTGCTCCATTGCTGAGGTGGGATTAGGGTTGTGTGGGTCAGTTCAAGAACCTGATGGATGCAGAAAAGTAGCTGTTCCTGAACCTGGTGGTGTGGGACTTCAGGCTTCTGTACCTCCTGCCCGATGGTAGCGGTGAGGAGAGGGCACGGCCCGGATGGTGGGGATCCGTGATCATAGATGCCGCCTTCTTGACGCAGCGCCCGGTGTTGATGCTTTTGATGGTGGGGAGGGCGATGCCCATGATGGACTGGGCTGAGTCTACCGCTCTCTGCAGACTCTTGTGGTCCTAAGTGTTGGAATTGCCAAACCAGGTCATGATGCAATCAGTCAAGATACTTTCTACAATACATCTGTGGAAATTTGTTAGACTATTTGGATTCTTATAAAATCTCTTTAAATTTGTAAGAAAGTTGAGGCGCTGGCATGCCTTCTCTGTAATTCCATCTATGTTCTGCGTCCAGGTCATCCAGAGTTAACGCCCAGGAATTTGAAGCAGCTATCTCTCTCCACAGCCAACATATCGATGAAATCTGGTGCCTGGTCTCCCAACTTCTCCTTTCTGAAGTCAATCTGCAGTTCCTTGTTTCAACAATTAGTTCCTTGTTTCAACAATTAGTTCCTTCGCCATAACGCGGGCAGGTGGGAGTAGTGTAGATGTGGCCTGTTGGTCAGCGTGGGCAAGTTGAGCCGGAGGGCTTGTGACTCTCTATGACTTTGTTGACGGTGAGGGAGAGGTTGATGTTGATATGGATTTTAAAGGGAAGGAATTTATTGAGGCTCCTATATTGAGGCAGTTGTTTGATAGATGTACGAAGGAGCATTTGATTTTTCTGGCAGAGAACTATGAAGTGCCTATTAACCCACATTCAAAGAAACAGTCCATTAAATCGGTGTTGTGGGCTGCGTTGGTGGAGGGTGGGGTTTTGCCTGGATGTGCAGACAGTCCCACACCTTCTGTTCAGCCTGGTCAGGACATGGAGGCAGTCATTAGGTTGAAGGAATTAGAACTGGCAATGAAAGGGGAGGAGACCAAAAAAGCAGAGATTCAGCTGCGTGGGGCTGAGGAGGAAACCAAGAGGGCAGTGATTAGGCTGCGGGAGAAGGAATTGGATGCCTCCCGGGTTCCTTCTAGGCAACGGGAGTTTGATATGAGCAAGAACATCCGCCTGGTTCCCCCCTTTAGTGAGAAGGATGTAGACAAGTTTTTCACAGTGTTTGAACGGGTGGCTTTGTCCTTGAAGTGGCCTAGGGACGTGTGGACCTTGCTATTGCAGTGTGTCCTTGTGGGTAAAGCACGGGAGGTTTACTCGTCTTTGTCTGTTGAAAGCAGTCTGGACTATGAGTGTGTGAAGTCTACGGTATTAAGGGCTTATGAATTAGTTCCAGAGGCGTACCGGCAGAAATTCCGGCGCTTTAGGAAGTTTGATAGTCAGACTTATGTGGAATTTGCTAGGGCGAAGGAGGCACTTTTTGACAGGGGGTGCGCTTCTCAAGGAGTGAAGGATATTGGGCAACTGCGGGCCTTGATGATTATGGAAGACTTTAAGAACTGTCTCCCTGAGAGGGTTACTACTTACCTTAATGAGCAGAAGGTGAATGAGGTGTCTAAGGCCGCGGTGTTGGCAGATGAGTATGTATTGACTCATAAAACTGATTTTGTTGGGCGCTCCTATAGTTTTGGTGCACGGCCGGTTGATCGTGGTGGAGTCAAAGATGTTTCTGTGCCTGCAAGTGGCAGCACGTTGATACAGGGGGAGGTCTGAGCTGATAAGGTTGACGGAAATTTGAGGACTAACAAAGGTCCTGTGTGCTACTATTGTAGAGGGAGAGGGCACATGTTAAAGGCGTGTCCCGTTCTGAAGCAGAAAAATGCAAAGCCTGTGGCTTTGGTGGGTACACAGAAGGCACCTGTGGTACCTGAGGTGCCTGAGTCTGATGAGTGTAGGAATTATTCTGCGTTCATCATGAATGGTTTTGTTTCTCTGGAGGATGGGGGTGATAGAGTTCCAGTATCCATCTTGCGTGATACTGGTGCTACTCAGTCCTTTATATTGGATAGTGTACTGCCGTTTTCTGGAGAATCATCGGTTGGGTCAAGTGTCCCTGTGGTAGGATTCGGGATGGATGGCATGGTAGTGCCTTTGCATACCGTGAGTCTCGAGTCCGAGTTGGTTTCAGGCCGGGTAACTGTTGGGTTACGGCCGTGTTTTCCCGTTGGGGGAGTTTCAGTAATTTTGGGGAATGACTTGGCAGGAGGTAGAGTTTCAGTTACTCCTGAGGTGACGGCTGTTCCGATGGTGCAGAGCCCTGATAGATTGGCTATGCAGCATCCGAGGGTCTTCGCAGCTTGTGCTGTCACGAGGGCTATGGCTAAGAGCCAGGTGAAGTTTGAGGATGTAGTGGACCTGAGTGAGAGCATTTTTGGGGATCAGGATGAGGGATCCTGTGTTGTGAAGGGTGTTTCTACATCTCAAGATGGGATAGTGTCTGGAAATGGGCCGGTGTCGCTGTCACGTGACCGGCTGGTTGAGGAGCAAAAGAGTGATCCAGGTTTATCTGATCTGTTCGACTGCGCGGTGCCTGAGGGGGATATGGATTCCACAGCAAAGGGGTATTTTCTAAGGGAGGGCTTACTGATGCGAAATTGGTCTCCCTTGCATATATCTGGGCATGATGATTGGAGCGTGGTTGATCAGATTGTGATACCTCGTCGGTATAGGGACGAGATACTCTGTTTGGCTCATGATGGTCCTCTGGGTGGACATTTGGGGGTCAATAAGACGTATGACCGTATCTTACGGAATTTTCTTTGGCCAGGGTTGAAAAAGGACGTGAAACAGCAGTGCAGGTGTCACATTTGCCAGGTGGCAGGAAAGCCGAACCAATCGATTGTTCCTGCGCCTTTATATCCAATCCCTGTGGTCAGTGAGACGTTTGAGCGGATTTTAGTTGATTGTGTGGGTCCTCTACCTCGGACAAAGGTGGGCAACAAGTTTTTATTGACAATTATGTGTGCGTCTACCCGCTTTCCGGAGGTGGTCCCTTTGCGTAGAATTACTGCCCCTACCATTGTGAAGGCTCTCACTAAGTTTTTTTCGTTGTTCGGTTTGCCCAAGGTTGTGCAGAGTGACCAAGGTTCCAACTTCATGTCGAAGGTTTTTGGTCAGGTAATGAAGTTGTTAGATATTAAGCATTGTTACTCCAGTGCGTATCACCCTGAGAGCCAGGGAGCTCTCGAGAGGTTTCACCAGACTTTGAAATCTATGTTGAGGACTTACTGCCTGGAGTTTGAAAAAGACTGGGATGAGGAGGTTCATCTAGTTATGTTTGCGGTGCGTGAGGTCGTGCAGGAGTCTTTGGGGTTCAGTCCTGCTGACCTGGTGTTCGCGCATACTGTACGTGGTCCGTTGAGGGTCCTAAAGGAGAAATGGTTGCAGGAGGATACAAAACGTAGTATTTTAGACTACGTCTGTACCTTTCGGTCTAGACTGAAGAGGGCATGCGAACTGGCAATGGGTAATCTTGCTTCTGCTCAGTCTAGGATGAAGGGGTGGTTCGACAGGAAGGGTTCTAGTAGGAATTTTTCTCCAGGTGACAAGGTCCTGGTGTTGTTGCCTATTCCTGGTTCCAGTCTGCAGGCTCGGTATAGCGGTCCCTATCAGGTGGTGAAGAAGGTTGGTGAAAGGGATTATGTTATTGGTACCCCTGATCGAAGGCGTAAGACTCAGCTCTGTCATGTCAACATGATGAAGCAGTACCATGAGCAGGAGCCTGTGGAGGTTGATGGGGAGATGCTGTGTCCTTCGGCTTCGTCTAAGCCTGGTTTGGCTGCAGTGGTGCTGCCCCCTGACACGGGTGGTGATGTGGGTGAGGCACGGTTGTCGGTGGCAGTGACGCAGGGAAGGCTGTGTAACTCTGAGACTTTGGAGTCGCTTCCCTTGCGGTTGTCTCATTTGACTGAAAGTCAGCGGGTGATCTGCTTGCTTTGGTGGAGTCAAATGGGTCACTGTTCTCGGATGTGCCTTCTCAGACATCTGTGCTGCAGCATGACATTGACGTGGCCGGTGCTGCGCCAATTAAACAGCATCCGTATCGGGTCAACCCTGACAGGCGTCATCGTCTAGGCAGTCAGGTTGACTATATGCTGCGGCATGGCATTGCTGAACCTAGTTGTAGTCCGTGGAGTTCTCCGTGTCTACTGGCTACGAAGGCTAATGGGGAGGACAGGATTTGCACGGACTTTCGGAAAGTGAATGGTGTAACTAAGCCGGATTTCTATCCTCTACCACGAATGGAGGTTTGCGTGGATCGTGTGGGAAGTGCATCTTTTGTGTCTAAGTTGGACTTGTTAAAAGGTTATTGGCAAGTTCCTTTGACTAGGCGGGCGAGGGAGATCTCTGCGTTCGTTACGCCTGATAACTTTCTTCAGTACACAGTAATGGCATTTGGGATGCGCAATGCGCTGGCAACCTTCCAACGGTTGGTGAACATTGTATTGTCCGGTTTGTCCTTCTGTGAGGCATACCTTGATGATTTGGTTGTGTGCTCCAGGTCGTGGATCGAACACATCGGTCATCTGAAGGAGGTATTTCATCGTCTAGCGGAGGCAAAACTAACGATCAATCTGGGGAAGTGTGAGTTTGGCCAGGCCACGGTAACGTATCTGGGTAAGGTGGTGGGCCGGGGTCAGGTTCGCACTCAAGGAAAAGGTGGGGCATATTGTCGCATTTCCTGCTCCAACCTCGAGGACTGAACTCCGTAGGTATCTGGCTATGGTTGGGTACTATAGAGGATTCTGTCCAAACTTCTCAGCGGTGGCTGCCCCTTTGACGGATTTGCTGAGTCCGAAGGTAGCTTTTGTGTGGTCCGCAGAGTGTCAACAAGCATTTGATCATACTAAAAGTCTTCTGGTGCGCGCACCTGTGCTTGCGGCACCTGATTTTGAGCATCCATTTAAGCTGGCAGTGGATGCTAGTGATCGTGGGGTTGGGGGAGTTCTTCTACAGGATGATTCAGATGGGGTGGAGCATCCAGTTTCGTACTTCTCTAAGAAGTTTAATCGACATCAGAAGTGGTACTCCACCATTGAGAAAGAAGCCCTAGCTATATTAATGTCTCGGAATCATTTCGAGGTTTATGTTGGCTCCTCGAATGTCCCTGTCATCGTACTCACGGATCATAATCCGTTGGTATTTTTGCATAGTATGAAGAATAAGAACCGGCGGTTAATGAGCTGGAGATTGCAGCTGCAAGACTTCAACCTGGAGGTCAGGCATATCCGTGGCAAGGATAATGTCTTGGCTGACGCCTTGTCGCGCCAGTAGAGTTTTAGCTCCTGAATAGTTTCTGGGATTTGGTGGTGTTTTTTCTCTCTTCTTCCGAAACTTATTCAGTATCTTTGGGTGGGGGTGTTAGGCGCTTCCCCCCTGGTGAATGCTATGTACTTACCTTTCTCTGTTTCTTTCCCGAGTGCAGGCCTTGTGGCTGTGAGTCTGGAATCAAGGGGTTAAAAGGCTCCTGTACCCGATTGGCCGAGCTGCGTCAGGTGACGGTGACTCATCTGAAGCATAAATACCAGAGTGCTCCCAGGAGTCCCTCTCTTCTTCGTCGACCCTGACTTGTGAGCTGACTGCTGGAGTGAGCTGCGGAAGGCCTGGCCACATGGCATAGAACTTTGTGTACTTTCACGATTACTGATTAACAAATATTGCATTGGGACGGATAAGGGCTGACCTTAGTGTTTTCGTGTATTTTATTTCAGGGTTATATATCTTTAGGCAGGTTTTAGAGTCTCTGGTTCGACGGTCCATCACGTGGCTGGCTGGAGCACCGTTAAATTGTTTGTCAGTCCATCCATATCCCTGACTGGGTTGTTTGAATCAGGTTTGGGTTTTGTGTTCCATTGAATAATTAAACAATTTTTGAACTTGAACCTGGTTCTTGACTTATGTTACGCGGCTCTGAAGTACCTGCATTCGGGAGTCGTAACACTCAGGTACACTGACTCAACCACTGGTGATTCGGCCAACCACAGTGGTGTCATCGGTGAGTTTGTAGATAGTGTTGGAGCTTATCCTACCCATGCAGCCAGAGGGCAGAGCAGGATGCTGAATACACAGCTCTGAGGAGCACCTGTGTTGATGGTCAATGTGAAGGCGATGTTGTTACCAATCCACACTGATGGTTCCTCGTTCATTTCTGAGCAGTGTGGGACAGTATCAGTGCACGATTCACATTTTCTTGCCATCACTTACAGTCCATTCTGAGGGCAGAGAAACAAGAAACCTCTGAGATAGCAGCTCAAGATCTCCCCCCCAACTCTTTTTAACATTGCATGTTGCAAGGACTCCGGTAACCATTTACCACTTGATCTTTCTTTTGTCTTTAAACTTCATTTTCACTGTATTATGCAATTATTCTGACCCAGAAACAGGAAACTTTGGCTCTTCGCCAATTTCATTAGATGTTTTGTAAGTAAAAAAGAGGAACAGAAATTTGAAACCAAAATCCCGAAAGCTATGGACAGATTCATCATTCATCCAGTCCTGCTGTTTACATGTGCCCTGTCTGTGCTGTTGCAAAGGAAGGAGTTAGATGCTTCACTTTTGGGTGATGTTGCATGAAAATAGCTGCATGTACCATTGGTGTGATCTCTTCCTCATACTTGCTGTGTGCTGGGACCAGCATTCAGTGCCTGAGAAAGTCAGTGTCTTAATAAGTCACATCAAGTAACAGTGAAGAGTTGCGAGGTTGTGGGGAGATCTTACAGAAGTATATAAAATGAAGAGATGCCTAGAAAGGGTAAAAAGGTAGAACCTTTTTCTTGGGATGGATAAATAAAATACTAGAAAGCAAAACTTTAAAGTGAGCGGGGCAAAATTTAAAGGAGCTGTGCAGGGCAACTATTTTTACACAGATGATGTGAATGCGTGGAATGCACTGCCAAGGGTTGTGGCCGAGGCATATACAATAGTGGCATTTATGATGCTTTTGGATAGCATATGGATATGCAAGAATGGAAGGATGGAGCTCTTAAAGATAGCAGAGTCAGGGGATATGGGGAGAAGGCAGGAATGGGGTACTGATTGTGGATGATCAGCCATGATCACAGTTAATGGAGGTGCTGGCTCGAAGAGCCGAATGGCCTACTCCTGCACCTATTGATATAGATCATGCATAGCTAGATAAGAGATGGTCTTGGCATTATGTTTGGTACAGACATTATGAACCAAAGGGCTTGTTCTTGTGCTGTACTGTTCTATGTTAACTACATTGGTGAGTGGCTGGAACCACTTAAGATTCCGTTATTGAGTACGGGAGTTGGGACGTCCTGTTACAGCTATACAAGACATTGATAAGATCACTTTCGGAGTACTGTGCACAGTTCCGGTTGCCCTGCTATAGGAAAAATGTCTCAAACTGGAAAGAGTGCAAAAATACATTTATGTGGATGTTGCCAGGAGTAGGAGGTTTGAGTTATGAGGAGAGGATGTTCAGCTGGCTGTTTTTTTCCCTAGGGCCTAGGAGACTGAGGGGTGACCTTATATAAATTTATAAAATCATGAAGGGACATTGATGAGGTGAATAGCCACAGTCTTTTCCCCAGGGTAGGGGAGTCAAAAACTGGAGGGAAAAGGTTTAAGATAAGAGGGGAAAGATTTACGGGGGCTGAGGGACAACATTTTTAATTCAGCAGGTTGGATATGGATCGTGCTGCCAGAGGACGTGGGTATAAATATAATGTGTACAGGTATTTAGACAGGTATGTAAATAGAAAAGCTTTGGAGGGACATGGGCCAGGTACAGGAAAGGGTCTCGACCCGAAACGTCGCCAATTCCTTCTCTCCATAGATGGTGCCTCACCCGCTGAGTTTCTCCAGCATTTTGTGTCTACCTTTGATTTTACCAGCATCTGCAGTTCTTTCTTAAACAAGTGGGACTTGCTCGGTTCGGTAACGTTAAAGGCATGGGCGAGTTGGGCTGAAGGACTTGTTTCCGTGCTGTATGACACTCTGACTTGGTCCATCCATGCTGACCCTGGATTTTTATCCACATATGTTAAACCAGATTCAATTCTCACCTGTCATGGTGTGACCTGAAGCTTCATTTTCCCGAACACTGGTTCAGTAACAGAACTGGTACAACCCCACATTCGTAAATCATGCAGCCTCCTGCGAGAAGCAAAAAAACAAAAAAAAACGAAGCTGATTCAGGATAAACTGCTGGAAATTCCGCTCAGATTCCCTCAGGCAGCTAAACAAAGCTCCATGAGACAACAGCAGCCCATAAATCCTCCTGATAACCTCTGCGAACTGGAGACTGCTATGCTGCTCAAAACTGTCCTTTCATAAATGTGATGCAAAGATTGAGTTAGGTAAAGTGACAAAATGTAATTAAATAACAACTGAATTTACACTTTTTTATTTTACCGGTGCCTCAATGTACTTTAGATTTCAGAGATACAGCGTGGAAACAAGCCCTTCGGCCCAACGGGTCCATGCCGACCATGTGCATTAGAACTGTCCTACACATGAGGGGCAATTTACAGTTTTACCAAAGCCAATTAACCTACAAACCTACAAGCCTTTGGAGGAAACCAGCCTGCTCGGGGAAAACCCATGTGATCATAGAGAGAGCGTACAAACTCGGTAGAGACAGCACCTGTAATCAGGATCGAACCCGGGTATCTGGCGATGTGAGGCAGCAACTGTACTGCCCTTGTGCATTTGTTAATAAGGTCGAGCTTCAACTACACTGGACTCATCCCAGAATGCAGAAACAAGGAACCGCAGATGCTGGAAACTTGAGCAACATACGCAGTGCTGGAGGAAGTCGGCGGGTCTGCAGCATCTGTGGAGGGATTGGACAGATGACATCCTGGTTTGGGTCTGAAGAAGGGTCCCCACCTGAAACATCGCCTGTCTATGTCCTCCACAGATGCTGCAGAGTTATTCCACCACTTTGTGTTTTGTTCATCTTAGAATGCTTTGGACAATAATGTCCTCTCTCAGCCTGGTGTTCTGTTTGTGTGTATAGACTGTGGGGTGTCTACACTTTCTGCTCCATATGTAGATGGCAAATAGTGCTTGTCCACAGTTAACCCGACCTTCTCACATTCTCTGTTTGCTCCCAGGTGCTCACAACCGTTTCTGTTTCAGATAACCCAACTGAGAATCCAATCCCCTCTTTCTGTTAGATCCTGTTTCAAATTTACTCTACATGTGTTTATCAAACTGAAAACCAGTCCTTGCCAGGTAGTGTTGCCTGATAACCGGTGAAACAGCCCACATGACCTCACAGGGGAGGCTCCTGGCACATCAGAGATACAGTTAGGAGGCAATCATCTCCTCTCTTCACTTGTTCTACCATTCAGTGAGAGCCTGGACCTTAAGTCCACGTTCCTAACCTAAAACCCTCTCCTGATTCTTTGGTGGAAACATAGAAGAGGAACCTCCTTCACTACCATGGACTGTTTTTTTCTGATTTTTTTTGGCACAATCTTCTTTCTTTTAGAAATGTTAGGAGTTTTATAGCACAGTAATGGACCCTTTAATCCATCATGCCTATGCTGACCATGATCACAATCTAACTGACCCCCTCTGCCTGCACATGGCCTGTGTCTTTCCATCCTGTCTGCCTGTGCATGCGCCTGTCTAATTACATCTTAAATGTTGCTATTGTATCTGCTTCCACCACCTCGCCTGGCAATCCATTCCAGCACCTACCAGCACCTATCTGGTGTCAGAGGTTATGCGGAGAAGGCAGGAGAATGAGGTTAAGAGGGTGAGATAGATCAGCCATGATTGAATGGTGGAGTAGACTTGTCCTAAATCAGCTCCTATCACTTATGATCTTATGATCTATCTCCCTCTCTATGCAAAATAAAATAAAATTGCACTTCCTCTGGCAGCTAGTTCCATAAATCCACCATCCACTGTGTGAAAAAGGTGCCCCTTAAGTTCCTATTAAATCTTTCCCCTCTCACCTATGTCGTCTAGTTTTAGACAGCACTACCCTGGGTATGACTGTGAACATCCACCTGATCTATTTACCTATGCCCCCAGCCTTTCCAATCTCTCCATATATCTCAAGCCCTCCAGTCGCACCTACATACTTGTGAATCTATATTGCTCCCTTTCCAGCTTAATGACATCCTTCTATACCTATGCGACTAGACTGCACACAATATTCCAGGTGTGGTCTCCAACCTCTTGTAAAGTTGCAACATGACGGCAACTCTTATACTCAATGTCCTGATCCAGAAAGTCAACCTTAACAAATCCTTCTTCACCACCCTGTGTACCTGGGTCGCCAGTTTCAGGGAACGTTGTCACAGTCATAGAGCTGTACAGCAGGGAAACAGGCCCTTTGGGCCACCTTCTTTGTGCTGACCAAGTTGGCCTTCTGGGCTACTCACATTCCCATGGATTTGGCCCATATCCCTCTAAACTCTTCCTATCCATATATATGTCCAAATGTCTTTTGAAAGTCGTAATTAATTTCATAGCTTCTTTAGGCAGCTCATTCCAAATGCGGACTACCCTCTGAGTGAAAATGTTGCTCCTGAGGCATCTCTTAAATCTCCCCCCTCTCATTTTAAGCCTATGCCCACTGTTGATAGAATCCTCTCCTCTGGGGAAAAGATTGTGAGCGTTCACTTTATCCGTGCCCCTCACTTCAATAAGGTCACCCCTCAGCCTCCCATGCTGAGGTCTGAGCTGCTGTCCAATGACATGAGAAGTTAGCTGCTCACTTCAATGGGCCCAACAGTTCAAAGGTTGAACATTTACTCCTGGTGCTTGATTGCAGTTCTTCCTTCAACCTGTGTCACAAGAAACACATTCGCTGATCATGGGATCCTGCTGTGTACTGCCTGGCTGCACCATACGTCCGTAATTCCACCTGGAAGCGATTCACTATGTATGAATAACTTCTAATTATCTAATGCTGCCTGGATTAGAGAGTGTTAGCCACAGTGCAAGAAGAGGTTGGACACACTTGGATTGTTTTCTCTGAAACGTCAGAGGCTGAGGGACAGACCTTATATAAGTATATAAAATTATGAGAGGCATAGATAGGGTACACAGTCAGAACCTTTTTCCCAGGGTGGAAATGTCAAAGACTCGACGCCACTGGGTTTTAGGTGAGAGGGGCAAAGTTTAAAGGAGATGTGTGAGGTGAAAAAAAATCACACAAAGGGTGGTGGGTGCCTGGAACGCACTGCTAGGGGTAGTGGTGGAGGCAGCAGATGCGACAGTGGAATTGAAGAGGCTTTTAAATAGGCACGTGGATATGCAGAGAATGGAGGGATGAGGATCACGTGCAGGCAGAGGAGATTAAATAGGCACGTGGATATGCAGGGAATGGAGGGATGTGGATCACATGCAGGCAGAGGAGATTAACTTAATCTGACATCATGTTTTGTACTGACATTGTGGGCCGAAGGGCCTGATCCTGTGATGTACTGTTCAATGCTCTAAAATGTGATGGGTCATATTGGGAATCAAAGTCCTTGTTTCAAATTGCACCTGAACAGTTTCCCAGCAAAGATCTATCCAGGAGTTTCTGATTAAAATGGGTGCTCCTTTTAAAAGTAAAAATGAGAATATTATTAAGGACAGCATTAAATGATGGGTTGGAGTTTTATAAAAAAAAAACAATATTCAGAGCATATTGCAACTTATTAAAATTGATCAAATGAAAAATGCGATGAATATATAAAAAAAATTAAACTGCATTTTTTAAAGAGAGAGCATGGCTTGGATTTAATATTTCATAATTGCCAAGGGACATTCTTTGAGATCAATAGATTTTTACTTGAGACATGCGTCAAAAAATAGCAAGCTGTGTCTTAGTCTTTCAGGGAACACTGGTCCATTTAATTGTTGTGTCTGATGAATGTGAAATATTCCTAACCTGCCCCTCTGTCTTTCCTGGGAGCTTGGTTTTGGGCACATGCTGCCACTTGTAATTGGTCACTGTTTGAGGAATGGCCAGCTCACCAATAAAGCATCAACTCTGATGGATCTGTCTCTGCACCCTCGATCACTTTTACTCCTGTCTCTCGCCTTTTGTGAAATTTCTTTAATGACTTGTATGTCTGCTTCTGAATTATCACTGTCTTCCACAGCCGTAGAAACATTCCTGCCCCTGTCCCCCTGCAACCCCACCTGCCCTCCCTAAACTAGAGAAAAGCAAAGAATTATCTTTATCTGTTGATGGCCTTGATGATGCTTTAGCATGCAGTGCCACAAGTCTTTGACAATATAAAAACCTGATCTTAGAGGTCACACACTGACTCCAGAGACACAAGAAACGCAGGTTCTGGAAATTTGAGCATAAAGCAAAGTGCTGGAGGAACTCAGCGGGTCAGGCAGCGTCAGGAGAAGGGCAGAGATTGGTAGATGGGTGGAGTAAGTGACAAAGGCTGGAGGTGAATAGGAGACAGATAGGGAGAGGAGAGGCGGAGTGAAATGTAAAGCTGGAGGGATGGATATGAGGACAGGCGGGTGGGCGAGAAGACAGGGGGGATGACAGGCTGATGATCACTCTCAATGTCATCTCCCACACGGTTATCACTGGGTCACCTCCCCTCCTCACTGGTGTAATGTTGTAATGGTGTAATGCCTTGCCCTGTGTCACAGATCGTGACTCTGTGTCCTCTCCAGAGACAGCATGTTACCTTCCCCAGCTCAAAACAAAGACACAGAGTGCTGGAGTAACTCAGCGGGTCAGGCAGCATCTCTCGATAGAAAGTGAATAGGTGCCCGTGGCTGTGGTACCGAGTCTGAAGAAGGGTCCAGATCAAAAAGTCACCTATCCATGTCCTCCAGAGATTCTACCTGACCCGCTGAGTTACTCCAGCACTTTGTGCTGGATAAACCAGCATCTGCAGTTCCTCGTGTCTCCAATTAGATCCCCCACCCCCAATTACATAAATACATTGACTCAGTGTTGGGCACTTGGAAGGGGGGCGGGGGGGGGGGGGGGGGTGTACAATGGAGGCAGCAGCAAAATGAGTGCAGGCTGCCTAAACTGTGACTGAAGGTCACAAACACCAGGGGTGCACAAAAGGTCAGATTTCCTGCAGCTTTAAACCACTTTCTCCGTCACTGTCAGAAGTCTTGAATTATTTTCCTAATGCGTCTTGTTTTCCACTTGTATTTCACCTGTGTGGCATCATTCTTGTCAGACTTTTCAAAGATATTATTATATTAATGGTTGTTCATATTTAACATCCCATCACCACACTTGACCCTTCTCGGGCCCTGACTCCCCAGCTGTATATTTCTGACATTGATCATTTAGGTTTAAGTTTTTTACTGTCACGCATACTGAGGTAGACAATAGACAATAGGTGCAGGACTAGGCCATTCGGCCCTTCGAGCCAGCACCGTCATTCACTGTGATCATGGCTGATCATCCACAATCAGTACCCCGTTCCTGCCTTTTCTCCATATCCTATCTTGAAGAGCTCGATCTAACTCTCTCTTGAAAGCATCCAGAGAATTGGCCTCCACTGCCTTCTGAGGCAGAGAATTCCACAGATTCACAACTCTCTGGGTGAAAACATTTTTCCTTGTCTCCGTTCTAAATGGTTTACCCCTTATTCTTAAACTGTGACCCCTGGTTATGGACTCCCCAACATCGGGAACATCTTTTCTGCCTCTAGCGTGTCCAATCGCTTAATAATCATATATGCTTCAATAAGACTCCCTCAATAGCAAGAATGTCCTTCCTCAAATTTGGAGACCAAAACTGCACATAATACTCCAGGTGTGGTCTCACTAGGGTCTTGTACAACTGCAGAAGGACCTATTTGCTCCCATACTCATCTTGTTATTAAGGCCAACATGCCATTAGCTTACTTCACTGCCTGCTGTACCTGCATGCTTACTTTCAGTGACTGATGAACAAGTACACCCAGATCTCGTTGTACATCCCCTTTTCCTAATTTGACACCATTCAGATAATTATCTGCTTTCCTGTTCTTGCCACCAAAGTGGATAACCTCACATATATCCACATTAAACTGCATCTGCCCACTCTCCCAACCTGTCCAAGTCACCCTGCATCATCATAGCATCCTCCTCACAGTTTACACTGCCACCCAGCTTTGTGTCATCTGCAAATTTGCTAATGTTACTTTTAATCCTTTCATCGAAATGATTAATATATACTAGACTGTGGGACCCATTGGGTCCCATGTTCACACGGAAGGGCTGGTCCCACAACGCAGTATTCCACCTCTCCACCAATTCCAATATTGCTGGCCAGTGGGGGGCTGGGCGGGCTTTCTGGGCTGATGGAACTGGATTCCAGAGGGCTAGTATGGACATTGTGGGCCGAATGGATTCTTGGGCTGGCAGCTCAGTCACTCAGGCCTGGTGGGCTGGCAACTCAGTCACTCAGGCCTGGTGGGCTGGCAGCTCAGTCACTCAGGCCTGGTGGGCTGGCAGCTCAGTCACTCAGGCCTGGTGGGCTGGCAACTCAGTCACTCAGGCCTGGTGGGCTGGCAGCTCAGAAACTTCCAGAGACTCTGTGAGAGAGAAGGGGAGTGGGTGGAGAATCAATTTTAGACATTTTTCATCTTTTTCTGCAGATCACAGCAATGAAGGAGGAAAGTCTATCCTTGCCTGGATCTCACAGGGAGCAAATGAAGGGAGGGAGAAAAATACTGGGGTGAGGTTTAATACTTGCAGAGGGAATACTTACTGATGGGCCAAAGGGACTCCTGGAGTAGTACAGGCCTGATGGGCCGAAGGGGCTCTTTAAAAAAAAATCTGAGTGAAATCTCAGTGAAAGGCACTTTTTCTGGACTTTTCCTGGCTTAGTACGGGCCTTTTGGGCCAAAATGCTACTCCTGGGCTAATATGGGCATTTTGGGCAAAAGGGACTGGTTTCTCGGCTAATAGGGGCCTTGTGGGCCGAAATTAATGGTTTCAGGCAGGCCAAACAACTAATTTCATTTTCATTAAGGGCTATCAAATCATTTATTCAAGTACATTGCATACTCACAGTGTTCTGTAGTTTCCCAGCTCAGACAGAGAGTCGTGACCTCTCCCTCGCCATCTTGCAGACAGATTGAGCCACGCCCACACTTCCGGGTTTTATAGTCCCTCCCCCTCCCACTGGAAGAGGCGTGGCCTTCATGGCAGTGATTGACAGGAGAGAGAATCTCAAGATTTTTTAAACACTAATAAGTCTTTTATTTTTCACCGATGGGAAATATCCTCGGGGCCTGCGCAGCGGAGGAGGACTCTGAGTAAGATGGCCAAAAAATCACAGCCATATGTGGTAGTGTTTTTTCTAAAATCAAAGCACAGAGCAAACAGGAAGTGGTCAAGATGAGACTTTTAATTATATAGATTGTAAATAGCTGAGGTCCCAGCACCGAGCCTTGTGGTGCTCCACTAGTTACTGCCTGCCATTCTGAAAGGGGCCCGTTAATCCCTACTCTTTGTTTCCTGTCTGCCAACCAATTTTTTATCCATGTCAGTACCCTACATCCAATACCATGTGCTCTAATTTTGCACACTAATCTCTTATGTGGGACCCTATCAAAGGCTTTCTGAAAGTCCAGGTACACTACATCTACTGGCTCTCCCTCATCTATATTCCTAGTTACATCCACAAGCCAGGTACAATGAAAAGCTTGAAAATGAAATTAAAATGAAAACATGCTATACAATCAGATCAAATAACACTATACATAAATACAATCAAGGCAAACTCAAGTACAATGAACAGAGCAAAGGGGAAGATACAGACTGCAGAATATAGTTGTCAGCATTGCAGCGCACCAATTCCATAGACAGAGTCCAATGGCCGCAATGAGGCAGAGGTGAATCGGACAGTACCCTAGATTGTGGACAGACCATTCAAAGACTGATAACAGAGGGGGAGAAGCTGTCCTTGATTTTATCTCAGATTTCCAAATTTTCTGTTTTTTCTGTGCACTTGTTATCTTTAGAACAAATATTTAAAGAGGGGCCAGTGTGTTGCTGTCACGTTGTCCTATGTTGGAGGGGTATTGCTTGAGTCACTGAATTAATTGGCTGCTGTAACTTGTCTCCTGGTGTGTATGTAAGTAGCAGAAACTGGGGTGAGTCAATAGGCATGTGAGGAGAATTAAAAAAAATGGATTCATGTAGAATATATGGGATAATATAATAGATATTAGTGATTTAGAAACATAAAAACATAGAAACATAGAAAAATAGGTGCATGAGTAGGCCATTCGGCCCTTCGAGCCAGTACCGCAATTCAATGTGATCATGGCTGATCATCTAAAATCAATACCCTATTCCTGCTTTGTCCCCATATACCAGGGGGGGAATTTTGCCTACACAGGGGGTTAATTTGTTGATTCTGGATTTGTACATATTTTTCTCATTGACTGACTGTGTTTTGTTCTGGTATCTGTTCATCATTAGTTGTTCATAAATAAATGAAATAACATTGTTATGTGCTATTAAAGTTGCCAGGGGTAAACGGGACGAAAAAGGTTGGGAACCCCTGCTTTAGTCCCAAGAGCTGAATCTAACTCTCTCTTGAAAACATCCAGTGAATTGGCCTCCACTGCCTTCTGTGGCAGAGAATTCCACAGATTCACAACTCTCTGGGTGAAAACGTTTTTCCTCATTTCAGTCTTAAATGGCCGACCACTTATTTTTGTGACATATGTTAATGATTTGGATGAAAACGATGGTGACAACACTGATTAAAACATATCTGATGCCCCATCTACATTAGTCCCACCTGCCCACATTTGGCCCATATCCCTCTAAAATGTTCCTATCTATGTACCTTTCTAAATATCTTTTAAACATTGCTATAGTATCTGCCTCAACCACCTCCTCTGGTAGCATGTGTAGGAAGGAACTGCAGATGCTGGTTTACACCGAAGGTAGACAAAAAAGTTGGAGTAACTCAGTGGGTCAGGCAGCATCTCTGGAGAAAAGGAATAGGCGACGTTTCGGATCGAGCCCTTTCTTCAGACTGAGAGTCAGAGGAGAGGGAACTGAGAGATATGAAAAGGTAATTTGTTGTATGTACCTTCTCTCGGTTCCATATGTTCGCCATCTTCTGTTTGAAAACGTTGTCCCTCAGGCTTCTATTAAACTTTTCCTCCCTCATCTTCAACCTATATCCTCTGATTCTTGATTTTCCTACTCTGGGTAAAAGACTCTGTACATTCACCCTATCTATTCCCCTCATAATTTTATACATCTCCGTAATATCACCCCTCATCCCCCTGCTCTCCAAGGAAGAAAGTCTTAGCCTGCTCAATCTCTACCTGTAGCTCAGGCCCTCGAGTGCTGGCAGGATTCTCGGAAATCTTCTCTGTACGCTTTATGGCGAATGGGACTAGCTTAGAATTGGCATTGTGATGAGCATGGTCGGGTTGGGCCGAAGGGCCTGTTTCCTTGCTGTATGACTCTAATGATGGGGTCAGATTTATTTTCAGTTTTGTTTCAATCAACTTGGTGCACCATTATCTGGCCAACCCAGGCCCTGCCCGGGGTTGTAATCAACTCAGGCACCATCAGACGGCTAAAAGAGAACTTATGTGAGGTCTCAAGCCATCAAGCTTGTTCCTGAGAATGATCTCAGTGCTGGGGAGGAGGGGAGCGAAGCAGATTGGGGAGAACATCCTGTTAAAAAAAAGGTTTCATTCCAAATGATCATCAAAATAACTACACCACAGGTTGTGCCGAAGGGCCCGTTTCCGTTCTGTATGACTCCAACTCTATTTGGGGAATGTTATTCCTTTGCACCTTGATGATAAGGAACTGTTCAGATGCGGACCAGCTGAGAGACTACTGGCTGTGACAGGGAATCTGGTCTAACAGGATAAGCTCACAACATCATTTCTGCCCGATCTGAACTGTTGGAGCAGTAGATTATACAAACACTCTGACTCATTCATCACTAACTGGTCAAGACAAGGAATAAATAGAGGTTTTCGTTAAACTATCCAACTCTTCTCTTTTAACTCATCCTTATAAACCTCACCTGTCTCTCTGAGATTTGGGTGGACGTGCTAACGTTCCCAGTATCACGTTGTCTGTTCAGCTCCCAGTTTCCAATGTTTAAAGTCAAATTTAAATAAATCTGCACATTTTTGAGCTCTCTTTAGTTTAGTTTAGTTTAGAGATACGACATTTCCATCATTATGGAAATGAAATCTATCTCCTGAGCACCAGCTGTGCGTGACACATCTCACACAGTATGTCCTCTGCCTCTCCTTTGTGGCACAGGTATTACCACCTGAGTCCCTCATGAGATGGTGGGGGGGAGGGGGGGGGGGCGGTGAGCTGCTTCTTCAACTGCTGGACTCACCTGGTGCTCTGAGCAGTGACTTCCTGGCCTTAGACCCAACAACAGTGAAGGAACAGCGATATTCTTCCGAATCCTGTTCATAAGCCATAGGAGCAGTATTTGGCCATTCAGCCCATCGAGTCTACTCTGCCAATCAGTGACGGCTGATCTATCTTACTCTCTCAACCCCATTCTCCTGCCTTCTCCCCGTAATTTTTTACGCTCTTATTAATCAAGAACTAATCAATCTTCGCTTTAAAAATACCCAATGACTTGGCCTCCACAACTGTCTGTGGCAATGAATTCCATAGATTCACCACCCTCTCACTAAAGAAATTCCCGCTCATCTCCTTTCTAAAGGTAGGTCCTTTTATTCTGGGCTCAGGGATGGGTGTGACTTGGAGGGTAAACTGCAGGCAGTGGTGTTCCCATTCCCCACCTGGCCTTGATCTTTTTAATGGCAGAGGTGCCAGGTTTGGGAGGCGCTGTGGGAGTGGCCTGGGTAGGCAACCGCTGTGGCGTTTGTAGATGGTGCACAATGTTCACTGTGGTCCGATATCGGTGTTGGTTTACTATTGTCACGTGTAGCGAGGTACAGTGAAAAACTGTCTGTGAGCTATCTAGTCAAATCATGCTACACATGTGTACAATCAAACTATACACGGACAACTGGTAGTGGAAAGAGAAAAATACCAGAGTGCAGAATATAGTGTTATAGTGATATAGTGTTACAGTTACTTAGGAAAAGTTCAAGGTCCATAATGTGGTTGGTTGAAAGATCGGGACTGCAGCCTAGATTATGGCGGTGAAGGGACTAAATGTTCAGCATGGTGGATGGAGTGCCAGTCAAATAGATGGCTTTACTCTGGATGGTATCGAGCTTGGTGTGATGTTGGGGCTGGACTCATCTGAGCAAGTGGGGTCCATGCTCCTGGGCTGGGATGTTTGCCCTCCAGCCATTCTTCCTTGATGGGGTCCATGTGATGAGGCTTGGACTGAGGAACCACAGGCTCTTATATTCAGTAATCTTCAGCTAATCCCATCTGTCCGGGCTGGAGTAAAGCCCAGAACATAACTATGTGATAGGAGAGTGTTCCAGCACACTGCACCAACCAGTTTCGCCAAGAGAATGAACCTTCCTTCAACCCTCTTGGCTTGGCACAGTGTGGTCAGCTGGCCGTGCTGCTCTGCAAGTTCCATCGTAATGTTTTACACCGAGTTCACCTGATATGTTGTGTTGAAAGTACTGGAGCAAGCAACAGACATCTCGGCCATGATCTGCCAAACCCTGCACCATTTTTCTCCCCCACCCCACCAGATTTACCCTTTCCCTGTCCAATCCACAACTCTTCCCCACAACTCATAGAGTTGTACAGCATGGAAACAGGCCGTTCAGCCCAATTTGTCCATGCCAACCAAGTTGCATACTGGGCTAATCTCATTTGACGGCATTTGGCCCATATCCCACTACCCTTTCTATCCATATATCTGTTCAAATGTGTTTTAAAAATCATACTTGTCAAATTCTTTGCTGGATCCCACCCCACATCTTCATCAGTACAAATGGCACAACATTTTCCTCATCCCTACAACCTCAGTAATCTTTTCTTGCCATTTCTTTCTTTAGTCAGAGGGTGGTGAATCTGTGGAATTCTGTGCCACAGAAGGCTGTGGAGGCCAAGTCACTGGATATTTTTAAGGCAGAGATAGATAGATTCTTGATTAGTATAGGTGTCAAGGGTTATGGGGAGAAGGCAGGAGAGATAGATCAGCCATGATTGAATGGCGGACCAGACTTGATGAGCTGCTTGGCCTAATTATTCTGCTCCTATCACTTATGACCTCATGACATCTCTCTCAGTCTTCACTTTCTGCTAAAGACTTGGGTCTGTTTGTTAAGGAAGTTGAATTTTCAGTGAGACAAGAGACTGCAGATCAGCTAGAGGAACTCAACGGGTCAGGCAGCATCTGTGGAGGCAGAGGGACGATCAACGTTTCAGGTCGGGACCCTGCATCAGGACTGCACATTCCTACAACGAGCTATCTCAGCCATCTCCACTATCACAGCGAGGCAGGACCCAAACGCACAGAACAGCACCTCATTCCACCGGGTAACCTACCACCAACGGCAGGAATATTCAATTCAGCGCATTCACGGTAACCCCCTCCTCTCCACTGCCCCTTCTGTACTCTGGTTGAGCAACTGCAGTGTTTTTGTTCATGTGAGGCCACACTGCAACCACTGTACCTGGAGATGGAAGGACTGAACGTTTTGGGTAGTCAGTCCGATCCTGAACAAGCCTTGTCCCGGGTGTGTTAACATAGAACAGTACAGCACAGGAACAGGCCCTTTGGCCCACAATGCCCGTGCCGAACATGGTGCCACATTAAACTAATCGCCACTGCCTGCACGTGATCCATATCCCTCCATTCCCTGCATATCCGTGCGCCTATCCAAAAGCCTCCTAAACCCTACTATAGTTTCTGCCTCCACCATTACCCCTGGCAGCGCGTTCAAGGCCCCCTCCACTATCTGTATAAAAAACTTACCCCACACATCTCCTTTCAACTTTGCCCCCTCACCTTAAACCAATGCCCTCCAGCCTGACATTTCCACCCTGGGAATAAGGTTGTGACTGTCTATGTTGTTAGAACTGCATTGGTGCAGGCAAGTGGAGAGCATCGTACCACACTCTGATGATAGGACAGCGTTGGGGTGTCAGGAGGAGAGTCATTGGTTGAGACATTAGCAGTCATCTGTGTAAACGTTCCCAGTCATAAATCACTGTGGATTAGTGCTGGGAATTGGCTGCTCTCTCTGTGTTAGAAATGGTGCAACATGTAGACATGTTTCTCCATCACAATCACCCGTTATCCATCTGTTCTCTGCTCTTCTCTGCACTTGGCTCCCTCCGCCACCTTGTTGCAGCCATCATTGGTCAGGCCTGAGATTGGCCTCATTGACTCTGGCTGCACCACCTGAGCCCAGTACTTCATCCAACAGGTGGCCGACCGATATCCAGCAGAGAACAGTGGCCTCTCTGCTCCCATCGCACATGGGCTTCCTCAGTTCACAGAACATGTCAAGAGAATTTATGCAAGCTATCAGATTTCTAGACTAATTAAAGTTTCTCATCTGAAATGTCCAAACTCCTTGGTGGGTCTTGCCAGCACAGACTGATATACTGGAGCCGTGATTTTGATCTTTCCTTTGCCTCGCGTTGCGATGCCCAGGAGCTAAACTTTCCTGCTCCACTCCAGGAGACGCAACATGTCCTTTCATCCCGTCGCCCCTGCAACTTATTATCAGTATTTCACGTGGGGACGATGCCGTGTGTGAGGTCACTGGGATGTGCTCGATGGAGAGAGGAGGGCTGTGTCATAGCCTGTCATTGTAAGTGTACACCACTGGCTACTCTGCTCCAGAACATTCTTTACCGGGCAAGTGGTGACATGACGTGACTTACAAATATGGTTTAGTTTAGAGATACGGCATGGAAACAGGCCATTCGGCCCACCACCCACGCCGACCATCGATCACCTATTCACACTAGTTCTATGTTATCCTACTTTCCCATCCACTCCCTACACACTAAGGGGAATTTACAGAGGCCAGTCTTTGGGATGTGGGAGGAAACTGGGGCAACTGGAGGATACTACGAGGATGTGCAAACTCCACACCCGAGGTCAGGATTGAACCCCGGTCTCTGGTGCTGGGAGGTAGCAGCTCTACCCGCTGTGCCACTGTGCTGCCCTTGCCTCATCCTTCTCAGATGCCCTCTTCCCTAGCCATCTATGGACCTACCAGGCACCACCTTGACTGAGGTAATTTGTGGCCGGCACTGATCGGTTTTGGTATTTTCTCGCCTCCAGCTCTTCACCCCCCCCCCCTAAACTTTCAGAGAGTCTTGGAGTCATACAGCGTGGAAACAGCCCCTGAGGCCCAAATAGCCCACGCTGACCAACATGGCCTATCTACTCTAGTCCCACCTGCCTGCCTTTGGCCCATATCCTTCTAAACCTACCCTATCCATGTACCTGTCAAAAATGTTTCTTAAACATTGCAATGTGAATCCTTCAGTCCCAACCCAAAATATCACCCATCCTTTTACTGTCACCCATCCTTTGACCCGTTGAGTTACTCCAGCACTTTGTGTCTATCAGACGTTCAATGGTTGTGTTTGCTTAGATCGGAAATGCGTGCCATATCCCATGTTATTTGTACATCGCACATCACTCCACACCCTGCAATAGCAGAGCTACCACATACCACCCAAGAAATCAAATCCCCTTCCATGTACTGTGTGCCATGAAGCAGTCAGATAGCTGTGAGGCTGCTTGAAGCTGCAGGGGAAGGGGGCTAGTCTGCAAGGTATTAATCAACAGCTCAACACCTTTCTGTTGCTCTCGACCCAGACACCCCTCCTAGGTGCCTATTTTTCTGTGAGTTTGGTGAGTAGATGAAAATTTCCACAAATGAGAGGGTTAATCTCACAAAACAATTTAATTTCCACTAAGACTGATACCAGAACAATGATTTTGACGATGACAGAATGTTACTTAATAAACACACAAAGCTTCACAAAGAAGCCATGTTCACCAGCAACTTAACATAAACCTCACCATGGTAATATTTGGTTTTTTTTGCTGCAGAGCTCCGCCATGCAAACCCTTTTTTCCCCCCCAGACTAGGATAAAAAGGAAGAGTGGGTGGAGAAAAAAAAACACCTTATTACTTCGAAGTCCTGCAAGCCATTTTAGTCTCGAAAGGTTTTGGATCGCCCCAGGCAGTATGTCTGCAGTGTTTCGGGAAATGAGTTGCCTTCGCACGAACACTGCTGTGTTCTGCAGCATTGCGGCCCCTAGCATCCCCGCTCGATTTCTTCTTAACTCTTTGTTACCCGGGAGTCTCCTCTCCAACAGAACCATGGGAGGGGGCACAGCCAAGCAGATGGGGGTCGGGGGTGAGGGGACAGATATGTGACAAGGCAAATTATCTGCTTTAGAAGTCAACAAACTACTGGAAAGATGTTGACACCTTTCCTGTTTCTTTTCCAGAAAGGAGAGAGATAAAATGAGAATTGAGTTCAATCCCCATCAAATAAATCCCTCCACCTCTACCTAAATCAAAGTGCAACACAACTCCAATTTAAAGAGCCGATGATTTAATGTTAACTCTTTAAATTGGAGCTTTGTTTCAGGCAGAGTTGTGGAAACATTTGACTGTTATCAAAATTAAAGTTTCCCTTACAAAGCTGAACTCGCCTCCTTCCTTCACCCTCCCACTTGTTCACAACTCTGCCATGTCAGAATATAAACTGGGGTTTGAGTTCTCAGAACTGTCCTGTTGCAAGCCTGTGTCACCCACATCAACATGTGTGGCCCTGTCAACCCACCCTCACTGCCATCGATCCTTTCAATCTGAAAGGTAAGAACGTGTATTAGTTGCACAGAGGAGCAGCTGGTAGAGCCACCGCCTCACAGCACCATAGACCAGGGTTCAATCCTGACCTCGGGTGCTGTCTGTGTGGAGTTTGCATGTCCTCCCTGTGACCGCGTGGGTTTCCTACGGGTTCTCCGGTTTCCCTCCACAGCCCAAAGCCGTGCGGGTTTGTAGGTTAATTGGGGCTCTGTAAATTGTCCCTGGTGCCTAGGGAGTGGATGAGAAAGCGGGATAACATAGAACTAGTGTTAATGGGTAATCGATGGTCATCATGGATTTAATGGGCTGAAGGGCCTGTTTCCGTGCCGTATCTTCGAATCAAGTAAAAATGTTGGTTGCTAAAATGCATTCTCTTTGACACCATGCGTGTAATGTATACTCCCCACTGGGCTCTGTTGTAAAACTAATTTCGTTACATACTCTCTGCTTTAGAATAGTGCTGTTTATGCAAATCTCTCCAACTGTGGCATTTAAGAAGCTTTTGGAAAGGCACATGGAAGTGCAAGGAATAGAGGGATAGGGATCATGTACAGACCGATGAGATCAGTTTAACTGGGCATCATGTTCGGCAACAACATTGTGGGACGAAGGGCCCGTTTCTGTGCTGTACCGTCCTGTATTCTATTAGGCTTGGCACCTATTTTTCCCCAGTTTCAGATTCTCTTCACCATCACCATTACAACATGTCCAGAATAATTGTTCTAACCCTGTACGTTGTGGCTGCCTTTGCTGTGTGTGTGTGTGTGTGTGTGTGTGTGTGTGTGTGTGTGTGTGTGTGTGTGTGTGTGTGTGTGTGTGTGTGTGTGTGTGTGTGTGTGTGTGTGTGCGTGCGTGCGTGCGTGCGTGCGTGTGTGTGTGTGTGTGTGTGTGCGCTCGTGTGGGCGCTCGTGTGGGCGTGCGTGTGTGTGTGCGCATGTGTGTGAGTAGGTGTGTGTGCGCGCGTCCATGTGTTTGTGTGTGCATGTGTGTGTGCGTGCGTGTGAGCGTGTATGCATGTGCGCGTGTGTGTATGCATGTGTGTGTGTGTGTGTAGGCGTGCGTGTATGCGTGTGCGCGTGTGTGTGTAGGTGTGTGTGTGTGCGTGCGCTCCTGGTTCCACTCTAGTGCCTAACGCTACTCTCAGATGCCAACCCTGGTGATGCCTCAGTGTAATTTGTTCCTGAGGACCGCGCTGTGATTGGGGTGGAGCGAGCTGAAAGTAGTCTCCATGCACGGGAGCTGCAGATAGAAGGGTCAATGTTGTCACCGTCAGAATAACAACTCGGATCTTTTTCTTCAAGAGTCAAGAGCGATTATTTGTCGTGTGTACCGGCAAGGGAACAATAACATTCTCACTTGCAGTAGCTTTACTGGCCCGTAAACTTAATTTCACACAAACAAATATGCAATAAACAGTACAATTAATTGATAATTAGTAATATTCAGTAACCAGACCATGATAGTAACCGAATACATTGTGCAACCAAAACAAAGTCCACACTAGATATTTGCAGAGGTACAGCTCTGGTTAGTGTTGTGCAGTGTTCAAGAACCTGATGGTTGGTGGGAAAAAGCTGTTCATGAACCTGGTGGTCACGGTTTTCAGACTCGTACCTTCTTCCCGATGGTAGCAGCGAGATGAGAGAGTGGTCATACTTGTGATGCCGGCTGCCTTTTTGAGGCAGGGCCTTCTGTTGCTTCCTTCGATGGTGGGAGAACAGTACCCATGATGTTAATGTAAATATTCAATCAATAAAAAAATCTTGCCGTGCAAATCGTGCCATGCTGCTACCAGCTTCCTGTAGCGGATTACAAGGTGTGTTACCAGCATGGCTAATGTTTACTGAACATCCATAAATTCACATTGCGAACATTCCCAGTCAAGATGGGACTGTTAGTGCCAGCATTCCTCTCTAGGTGAGAGAGACCATGGGTTGCAGCAGCTATGGAAAGGTCCCAGTGTGGTGAACTACTGCAGGAATCCAGGCCGGTTGTTTGGAGACTCCAGCTTGAATCCATGGCAGCTGGAACATTTCACTGTAACTTTACTGAAGGAAACCTGCTTTCTTTCCCTCAGGATGTGACTCCGGCCCCAAGAGAAACAGAAATGGTTGGAAGTTCTCAGCAGGTCAAACAACATCTGTGGAGAGCAAAACAGAGTCAACATTGCAGGCCGGAGTCTGATCATCAAACTGAGACATTAACTCTTGCTTCTTTCTCCATAGATGTTGCCTGAACTGCTGAGTGCTTCCAGCCATTTGACCTCTTCTTTCAGATTTCCATAATCTCTACTTCATTTGTCTTCCAGAACAACCAACAAGTTTGACTCTGAGCTGTTCCTTGATTCAGGGGCATTAGGGAATCCTGGCGTGTGAATGGGTAGGTGTTGTGTGCTGGTCTGTCACCAAGTATCAAAGCCGGGCAGATAGACTGCGCCTTATGGGAGGAGATCATCGCCTGGTCTCGGCGCTGTAAATGTTATGTCTCATCCCATGGCTGGTTATTGCCCTCGACTTGTTCTCAAGCCCTAAGTTGCTGCATTTATTGAGAACCCGTAAATGGAATCTGAGCCTTGATCATACTGTTGCTGTTCTTGCCTTCCCGATGGACGTGTATCAGTAATATTGGTACTGGTTTATTGATATTGGTACTGATACTGTGCCAAGATACAGTGAAAAACTTTGCGTACCAGCCAGTCAAAACATACTATATATGAGCACAGTCCAACTAGACACAAGGACAACCAGTAGTGCAAAAACAAACAAACCAGAGTGCAGAATATAGTGTTATGTTATAGTGTCACAGTTGCATAGAAAGTGCAGATTTAAAAAAGTGCAAGGGCTGCATTGAGGTAGGTTGGGAGATTGGGACTAGACCCTAGCTTACGGGGTCACGCTTCAGTAGTCTGATTACAGAGGGGAAGTAACTGTTCCTGAATCTGGTGTATGTGCTTTCAAGCTTTTGTATTTTCTGCCCGAAGGGAGAGGGGAGAAGAGGGAATGGCCAAGGTAAAAGGATCCTTGATTACATTGGCAGCTTTTCGGAGGCAGCATGAAGTGTAGATGGAGTCAATGGTGGGGAGACAGAAAATGCTGGAGTAACTCAGCGGGACAGACAGCATCTCTGGAGAGAAGGAATGGGTCGAGACAGGAGTCTGGTCTGTGTGATGGACTGGGCTACATCCACAACACTTGGTGCAACCAGAGCGTTGGTCAGAGCTGTTCCCAAACCAGGATAATAGGATGCAGGATGGCTTTGCAAGTTTCCCTTGCACAGGCTTCTCACCACTGGTAACACCGCACTACCCAGAGACCATCTGCAAAACCATCTGCAGTTTGCCGAAATCATGACAGAAGTGGAGAGTAGTCAGGTTTTCTAACACCTTTTCCAAAGGAAGCTCGATCAAAAAAATCCCCCCATGAGTTTTCCTTTCCTGTCTTCATTACCTCCTGCTGTAAAATCGTCGCAGGTATCTGCCCCATCTAACCGCTGCCTGGTGTTCACCATTGGCAGTCCTGCCTCCAGCTGCCGGAACCCCAAGGACCAAATCCCCAACCCCACAACCTCTCCTCCTTTAAACCTACCTCTCTGCCCAAACCTTTGATCAGCTGCATCCACTGTTTGATGCTGCTTCTGTGAAACGCCGGGAGAGTTTGTACTCCATTAAAGGCATTACATACAGTGAGTGCATGTTATTGTAATTGCAGACAGCAGCAGGATAACAATGGCACAAGCCAGACCAACTGGTGCAGCAGCAGTTGTTCTGAAGAGCCAGGGAGCATACCTGGTGAAGCGTTTTGTCCAGAGCTTTGGTTCCAGCCAGCCTTCCTGAAATTCCCGAGGCATTGGGATGCAGGCCCACAGCTCAGTGAATGTGGCAACGTGAGTAGATTGAGCTGTGAGGAAGGTGTACGGTATTCTTACCTTCATCGGTCGGGGTATTGAGTATAAGAGTCAGGAAGTCATGGAATATTGTGTAGAAACAAGAAACTGCAGATGCTGGTTTACAAAAAAAGACACCAAGTGCTGGAGTAACGCAGTGGGTCAGACAGCATCTCTGGAGAACATGGATATGTGACCATGGATGGGGTAGCATGTCTGAAGACGGTTCCCGACCCAAAACTTCACCTATCCACGTTCTCCAGAGATGCTGTATGGCCCACTGAGTTACTCCATCACTTTGTGTATTTTTTTGGAGTATTGTGTACAGTTCTGTTCTCCCAGTTACAGGAAGGATGTGGAGGCTTTGGAGAGGGTACAGAAGAGGTTTACCAGAATGTTGCCTGGATTGGAGAGTTTTAGCTATAAGGAGCGGTTGGAGATTACTTGGATTGCTTTCTCTGTATAGAACTGTATGACAGTATGAGAGGCATAGATAGGGTAGACTGAATCTTTTATCCCAGGGTGAAAACGTCAAATATCAGAGGACATATGTTTGAGTTGAGAAGTGAAAAGTTTCAAGGAGATGTGTCGGGCAAATGTTTTACACAGAGAGTGGTGGGTGCCTGGAACGCGCTGCCAGGAGAGGTGGTAGAAACAGATACAATAGCAAAGTTTAAGAGGCCTTTAGTTGGGCACATGCACAGGCAGGGATTGGAGATAGCATCTCTGGGAGATGCAATCAGTTAAAATAGGCATCGTGGCCAGCACAGACGTTGTGGGCCGATGGGCCTGCCCCATGTGCTGTGCTGTTCTATGTGGTGTGTGTTGGGTCGGGGTGTTTGATCCGAGAGAAAGCTCCCACTGAAGGTGTTGGAAGCTCTACTCTTCTCCCAAGGTCGACATAAAGAAGATGGAGCCCTTCTCTGAAGCTACAGCAAATGCTGTTATATTTTCAGATCGCCTTTTCTCTCAATGATCTCCGGATGCGGTGACTTTCTTCAAAGCAAATGTGGCAATCACCTTTGTTCACCATTCCCAGGCTGTGGTGTCTCGGGCTGGCATTTGGCACCTTGCTTGACACTACAGGCATGGGCTTTCCATTGGGTGGTTCGGTGTCAACCTCTTTGGCTTGGTACATGACACTGGAGTTATAGGGAAAGATGGGGGTTGCTTCTACTCCAGGGCAAGAGTAGACCACATGGATTTTCACAAACCCAGGGCAGGAGTAGACCACATGGATTTTCACAAACCCAGGTTTGCTATTGCAAATTTTGGGGTAAATGAGAATTGAAATTTTGTGAATTCATTGTTTGGATTTGAAGTCAACTTCTCAGTATAGCTCACTCCGGCTCTGATGACTTACCCAGTTACATAAACACAACATTACCGCGCACACATCCAGATGCTACAAACATCAACAACTTTCCTTTCCGTCTCTGGAGCTTTACACAAACCATGTTAAGGGATGGGGCAGAGGGAAAAATGACTCACTGGTTGTACCTGGACTAACTTTGGAGATGCCAGCCTTGGAGAATTTACAATCAGTTACAGAATCATAGAACTGTAATATCAGGTTGCACCACAGCTTGGTTTGGGAACAGTTATGCTCAAGACCGCAGGAAATTGCAGAGTTATAGACATAACCCAGTCCAAAGACCAGCCTTCCTACTATTGACTCCATCTACACTTCATGCTGCCTCGGGAAAGCAACCAACATAATCAAGGATCACTCACACCCGGTCATTCCCTCTTCTCCGCCTGACCTTCAGATGGGAGGCACCAAGTTTTAAAGCACCACATTCAGGAACAGCTACTTATCTGACTTTTGAGCTAGGATGCAGTCCCAATCCTTGGTTTATCTCTGGAAAAGGAACACTACAATGGCAGCTCTACATTCTGCTCTCTGGTCTTTTTTCCCTTTGCTCTACCTGTTCTACTTACAGTATGTTTGGTTTGATTGTACTCATGCATGGCATTATCTGATTTATTGAATAACACACAAACAAAAGCTTTTCACTCGGTATACGTGACCATATCAATACAGTGTTATAGTGTTGTGGTTACAGATTTTAAAAAGTGCAAGGGCCACAATGAGGTAGGTTGGAAGATCAGGACTAGAACCTAGCTTATGGGAGGACCATTTAGTAGTCTGACAACAGCAGGAAGAAGCTGTTCCTGAATCTGGTGGTACGTGCTTTTAAGCTTTTGTATCTTCTGCCTATTCAGAAAATAGGAGATGGTAGCAGAGGGAAAGACCGGGGTGTAAGTAGTTCTTGATCATGTTGGCTGCTTTCCCGAGGCATAAGTATAGATGGAGTCAATGTGTCTGGTAAGTTGAATTTCATGTGGATGGAGACCCACCCCGCTGAATCATGCTGATGGGGTCTTTGTTGTGGTTAATGCCACTGAGTGTCAATGGGTAGATACTCCCTTGTTGGCTATGGGCATTGCCTGGCACTTCTATGGCGCAATGCTATTTGTCACATTTCAGCCCCAGCGTGAATATTATATAGGTCTCCCTGTATGTACGCTGAGGACTTGCAAATGGAATTTAACATTGTGCAAGCTTCAACGAACAGTCCCATTGGTGACCTTCCGTTGGAAGGAAGATCTGTGAAGTTGCTGAAGATAGCTGGGTCCAGACACGGCCCTGAGAAACTCCTGCAGTGATGTTTTGAAACCTAGGACACGGCCCTGAGGAACTCCTGCAGTGATACCCTGGGGCCGGGGTGCTGACCCTCCAGCAGCTACAATCCTTGTGCAGGGTGTAACTCCAGCTGTTTGGGTGTGTTTCCCTCTGATGCCTGTTGACCAGTTTTACCAGACCACATTGATGTGACATTTGATCAAATGCTACCTTAATATCGAGGGTTCCTTGCCCCCACTCTATGATCTCGGAGCCCGACATCACATTCCCCTCTACCTTTCCTGCAGCCCTCACTAATGGAGACAAGGCAGTCAGGTCATAAATCCCCACCCCTTCTATCCTTCACCTTCCCGCTCTTGTCCATTCTCCTTGTTATCTTCTCCCTTCATTTGGATCCTTTAAAATTATACATAAAGTATTTTCATTTGGTTCATTCAAAAATATTATCCCTCCCCCTGGTTCTACATTTCTCTCCCCACCTTGCTTCCCCATCAGATTCCCCCACCTGCAGCCTTTTGTTTTCCCCACTCATCACCTCCAGCCTCGATCACTATCTCCACCCTTCTCCCCCCCCCACCTGACTCATCTGTCAATATATCCTCTTCAATCAACTCTTGCCCCGCCCCTTCCCATCACCGCAGTCTGAAGAAGGGTTTCGGCCCGAAACGTTGCCTATTTCCTTCGCTCCATAGATGCTGCTGCACCCGCTGAGTTTCTCCAGCACTTTTGTGTACCACCGCAGTCTGACAGCTCTGTCCCCTTGACTCCAGTCTTGAAGAAGTGTCCCGACTCGAAACGTCGCTCATTCATTTCCCTCCACAGATGCTGCCTGAGCCGTTGAGTTGCTCCGGCACTTTAGACTTTAGAGATACAGCACGGAAACAGGTCCTTCAGCCCACTGAGTCCGCACCGTCCAGCAATGATCTTGTACACTAACACACTAGGGACAATTGACAATTTTTTTTTACCAAAGCTAATTAACCTATAAACCTATACTTCTATGGAGCATGGGAGGAAACCGGAGCACCCAGAGAAAACCCAGGTGGTCACAGGGAGAATGTACAAACTCTATCCAGACATCACCGGTAGTCAGGATCGAACCAAGGTCTCTGGCAGCAACTCTACCGCTGCGCCATGGTGCCACCTGTTTTGCTGGACCATGTTAGAGACTTCAGTCACCTTCAGCTTTGCTCTCTTCTGCCATACCCTCCTGGGAGAAGCCCACCTCTAGCTTCCTCAGATCCCTGCCCCTCCTCCACACGACCAGGTGTGGTGTCCAGATGTGGGCAGCTGTGAGAGGTGTGGCTGGAGCTCACCGTCCACATCCCCTGGACAAGCAGCGACACTCCCTGGTCAAATGGGAATGGGTGGCGGGGTTTGTAAAAGGGGCGATGAAAGGAAGATAAATTGAACCGAGTTGTAAAACAGATGGAAGGACCAGCATTCAATGTTGAGTCAAATATTTTAACGTAAACTAAATGGAAACATTTTTTTTCAATATTCTAATGACAAATGTAATACAATATGTTAGTGTAGCTGCAGGGCATAAAACGAAGCAAAGATTGCAGTTAACCGTTGCTGAGAGCGGGCATTTGTTCCGCTGTGGATCCCAGTGAGTCTGTCAACTTGAGGGCTGACAGAAAGAGGGTGTGAGAACAGGCACATTTCTCAACGCCGAAACACAGCACAGTCTATTATTGGAATAAGCTGCAGCAATTCCTCTTCCATCCCATAGTCACAGTCACGGAGCTGTACAGCGCGGAAATATAGCCCTTCGGCCCATCTTACCCATGCCTACCAAGTTGGCATCCTGGGCCAGTCCCATTTGCCTGCCATTTGGCCCGTATCCCTCTGAACCCTTCCTATCCATATATTCTCCAAATGTCTTTTAAAGATCGTGATTGTATCGACTTCTGTAGCTTCCTCTGGCCGCTCGTCCCAGATACGGACCACCCTCTGAGTCTTCCCGCTTCACATGGTCTCACACCCCTCCACAGCACCTCACCCAACTCCCCCCACCCTACCCCACACCGGGGTGAGACTGACCCGTGATTATGCTGGTGGCCTTGCCGAGGCAGTGTGAAGTGTAGATAGAGTCAATGGAAGGGAGGTTGGTTTATGTGATGGTCTGGGCCACGTCCACAGTTCTCTGCAATTTCTTGCAGTCTTGGCTGCCCCTGTTCCCAAACCATGCTGTGATGTATCCTGATAAAATGCTTGCTACGGCGCATCTGTAGAAGATGCTGGTCCTTGCTGCAGGTCCTCCTTTACTCACCGATCTGCCTGCCTAGTCGTCTCAACCCCTCACTCCCAACCCCGAAGCCTACACCACTGAACCAATCCAACCCCCACCCAGAAATTCACTTCAGCACCTCCCTTCCCCCAAAAGACCACAGTCGTACAGCACGGAAACAGGCCCTTCACCCAACTCATCCATGCCGACCAAGATGCCCCATCTAAGCTCGTCACGTTTGGCTCAGATTCCTCTAAACCACTCGCCTCCCAGCTCTGAAATAATCCCCAGTCCTATCTCCCTCCTGGAACCAGTCCCCAACACTGCCCCCCCCCCCCCGCCCCTCCCCATTCTGTCAGTGCTCACACACGCATACACACCAAATTTGCGCAGACACACACATTCTACAAACAAGCAAGCTAAACAATGTCTGCACGCATGCAATTGTAATGTGCCCACTAAAGTCTCCTGCACGGTGTGTTGTACGCAGAAATCCCAAGAGAGTTTATCCTTCCTTGTGCTCAGTACTTTTGCTGATATCTCTCGCTAGACTAACTGGTTTGGGACATTCGTGAGACAAGTGATCCAAAGGTGGTGTGTAAAATCATGAGGGGAATCATAGGATGAATGCACAGTCTTTTACCCAGGGTAGGGGAATCAAGAACTAGAGGACAGAAGTTTCAGGTGAGAGAGGGGAAAGATTTAATAGGAATCTGAGGAGGGGCACGGTGAATGAATGAAGGTGGTGAGGGGGGACAGGAAAGGTTTGTACATCAGGGGAGGGTGAAGATGCCCCAGACTGAGCAGTGCCGTCATGTGGGTCCCTCTGGAAACGTTCCCACCGCCCTCCGTGCGGTGAGGCAGTCCTGCCTCTCACCGCACTGGCACAGCGTATTCCCAATTACACAGATCAGAAAGCACACAGACTCCTGCACTATCTCATTCTGCCTCCCAAAGTCTGAGAGCACTTAACGTGTAATGAATCACTTTGAAGTGCAGTGCTGTGGAGGCAAACGCTGAAACCGTTTCAACAGTGAGAGGCACTCTGCAGTCCCCGGATCCACTCGAGCACTCTACTCTCATCTCTCCCCCCTCTACCCTCCTCTCTCCTTCCCTTCTACTCTCCTCACTCCCCCTCTACCCCCACCCTCTACCTTTACCTCTCCTCTCATATTTTCCCTAGTTCCCAGCTCTTCCCCTCTCGTCCTCACCTTGTCCCTCTCCTACCACTTCTGTAAGTGGTCACCACACTACAGGAAGGATATGGCAACAACAGAGGGAGCAGAAGCGATTGACCAGGATATTGCCTGGAATCAGGGCTGTGAATCAAAAGAGGTGTGGGTTGATTGTTTGCTGTAAATCGCCCCTGGTGTGGGTGGGTGGTGGGAGCTGGAGGCGAGAGTCGGCGGGAATGTGATGGAGGATGATTTACAGGGAAGCAAGTGGGGACTGGGTTCATCAGCAATGTTGTGTAAGCTGGCACAGAGTCAACGGGCCAATTGGCCTCCTACCCATTAGAAAATTGTGAGAACTTATCCAAAGATATGTGGACAGGTACATGGATAGAAAATGTGTAGAGGGATATGGAATAGGTACAGGCATATGGGACTAGTTTAGATAGGGCAACTTGGTGGGCATAGATGATCTGGGCTGAAGGGTCTGTTTCTATGCTGTATGACTGACCTGGTAAAAGCAGTACAAGCAGGGTCCTTTGTATGGATCAAACACACCACCGCAGCTGGTTTAGGGAGGAGAGGCAGCTGCCAGTGCTTATGGCTGTCTGAGCAATGTTGGTCAAAGGCATTTGTTTGAGGACCTGCCATCCCGCAAACATCCACGGTCCATGGAAGACCAGTGATCCTGGTTCTCCATACATTCTGGAGAACAAGCTGAACTTAACCACTGTGGGCTGGAGTTACAGGGAGTGCTTGGATAGGCTGGGACCTTTTACTTTGGAGTGGAGGAAGGTGAGGGGTGACCTTATTGAGGTGTACAAGACCATGAGGGGCATGGATAAAGTGATCACTCACAGTCATGTTCCCAGGGTAGACGATTCTAAAACTAGAGGGCACGGGCTTAAGGTGAAAGGGGAGAGATTTAAGAGGGACCTCAGGGGCAACCTTTTCACTCAGAGGGAAGCCCGTATCTAGAATGAGCTGCCAGAGAAGCGATAGAAGTGGATACAATTATGTCTTTTAAAGGACATTTGGACAAATATCTGGATAGGAAGTGGGAAGTGGGTCTAATGCAGGGCAAATGGGACTAGCCATATGCCAACTTTGTCAGTATGGACAAAGTGGGTCAAAGGGCCTGTTTCCATGCTGTACATGGTGGGCTGAAGGGCCTGTTTCCATGCTGTACAAGGTAGGCCAAAGGCCCTGTTTCCATGCTGTATGACTATCACCTTCCCAGGTAGGTGAGGCAGATTCGCTGGCCAGGGGATGAGCAGTGGACCAGGTGGGCTTTACCAGCGTCACGCACACTGTACCTGGTGCTGCCTAACTGAACTCCTGAACGATGACAGATCAGTCAGCAACGTCCCCCCCCCCCATCTGCTCCTCCATCAGCGACCTATATCACCTTAGCCGCAGAGTGGGAGAGAGTGCATTACTGAGTGAGTTAGTGAGGTGGTTTCACCCTGGGCAAAACAGAATTGTTTTTCCCAAAGCACCATCACCTGACCCGCCCATGCCTGATCACTTCCTGGCATCGGATCAGAGGAGCAGTGAGCTGCAGCTGCGACCAGCGCCAGGCTGATCCACCCTCTTGGCTGCGGGAGGATGCCCGGGGGCCACGCAGCCCATAAAACAACGCACCGCTTTGTTCCGTGTCAGGAGCCCTGACGGCAGAATGGGCCACTGCGGAGCTGAACAATATGTGCACACACATGTACACGCACACAAACACCGCTGTGGACAAGAAGGAGCCAGGCAGAGGGAAGGATGGGAGAGGAGAGAGCCTGGAGACTGGGTAACTGTGCTGCTCCTGCCCTCCGGCCTCTTCTGTTATGTTTCTTCTTGCAGTGAGCTGCTCACTAATTAGTTACTATGGCTACAGACAATGTTGGCCTCTGTTTGAGTTCCTTAAGGTGCAGTTACTTTATTAAAGGTGTTTTTTTTCCCCTGTGTGATTCAGATTGGAGTAAAAACAAGTGCTCACAGATAACCTGGGAGTTATTTCACAGTAAACAAAAACAGCCCTGCCATCTCCCCACGGCCGTGTGCCTCCGGTTGGTTTATGATTGTAACGAGGAGCGGCTCTACCAACGCTGGCTGGATTGGCGCACCTCCTCCCCCCCCCCTTTCCCCGGCCACTGGCACCCCACACACTCCCACCCCCTCACCCTTCCACAGGGGCACCGCTAACCTGGCTGGGGTGCCACTTGCCGATTTACACCTCTCTGAGAAGGGTCCCAGCCCAAAAACATCACCCATCTTTTATCTCCAGAGATGCTGCCTGACCTGCTGAGTTTCTTCAGCACTTTGTGTCTATCTTTGGTATAAACTAGCATCTGCAGATTTTTGTTTCCACACATGTCTAAGCTTCGTTTGACCTTGGCTGTTCTTTTGTACAGCGGTCACGATCCTCAACAGGGTGCTCAGTGACCACAGGGTTCGATGCTAACCTCTGCCGCTGTCTGTGTGGAGTTTGCATGTTCCCCCTGAGACCGCGTGGGTTTCCTCCGGGTCCTGCGGTTTCCTCCTACATCCCAAAGACGTGCAGGTTTGTAGGTTAATTGGCCCTCTGTAAATTCCCCCTAGTCTGTAGGGAGTGGATGTGAAAGTGGGATAACATGCTGTAGAACTAGTGTGAACAGGTGGTCGCTGGTAGATGTGGACTCGGGTGGGCAGAAGGGCCTGTTTCCATGCTGCATCTCTGAACCAAACCGAGCTAAACATCAGCGCCCAGGGTACGGGTGGGTGGGGAACATGGAGCAGGAACACAGGGAGGGGTGTCGGCCTGTCACTGGATCCACCGCTTTCGACCCGGTGACTGGTTATTCCATCATTCAGTACAGCGCAGGAACAGGTCCTACGGCCCACAATTTCCGCGCTGATCACGATACCAAGTTCATCTCCTCTGCTTGCACGTGATCGATATTCCTCCTTTCCCGCATATCCATGTGCTTTTGTAAAAGCCACTGTCCTATCTGCCACCACCGCCATTGTTGGCAGTACGTTCCAGGTAACCACCACTCTCGGTGAAAAACAAAAGTTGCCCCGCACATCTCCTTTAACCTTTGCCCCTCTCACCTTGAACCCATGCCTCTCTGATATTTCCTCCATGGGAACAAGACTAAGACTGCCTCTCATATCTTTGCCTCTCATAATTTGATATACGTCTATCACGCCTCCCTTCACCCTCCGACGCTTCAGTCTCTTGTGTCTTCAGATCCATTTGCTGTTTTGGTCACCAGGCAAGAGGTGGTAGACTCTCTTCATTTGATCAAAGTTGTCACATTTCCCGATATCTGGGAGTTCTCACACTGCATAAAAGCAAATAACTGCTAGTTTCTGAGATTAACACTCACAGTCGTTCCCTGCCCAGAACAGATGCCATTAAGCTGGAAAGTGCAGAGACAATTGACGAAGGAGTTGCACGTCAATGGTTCAGGATGAGATCTCGCTTCAGGGCCCCAGGCACTGAGTTCTTCCAGCAATGTTTTTTTTGTTCCAGATTGCAGCATCTGCACTTTATCCTCAACAGCAATTGGTGGTCCGCTTGGTTAGTGGATTAACATGAATGCAGTGGAGCTCGTTGTCGCAGTGCAAGGTACAATCAAAGGGAGTATCATTAGTAATCTCATAAACAGTGGGCGTTGGGTCGGGGAAGATGTGCTGGCCTGACGTTGTACTTTATCCGCGGCTGGATAATGGGCTTGGTATTACTGCCTGTGCACAGTGTGTGTGAGGATGCTGTGTTTGTGGTGATGCTTGGCTCTCATCAGGTACGGGTGAATCTGGGTTCCATTTGGCTGTGGTTACAACAGGTTTTAATTTCCTACCTGGGCACATCTCCAAACCCATGATGTCGGGGCTCTCGAGCCCAAGAGCACAGTCTGCTTGTGAACAAGGGGCGGATTAAACAACAGAGATGCACGGTTACCTGTTGCTTTTCTAAAAAAAAAGCAAGCTGTGAATCTCATAGTCACAGAGTAAAGCATGGAACAAGGCCCTTTGGCCCACCTCATCCATGCCGATCATGTTGGCATACTGGGCTTGTACCATTTGCCTGCATTTGGCCCATATCCCCCTCAACCTTTCCTATCCATAGATCTATCCAAATGTCTTTTAATAGTCGGAATTGTATCGGCTTCAATACCTTCCTCTGGCAGCTCGTTCCAGATACAGACTACCCTCTGAGTGAAAAAGTTGCCCATGAGGTCCCTTAAATCTCTCTCCTCTCACCTTAAGCCTATGGTTTTAGAATCCTCTACTGTGAAAGAGACTGTTAACATTCACTTTATCCATGTCCCTCAAGATCTTGTACACCTCAATCAGGTCACCACTCAGCCTCCTATGCTCCAAAGAAGATAGCCGCAGCCTATTCAACCTCTCCCTACAACTCAAGCCCGCAAGCCCAGGTAACATTCTGCTGAATCACTTCTGCTCTGTTTCCAACACAGAGAGCAGATAGACACAAAATGCCGGAGTAATTCAGCGGGACAGGCAGCATCTCTGGAGAGAAGGAATGTGTGACGTTCCTTCTCACATGCCCTGCTTCCATCAGCAGGTGAACACTGCTCAGTGACTACCTCCTTCAGCTCTTCCTCAAACAGGCAGTGAAGAAAGCTAATGGAATGTTGGCCTTCATAACAAGAGGATTTCAGTATAGGAGTAGAGAGGTTCTTCTGCAGTTGTATAGGACTCGGGTAAGACCACATCTGGAGTATTGCGTACAGTTTTGGTCTCCTAATTTGAGGAAGAACATCCTTGTGATTGAGGCAGTGCAGCGTAGGTTCACAAGATTGATCCCTGGGATGGCGGGACTGTCATATGAGGAAAGATTGAAAAGACTAGGCTTGTATTCACTGGAGTTTAGAAGGATGAGGGGGATCTTATAGAAACATATAAAATTATGAAAGGACTGGGCAAGCTAGATGCAGGAATAATGTTCCCAATGTTGTGCGAGTCCAGAACCAGGGGCCACAGTCTTAGAATAAAGGGGAGGCCATTTAAGACTGAGGTGAGAAAAAACTTTTTCACCCAGAGAGTTGTGAATTTGTGGAATTCCTTGCCACAGAGGGCAGTGGAGGCCAAATCACTGGATGGATTTAAGAGAGAGTTAGATAGAGCTCTAGGGGCTAGTGGAAACAAGGGATATGGGGAGAAGGCAGGCACGGGTTATTGATTGGGGACGATCAGCCATGATCACAATGAATGGCGGTGCTGGCTTGAAGGGCCGAATGGCCTCCTCCTGCACCTATTTTCTATGTTTCTAACAGATCACTTGATATTCAAATATGTTAATCTTTGTTTCTAATCTTTAGCTACCTCTATCTGGCCTGCATCTGTTGTTTAAATGCCCCAGCACTGTCTACTGCATTTTTGTTGAAAAGAAAGAAAGAACTCTTCGCCTGGTACCAGGACAGGCTGGGGCAGGTCTTGAAGCCCTTCAACCCCAGGCCAGGACACAGCTGAGTGCAGCTGCTGGGGACACAAGGGTCTCTAGGGTCATTCTTTGACCTCCCCACTCAGTGCATAACCCGGGGTTTGGAGCAGTTTTAGATTCCCATCATGCCCGTTCCCTCCATGCTAACAATGTTTGGTGGGAGCCGAAGCCGTAGACGTTCGGATCTTGTGTTGATTTTCATTTTGTAGTTTTATGGGGTAACCCATTCCAGGAGTTAATTTCAGGTCATCGGCTCCCACATTCAGAAGCCTTTAGCACCACTGGGAATCATGCGTTGAAGGGAATTTATAGGGTTTTTTTCAGTTTACAACTTTTTAAGAAACCTCAGTGCAATGAAGCAGATTGAGAGAGACAGCTGGCAGTGTTGCTGCAGTGGTGAGCTGGTTTCAGGATGCGCTCTGCTTGTGTAAGCCTGGTGTTCCCTGTCCACTGGATCAGCTCCCTGCATTGGGAAGGCGGGTGCGGGAGGGAGGGAGGAAGGACTGTAAGTCTAGAGGCTAATCAGAGAGTTTCTCACTTCAAGAATACTTAAACTGAGAATACATTGTTATTTTATGATTATTAATGAGCAAGTATACTTGCATTCACCGCAGGTCCAGCCCATACTTTAGCTCTGCTGTTAATTCCAACGAGTGACAACACTCCCATTAAAACTGGTTCTAGAAAGATGATCATACGTCAGTAACATTTAAAGGGACTTGCATTTATTAGAATTTTGTTAGTTTTGTTATTGTATATACAATTACCTTCCATGTGCACAGACAGACTCTCATTCTTGTACTGATTTTCCAAAAGAATAAAAACATATTATTGTTTAATATTTCATGCAGCCTCCATTGTCCTCTGTAAAAATCCCATCCCTGGACTGAGAGCTGCATGAGTGTGTTAGTAGCAGAGTTAGAGTGGATGGGCCAAATGCCTCGGCCCGACGAGGGTGTTCAACACATCCCCATCTCCGATCACGCTCCCTCTCCCACCATCTCCACCCTCACTGCGAGCTCTTTCACTGCAGGGTTGCAGTGGGTTATCCGCACTGTCTGGTATATTGGACCAGGGCAGATCACCCCTCATCCTCCTGCGCTCCAGGGAATAGAATCCCAGCCTACTCAACCTCTCCCTATAGCTCACACCCTCTAGTCTTGGCAACAATTGAGAGGTTGGTGAATGGGATTCCACAGAGGTTGGAATGCGGGCAGCTTTGGATGAGTTCAGGTCTGCAGCGAGTGCACGATAGGGAACATTTCACTATCAGTGAAGCTTTGGTCAAGGGAGACCATTCCCTGGGCTGCTCTTGGATAGAATAACTCAGTCATAGTGTCTTTAGCTCCCCCCACATAACCAGACCCAGGTTCCGACGGCAGTGGTTCCACAGATGTGGGATCTTTTTCATCCTGTTGTTTTTATTTCCATTTACCCAAGATAGGTAGGTGCCATGAGGTGTACACTTCCACGTTGTCTCTAAAATTGAGACAAACTCACACCCCACACGGAGAATAATCAACGAGGCAAAACACAGCTTTGATATTTCTGTCTTTCCATTGTGGCAGGTTGCTTTGTTTCGTAGCTGAATGAAAGGCCTATGATTTAATCTAAAACGTGAGCTGATTCTCTCAATTCAGATACTAACTAACTTGTTGAGTGTTACTGGAATCTTGTTTTTTGTTATTTTGAATTATAAATGGTTACAATGCTTTAAATTTGAAGTTTTGAAGTCGTGTATGTTAGGAGCTAATGTTAGTGGGAGGTAGAGGTCCAATAAAAAGCACCAAAATAAGTTTACAATGAGGGTAATGGAGGGAATGTCAATGAACAGGTGGGTCTAGAGATGAAATTGACTAATAAAGTCCAGGTGAGCAGATGATTCAGTAAATGGACTGAATTACATCAAATTTCACAACAGACAATACACAACTGCAGTGTTAACAGAAGGATTAAGTAATACATAGCACATGAAATCATTAGAAAATAACCTGTTACGCCGAAACTAAAGAATGCGAGGCCCACAAGTGCCAGGCAGGATACAGCGGCTGATGCTGAAGGAATTGAAATGCTTGCAAGCTGTAGTGATGGAAGGAAACCATCAGCTCTCAATCTGTTCTGCTGGAGGCTGGACCCCATGTTAGAACATGTTAACTCAGCTGGTGGAACCACTGCCTCACAGCGCCAGAGACCCGGGTTCGATCCCGACTTCGGGTGCAGTCTGTCTGGAGTTTGCACATTCTCCCTGTGACCACGTGGGTTTCCTCCGGGTGCTCTGGTTTCCTCCCACATCCCAAAGACGTGTGGGATCATGATTTAATTGGCCCTCTGTAAATTACCACTAGTGTGCAGGGAGTGGATGAGAACGTGTGATCGATGGTCAGCGTGGATTCAGTGGGCCGAAGAGCCTGTTTCCATGCCGTATCTCTAAACTAAAACTAAAAGAGAGGGAGAGAGGACAGGTGGCATTTCTACAGCGCCATTCATGCTGTCCCACTGATGTCTCCGCTGATGTGTGGTCACTGTTGTAATGTAGAAAACAGCGATCAAATTACGGAGCAAGTTCCCACGGATACCAATGTAATAACGAGTGAATATGTTCGAGTGATCGCTGCTGCAGGATACGTGGTGTTACAGGATACGTGGTGTTGCAGACATTGGGGAACGCCCTGGTCTTCACGTCCCCCATATCTTTCTGACAGGGGAATTGGTTTAGAGAGGTGCCTTGGCAACGTAGCACAGCCACAGTACTATGCTGCTGGGTAAGGGATGAACTGGCTGAACATCCGTCTCAGACACAAGACAACAGTCCATTCAGCTTTGCTGGACAATGGAATTAGAACAACCCATGAGTAGTTCTAGAGCCGTAGGCATGCAGGCCCTTCGGCCCACCTTGTCCATGCTATCTAAGTTGCATATTGGGCTAGTCCCATTTGCCTGCATTTAGCCCATATCCCACTAAACCTTTCCTATCCATATACCTGTCCAATGTATTTTAAAAATTGCATTTGAATCCGCTTCTATAGCTTACTCTGACAGCTCATTCCAGATACGGACCACCCTCTGATTGAAAAGGTTGCCCCGAGGTCCCTCTTAAATCTCTCACCTCAAGCCTGTACCCTCTATTTATAGAATCCTCTACTTTGGGGAAAAGACTGTGTGCGTTCACTTTACCCATGCCCCTCATGATCTTGTACACATCAATAAGGGCACCCCTCAGTCTCCAAGCTCCAGAGAATAAAAGTCCCAGCCCATCCAACCACTCCCTATAACTTAAGTCCGCAAGGCCAGGCAATATCCTGGTGAATCTCTTCTGCACCGTTCCAACTTAATGACATCTGCCTATAGCTTTAAAGTAGAAAAAACATAGACAAGTTTCAGTTAAACATCTTCGTTTATTTATAATTAAAAAAATCAACTGCTTTCTTTTCAGCATTTAATGAATTGTACTTTAACTTTAGCTGCTTTAGTCTCATAGGTCTGGGGCCTGCCTCGGACTGAGTGAGATGATGGTGAAGTGAGGGGCAGGAGACTCTGTACGAAGACTGTGAGGGGCAGAATGAGACACTGGGTGAGTTACGTTGCTCCCGGGTATTCTATAATCAAACCTCTGGCCAGTGCTGGCTGACCAGTGGGCTGGTCACTAAAATCACATCTCAGGCATCACGGTGGAGCCCAAGAAATCATCTTTAAAGTAGGAACAGGGACGATGTCCCAGCACTGACTCTGTGTGTGTGTGTGTGTTTGTAATAGTAACATGTGATAGTGTGCATGTAACAGGAACTGTTTGTGTGTAACAGGGACAGTGTGTGTGTGTGTGTATAACAGGGACTGTGTGTATAACAGGGACAGTGTGTATAACAGGGACAGTGTGTGTGCCAGGGACAGTGTGTATAACAGGGACAGTGTGTGTGTGTGTGTATATATAACAGGGACAGTGTGTGTAACAGGGACAGTGTGTATAACAGGGACAGTGTGTGTGTGTGTGTGTGTGTGTTTATAACAGGGACTGTGTGTGTGTGTGTGTGTGTATAACAGGGACTGTGTGTGTAACAGGGACAGTGTGTATAACAGGGACAGTGTGTGTGTGTGTGTGTATATAACAGGGACTGTGTGTATAACAGGGACAGTGTGTATAACAGGGACAGTGTGTATAACAGGGACAGTGTGTGTAACAGGGACAGTGTGTGTGTGTGTATATATAACAAGGACTGTGTGTGTGTGTGTGTGTGTAACAGGGACAGTGTGTGTAACAGGGACAGTGTGTGTAACAGGGACAGTGTGTGTAACAGGGACAGTGTGTGTAACAGGGACAGTGTGTGTGACAGGGACAGTGTGTGTGACAGGGACAGTGTGTGTGACCAGGGACAGTGTGTGTGTAACAGGGACAGTGTGTGCGTACCAGGGAAGGTGTCCCAGCACTGTGTGTCTGTAACTGGAGTGGATTGTGTCAACTCTGTTTACATAGACATTGCCCAGTGTTGGTGAGGTGGTCGGCTCCCAGGGTCATTAAGGTGGACTGTTTTCTTTGGGATGGGAGCAACAATGCTTGGCTGGAGAATAGGTGGAGACAGAAGAATACTTTACAAGTTTCAGCAGTTGTGGATTATCGCAGTGTGAACCTCAGCATTGGATTCCTGCCATGGTTGTAACCAGCGCCCCTTCTCCTCCTGCCTTTTGCCATCCTGGAATGGCCAGCGGCATCAACTGTCCACACGCGCACGGTGATGGGAACGCAGCGGATCCAATCCAGCGATACTGTAAATATCAACGTCCAGAAATCTTCCTCTTGGACAGATGCCTGCTCTCGAGTCTAGCAACTAAAACGGAACAGGTAGACTGTTGGGGAGGGTGAGGGTTGGTAGAAACAGAACATAAAAAAGCCTAACAGGCCAGGCTGGATGGTGCTCACACTAATCCAGGGGCTCCTGTTTTATTCTGAACGTTGTTGGTGTGAGCTGCGACTGCTTGTCCCGGCGATACAGCACGTATTCACTGAACTGTGAGGAATCCACTCCACCACCGCAGGATGCCACCACCCGGAATCCCTTGTGCAACAACCGCTCCAGAACCTGCAGGGAAGACAATGTCAAGAGTCACACAGCACGGAAACAGACCCTTCGGCCCATCCCGTCCATACCAACCAACAAGCCCCATCTAAGCTTGGTCCATGTCGACCAAGATGCCCCATCCAACCTAGTCCCATATCTCTCAAAACCTTTCCTATCCATGTACCTCTCCAAGTGTCTGTTAAAGACAGCACCTGCCTCAGCTTCCTCCTCTGGCAGCTCAGTCCATCTTCTGCCAGGAGGGAACGCGGTACTCCCATGCCTTCTCTCCCCACCCCATTCCACCCTTTCCCCGAACCACATGGATCGGGGGCTAGATGGAGCCGAGCGGAGCTGGGAGTGCCGTGCAGCCTCACACCCTCGCTCACTGAGTCAGTGCTGCCTCTGGCGGCCTCCCTCCCCATGCCTGCTCACTCTCCCCTCACCACCGTCTCTCCCGCACCACATATGCGGCAGTTTCTGACGTACCCACAGTTTGGGTTGTAAACAGTTCTCAAGAGCCCTGTCTTAACCCAAGACTGCCCGTATATGTACCAAATCCCCTCTCAGTCTCCACAGCCTCAGCCTATTCAGTATTTCCTTATAACTGAAATGTTCGATCCATGTAACATCCTGGAGAATCCCCTCTGCACCTCGGAACATGGAACAGTACAGCACAGGAACAGGCCCTTCGGCCCACTATGTTTGTGCCAAACATAATGCCAACTCTTATCTGCCTGCAAATAAACCATATCCCACCACCCTCTGTGTAACAAATATCAATGTAATAACATTCTACCCACAGTGTGGTGACCAGAATTGCACTGTTCGGCAGCGATGGCCGATTCAAAGTTACATAATGTTGTACTGGGCAGTCCCTGCTCTCTGTCTGTACCCCAGCTAATAAAGGCAAGCATCCCACAGGCCTCCTTCACCACCTTATCTACCTGGACTGCCTTCAGGGACGAGGCACAATGGCTCTTCTGTTTCTAAATACTCCCTGGGGCTCCACCATTCATGAGTGAATGAGGAGATATTGATTCCAGTGGCAGAAAGGTCAGTGATCAGAGGACACAGATTGAATGAGATTGGCCAGAGGGAGAGAGGAGAATTCCTTTCAATGGAGCAGGCTATTCTGATACGGAAAGGGCGAACAGGAATGGCAGTGGAAGCGAGTTCAACTGGAAAGGGGATGCAGTTAAATATTTGAAGTGTAACAGTTTGGGGACCAGAGGGAGTGGGACGTATTGGACAGGTCTCTCACTGCCCAGCATCAGCATGGCGCCTGATGCCTGTGTCCGTAAGCAGGTCAGAGGGACACCCATGTAGATAAAATGGACACCACGCAGGCTGCTCTGGCTGCCCTGGCTCCACATCTTGGGCTAGAGCCCAGAAATGTAACGGAATTATACAGGGTGCAAATAGCATATTAAAAATAAGTATCATTATGACCAAATAATGTGTGAAATGGTGACAAAAATCACAAGGTCATAAGGGATAGTAGGATTAGGTTATTTGGTCCATGCAGTCTACTCCGCCATTCAATCATGGCTGATCAATCTCTCCCTCCTAATTCCATTCTCCTGCCTTCTCCCCATAAGCTCTGACACCTGTACTAATCAAGAGTCTAACTATCTCTGCCTTAAATATATCCACTGATTTGTCCTTCACAGCCTTCTGTGGCAAAGAATTCCACAGATTCACCATTCTCCACTAAAGAAATTTCTCCTCATCTCCTTCCTAAAAGAACGTCCTTTAATTCTGAGGTTATGGCCTCTAGTCCTAGACTCTCCCACTAGTGGAAACATCCTCTCCACATCCACTCTATCCAAATCTTTCACTATTCTGTATGTTTCAATGAACTAATATGAAGGGGTGATCGATGGTCACCGTTGACCTGGTGGACCGAAGGACCTGTTTCCATGCTGTAGCTCAGAACTAAAAATAGACACAGAAGTAGGCCACTCAGCCCCTCAAGACTAACCCACCATTCAATGTGATCACTAGACCTCCTCTCCTGCATTGGGCCAGGTCTCCATCACCCTCAGTTCCCCGACCTTTAAATATTGCAGCTATTTTCTCTTTAATGTGATAGAAACATAGAAACATAGAAAATAGGTGCAGGAGTAGGCCATTCGGCCCTTCGAGCCTGCACCGCCATTCAATATGATCATGGCTGATCATCCAACTCAGTATCCTGTACCTGCTTTCTCTCCATACCCCCTGATCCCTTTAGCCACAAGGGCCGCATCTAACTCCCTCTTAAATATAGCCAATGAACTGGCCTCAACTACCTTCTGTGGCAGACAATTCCAGAGATTCACCACTCTCTGTGTGAAAAATGTTTTCCTCATCTCGGTCCTAAAAGATTTCCCCCCTATCCTTAAACTGTGACCCCTTGTTCTGGACTTCCCCAACATCGGGAACAATCTTCCTGCATCTAGCCTGTACAACCCCTTAAGAATCTTGTACGTTTCTATAAGATCCCCCCTCAATCTTCTAAATTCTAGCGAGTACAAACCGAGTCTATCCAGTCTTTCTTCATATGAAAGTCCTGACATCCCAGGAATCAGTCTGTTGAACCTTCTCTGTACTCCCTCTATGGCAAGAATGTCTTTCCTCAGATTAGGAGACCAAATCTGTACGCAATACTCCAGGTGTGGTCTCACCAAGACCATGTACAACTGCAGTAGAACCTCCCTGCTCCTATACTCAAATCCTTTTGCTATGAATGCTAACATACCATTCGCCTTCTTCACTGCCTGCTGCACCTGCATGCCTACTTTCAATGACTGGTGTACCATGACACCCAGGTCTCGTTGCATCTCCCCTTTTTCTAATCGGCCACCATTCAGATAATAGTCTACTTTCCTGTTTTTGCCACCAGTGGATAACCTCACATTTATCCACATTATACTGCATCTGCCATGCATTTGTCCACTCACCCAGCCTATATCCAAGTCACCTTGCAGCCTCCGAGCATCCTCCTCACAGCTAACACTGCCCCCCAGCTTCGTGTCATCCGCAAACTTGGAGATGTTGCATTCAATTCCCTCATCCAAATCATTAATATATATCGTAAATAGCTGGGGTCCCAGCACTGAGCCTTGCGGTTCCCCACTAGTCACTGGCTCCCATTGTGAAAAGGACCCATTTACTCCTACTCTTTGCTTCCTGTCTGCCAGCCAGTTCTCGATCCACATCAATACTGAACCCCCAATACTGTGTGCTTTAAGTTTGTATACTAATCTCTTATGTGGGACCTTGTCGAAAGCCTTCTGAAAGTCCAGATATAACACATCCACTGGTTCTCCCTTATCCACTCTACTAGTTACATCCTCGAAAAATTCTATAAGATTCGTCAGACATGATTTACCTTTCATAAATCCATGCTGACTTTGTCCAATGATTTCACCACTTTCCAAATGTGCTGCTATCCCATCTTTAATAACTGATTCTAGCAGTTTCCCCACTACCGACGTTAGACTAACTGGTCTGTAATTCCCCGTTTTCTCTCTCCCTCCCTTTTTAAAAAGTGGGGTTACATTAGCTACCCTCCAATCCTCAGGAACTACTCCAGAATCTAAAGAGTTTTGAAAAATTATCACTAATGCATCCACTATTTCTGGGGCTACTTCTTTAAGTACTCTGGGATGCAGCCTATCTGGCCCTGGGGATTTATCGGCCTTTAATCCATTCAATTTACCTAACACCACTTCCCGGCTAACCTGGATTTCACTCAGTTCCACCATCTCATTTGACCCCCGGTCCCCTGCTATTTCCGGCAGATTATTTATGTCTTCCTTGGTGAAGACAGAACCAAAGTAGTTATTCAATTGGTCTGCCATGTCCTTGTTCCCCATGACCAATTCACCTGTTTCTGACTGCAAGGGACCTAGATTTGTTTTAACTAATCTTTTTCTCTTCACATATCTATAAAAACATTTGCAGTCAGTTTTTATGTTCCCTGCCAGTTTTCTTTCATAATCTATTTTCCCTTTCCTAATTAAGCCCTTTGTCCTCCTCTGCTGGACTCTGAATTTCTCCCAGTCCTCTGGTAGGCTGCTTTTTCTGGCTAATTTGTACGCTTCATCTTTTGTTTTGATACTATCCCTGATTTCCCTTGTTATCCATGGATGCACTACCTTCCCTGATTTTTTTTTTGCCAAACTGGGATGAACAATTGTTGTAGTTCATCCATGCAGTCTTTAAATGCCTTCCATTGCATATCTACCGTCAACCCATTAAGAATCAATTGCCAGTCTACCTTGGCCAATTCACTTCTCATACCCTCAAAGTTACCTTTCTTTAAGTTCAGAACCGTTGTTTCTGAATTAACAATGTCACTCTCCATCTTAATGAAGAACTCAACCATATTATGGTCACTCTTGCCCAAGGGGCCACGCACAACAAGACTGCTAACTAACCCTTCCTCATTACTCAATATGTTGGTTTAGAAAACTATCCCGCATACATTCCAAGAAATCCTCTTCCTCAGCACCCCTGCCAATTTGATTCACCCAATCTATATGTAGATTGAAGTCACCCATTATAACTGTTTTACCTTTGTTGCACGCATTTCTAATTTCCTGTTTGATGACATCCCCAACTCCACTACTACTGTTAGGTGGCCTGTACACAACTCCCACTAGCGTTTTCTGCCCCTTAGTGTTTCGCAGCTCTACCCATATCGATTCCACATCCTCAAGCTAATGTCCTTCCTTTCTATTGCGTTAATCTGCTCTCTAACCAGCAATGCTACCCCACCTCCTTTTCCTTTCTGTCTATCCCTCCTGAATATTGAATATCCCTGGATGTTCAGCTCCCAGCCTTGGTTACCCTGGAGCCATGTCTCCGTGATCCCAACTATATCATAGTCATTAATAACTATCTGCACTTTAAACTCATCCACCTTATTACGACTGCTCCTTGCATTGAGACACAAAGCCTTCAGGCTTGTTTTTACAACACTCTTACCCCTTATACAATTATGTTGAAAAGTGGCCCTTTTTGATTTTTGCCCTGGATTTGTCTGCCTGCCACTTTTACTTTTCACCTTGCTACCTATTGCTTCTACCCTCATTTTACACCCCTCTGTCTCTACGCTCACACATTTAAGAAACCCTTTCCCTTTAACTCCATCCTCAACTATCCCATTCGACACCCCACCCCCCTTATTCAGTTTAAACCACCCGTGTAGCAGTGGTAAACCTGCCTGCCAGAATGCTGGTCCCCCACCTGTTAAGATGCAATCCGTCCCTTTTGTACAGTTCCCATTTACTCCAAAACAGATCCCAGTGATCTAAGAATCTAAATCCCTGCCCCGTGCACCAGTTCCTCAGCCACACATTCAGGTCCCATATCTCCCTGTTCCTGCTCTCGCCAGCACGAGGAACTGGAAGCAAACTGGAGATAACAACCCTGGAGGTCCTGCTTTTCAGCATTTTTCTGAGCTCTCTAAAGTCACGCTGCAGAATATTCATCCCCTTCTTTCCGACATCGTTTGTGCCGACATGCACTACCACTTCTGGCTGTTCACCTTCGCCCTTGAGGATTTTCTGCACTCTGTCCGTGACATCCTGGATCCTGGCACCAGGAAGGCAGCACACCATCCTCGAATCCCATCTGTTGCCGCAGAAACCCCTGTCCGTACCTCTCACAATGGAGTTTCCCACTACAATGGCATTGCCTGACTTAGGCCTTTTTGGTTTTGGCTCAACAGCCCTATTCGCATCGCAAGCCAGTCTGCCGCTCAGTGTTAAAACGTCTTCTGTCCCGACAGCTTCTAAGTGGGTGAACCTGTTCACAAGAGGTACAACACCCGGGGACGTTTGCATTCCATGCTTCCCTCCCTTTCTCACTGTCTCCCACCTTCTCTCTTCCAGTACCTTAGGTGTAACAATCTTACTGTAGTGATCTGCAACAATGGCAAACATGCAATTTGCCTTCCTAACCATTTGCTGCACCTGTTAACCCTCTGCAATTTGTACACGGGCATCACAGAAAGGTGCAGCACAGAAATGGGCCCTTCAGCCCACTTCATCCATGCTGACTGTGATGCTTACCTATGCCAATCCAATGTTAGGCCCACATTCCTTTACCTTCCTATCCAAGTACTTGTTAAATGTCCAAAGAACATCTCCCTTCATTTGTACTTTATTCATCTGCAATCTTTCTCCATTCCTTCTCTGGTTCAGTCCCAATATTTTTTTAACTCTCTGTAGTCCCGATCTTCCAACCTACTTCATCGCCGATGTACCTTTTCTCTTTAACTGTAATGCTACAATACTGTAACATTACATTCTGCACTCTGGTATTCCTCTCTTTGCACTACCATGTACCCATGGTTTAATTGTACTCATGTAAACAATGATTTGACTGGGGCACACGTGAGAATAATAAACCCATACCAATACCATTTGTTTTAGTTCCTCACACCTAGAACAAAGCTCCCTGGCTTCACTGCACACAGCTGTTGATAATTCTCACACCATCCGCGCCTTGGACTGTGATTGCCAGTTTAATTCCAGTTGATATCAGATCAAATGCAGTTGTGGTTGGAATTCTATGCCCAGTATTACATTTAGTTGCTGTCCAATGTAACTTGATCCAGGCAGTGTCCAAGCAAGAAGTTTATCATCTCATCAACCTGACCAAGGCTCGCACAATGAAAGGCCGATGGTTTTCCTAGTCCCAAGGCCATTAACATATGTTATAACTGTTTTAGTATTGTGTTTCCTTACTGTAAACTGCTCCATTACAGTTTCACAACTAATTAACAGAGGCTTTACACTCGAGCCTTGGGTTCAGCCATTTTTATTCAGGATCCATCTTGGCTACTGCCGCATGGGTATTGCATCATCGGTACTGCACCACTGATAGCGCGATTCCCATAACAATAACCATACACTGCAACTTTTTCTTAGTTTGCTCTCTTTTTTAAGAAAAAAGGAAAAAAAGTGCAAAAACGTACTTCTGGATTTCATAAGCAAAAGAAATGATCAGTAAATCAAGGTGTTTCTTTGTAATGTTGATCACACGAGATACTCAATTATTGTACAAAGAACATTGGAACAATGAGAAAGTTCAGTTAAAATTCACAGAATTTCAGAGATGAGGAGGTGGAATTTGTACAAATTACTGTCTGGGGCAGAACAGGTTCAGAGTGAAATTAAGGAAGGCTTGAGAGGGTAGAGATTACAATGATCATTTCCATTGACCAGTAAATTGGCAATGAAGAGCCTCGTGGTGTATACTGTTTTGGATTTACACAACTGTAGGTGTACATTACACATGTTCACATCAAGGGATCAGTGTGCACAAAAGAGCTGGAGGGCGCTATTAAGTGGTATTTAGTTTGGCAAACTCTCGTTTCCTCTCAGAGCAGCCCAACATCTGCTTAACATTTGGTGCATGGTTCAAAGATGGAACAGATGGAATCAATACACATCCACCAATGGAATGACATCGAGCTCAGCATGAAAACAAAGCACCCATCTCCCAGCAAAGCATAAAGTCAAGGCTGGAGCTAGCACCCTCCGAGTGATGGGGCATTGGTCTCAGTGCAGGTAAATGGCCAGAGACAAGCTCCGAAATACAGGGCATGTATTTCCCCAAGGTGAGTGCCACTGCCCACAGAGGAAAGCCTGAGGGTGTGGGGGACATGGGCTCAAGAGATGCTAAACCAGTAACCACAGTGAATTCAACAGATGGCATAGCTTCGATGCACTGGTGGTGGAGGGAGTGAATGTTTGGGGTGACTGAGGAGCTATCATTCTACCATTGCGCCTCCTGGGTTATTCTCCAAGGTTTTCTTACTAACACTGAGTATTGGCAGACTGCTAGAGCAGCCAGACAGTGACCACAAAACCCTTGCACTCATACGGTTTGTAAACATTACCAAGGGATTTAGTCGGTCTCGGGACCACTGCTTACCTGGACGGAGTTAAGCCGGCAGTACCCGTTAATTGGAAATCGGATGACGTGCGTGGGGTCCTGGTTCCACCCCGCGTTTACGGAGTTGCACATGACGTCCCCAGTCTCAGGGAAAATATCCTCTATTAGTGATTTCTCTCCACTCAGACTGATGCGCTCGCCCAGGTCAGGCGTGACCCTCAGCACCAGACACTCGCAGGGCTGCGAGCACTTCCGATGCTCCTGCTCCTGCTTCCACCTCTCCAGTTCCCTCACCATGGGCTGTAGCTGGTAATACTTGGCTTCTTCGTATAGCAGGCAGAAATCCTGAAACAAGAACAACTTCACATCAGCCGTCTGAATTTCCTGCTCATACGGGAACAGGATTTTCCCGATTTTCCAACCCTTGAGCTGGCTCCATCTTTTAATCAAAGAGCATAGAATGGAGATTGTGGCCATAGATACATAGATACATAGAAAATAGGTGCAGGAATAGGCCATTCGGCCCTTCGAGCCTGCACCGCCATTCAATATGATCATAGCTGATCATCCAACTCAGTATCCCGTACCTGCCTTCTCTCCATACCCCCTGATCCCCTTAGCCACAAGGGCCACATCTAACTCCCTCTTAAATATAGCCAATGAACTGGCCTCAACTACCCTCTGTGGTAGAGAGTTCCAGAGATTCACCACTCTCTGTGTGAAAAAGTTTTTTCTCATCTCGGTCTTAAAGGATTTCCCCCATCCTTAAGCTGTGACCCCTTGTCCTGGACTTCCCCAACATCGGGAACAATCTTCCTGCATCTAGCCTGTCCAACCCCATAAGAATTTTGTACGTTTCTATAAGATCCCCTCTCAATCTCCTAAATTCTAGCGAGTATAAGCCAAGTCTATCCAGTCTTTCTTCATATGAAAGTCCTGACATCCCAGGAATCAATCTGGTGAACCTTCTCTGCACTCCCTCTATGGCTATAATGTCCTTCCTCAGATTTGGAGACCAAAACTGTACGCAATACTCCAGGTGTGGTCTCACCAAGACCCTGTACAACTGCAGTAGAAGCTCCTTGCTCCTATACTCAAATCCTTTTGCTATGAAAGCTAACATACCATTCGCTTTCTTCACTGCCTGCTGCACCTGCATGCCTACTTTCAATGACTGGTGTACCATGACACCCAGGTCTCGCTGCATCTCCCCATTTCCTAATCGGCCACCATTTAGATAATAGTCTGCCTTCCCGTTTTTGCCACCAAAGTGGATAACCTCACATTTATCCACATTATACTGCATCTGCCAAACATTTGCCCACTCACCCAGCCTATCCAAGTCACCTTGCAGTCTCCTAGCATCCTCCTCACAGCTAACACTGCCCCCCAGCTTAGTGTCATCCGCAAACTTGGAGATGTTGCTTTCAATTCCCTCATCCAGTTCATTAATATAAATTGTAAATAGCTGGGGTCCCAGCACTGAGCCTTGCGGTACCCCACTAGTAACTGCCTGCCATTGTGAAAAGGACCCGTTTACTCCTACTCTTTGCTTCCTGTTTGCCAGCCAGTTCTCTATCCACATCAATACTGAACCCCCAATACCGTGTGATTTAAGTTTGTATCCTAATCTCTTATGTGGTACCTTGTCGAAAGCCTTCTGAAAGTCCAGATACAACACATCCACTGGTTCTCCCCTATCCACTCTACTAGTTACATCCTCGAAAAATTCTATAAGATTCGTCAGACACGATTTACCTTTCGTAAATCCATGCTGACTTTGTCCAATGATTTCACCACTTTCCAAATGTGCTGCTATCCCATCTTTAATAAGTGACTCTGGCAGTTTCCCCACTACCGATGTTAGACTAACTGGTCTGTAATTCCCCGTTTTCTCTCTCCCTCCCTTCTTAAAAAGTGGGGTTACGTTTGCTACCCTCCAATCCTCAGGAACTACTCCAGAATCTAAAGAGTTTTGAAAAATTATCACTAATGCATCCACTATTTCTGGAGCTACTTCCTTAAGTACTCTGGGATGCAGCCTATCTGGCCCTGGTGATTTATCGGCCTTTAATCCATTCAATTTACCCAACACCACTTCCCGACTAACCTGGATTTCACTCAGTTCCTCCATCTCCTTTGACCCGCAGCCCCCTGCTATTTCCGGCAGATTATTTATGTCTTCCTTAGTGAAGACGGAACCAAAGTAGTTATTCAATTGGTCCGCCATATCCTTGTTCCCCATGATCAATGATGGGGCCATGTCACAGCTACTCACCCCAACCGGTTTGTGCTGGCATGTATGTTTAATGCAAGCTTCCTAGCTTTGTCATCTATACCCAGTAGTGTTATCCACGGATTTTTAGTTTTTTTGGGCATTAGAGATACAGTGTGGAAACAGGCTCTTTGGCCCACCAGGCCCACAGCGACCAGCACTCTGCACACCAGTTCTATCCTACACACTAGGGACGATTTAAAGAAGCCAATGAACCCACAACCTGCATGTTCTTGGGATGTGGGAGAAAATCAGAGCACCCGAACAAAGCCCACACAATCCAGAGAGAACGTGCAGACTCTGTACAGACAGCACCCGTAGTCAGGATCGAACCCCCGTCTCTATCACTATAAGGCAGCAACTCTACCACTGCGCCACTGTGCATTAGGAGACATGAGAGGCTGCGGATGCTGGAATCTTGAGCAAAAATACAACGTGCAGGGGAAACTCAGTGGGTCAGGCAGTCTGACATCTTTTTGTCTTCTTCTCACCTCCAGCCTTAGTTACTTATTCCACCCATCTACAAATCATGCCCCCCCCCTTCACCTGTACCCACCTATCACCTGTCAGACTTTGTCCCACTCCCCTCTCACTCTTCCAGCTTTCTCCCTCCTACTACATCCGTCTGAAGAAGGGTCCTGACACAAAACATTGTCTGTCCATTCCCTCCACAGATGTTGCCTGACGCACTGAGTCCTTCCAACTCTCTGTGTTTTGATTTAGAATTTGTCTTTTTGATTCCTGAACGATTAACTAGACCATGAAGGACAGAGGATCCACAATGGGGCCGCACATTTTAATCTTTTTCCCTCTGAATACCTTATTCTATTAAATGTTCGTACAGTGCCACTGGACTGCTAAGACGGAGGTCTAGACTAATGACTGAGTTCCTCCAGCACTGTTCTTTAGGGACATTCGCCTTGCTTTCTATCAAATAGTTTGTTTCAACAAACATCATAAAGTAATTCTCTGCTCATCATCGCACTGCGAGATCATGCTGGCCGTAACTTGGTTTCTGTGGTGGGGAGGTTCTTCGTCTTGGGAAGGGGCTACAGAAATACGAGGATAGGTGCCATGAGAACCGTTTCGCAGCAGTTTTGGGTAGATTGCTGATTACCAAATAGATAAAGGAATGAGGAGAAGTTGCATCCAAAATATTGTTGCACTCTCACCTTGAAGTCCTCTGGAAGCAGGAGCTTGGATGTCCTGAGGAAACTTAAGATGAATCGGAAAATCTCTCCATCTCGGTCAATGAAATAGTGCTGTTTTAAACTGTCCAGGACAATGGGCTCAGTGCCGTTGAAGAGGCGTCCTATCCTGTACCAAAACATATGGACCACAGTTTGGTATTCGTTTTGAAACAACGACATGAAAGTCTGAATGCAGACCACTTATTAATACTTGTGGCAAATGGCCAGCTATTAAAAAACAATCTAGGAGCTGCAAAATAAATGGTGCCAGTTATATTGTTACATTCAAAAGTAGAACCTAACATATAATAGTATCTACAATTGTTGTCTGTAGTCAAGTTGAGTTTAATGTCATAGTGCATAAATACGGTGAGGTACAATACAATTGCAGCTGCATCACAGGCACATAGACTCAGCCACAAACATAAACTCAATCACACTTACAATTATTCAAAGATAGAAGACTTTGCAAAGAAACAAGACATTAATGCAATAACATAACCAGAACACCAAAGTCCACGGGAATGCAAGAGGTGTTCTGTTGTTGAGGTGGGACTAGGGTTGTGTGGGTCGGTTCGAATACCTGATGGTTGCAGGAAAGTAGGTGTTCCTGAAGCTGGTGGTGTGGAACTTGAGGCTTCTGTACCTGCTGCAATGTAGCAAAGATACAGCAACTGGGGCTCCTGGGGAACTTTAGTCCAAGACTAAAGTTGTAAGGACGCACATGCAATTTCTTTAAGGAGTCTATGGTATGTGGACCGCAAACAAAGCTGATCTGAGGGATTGTATTTTGCTCTCATTTATTTCAGTGTTCTCCAGTCTGACAATTTAGATCAGACATAAAGGTTTAATAATTTCACATCAACATGTGGAGAGATGTATAAATCAGGGCAAATGTCAAAGGTTTTGCACAGTCACGCATTTGATGCAACAGTCCACACCCTTCCTGGACTCGTCCCTGGGGCTAGTTATGATTGAAGTGGCATCAATTAACCCCCCCCCCCCCATCCTCAGCTGCTACTCAGAGCCTCTCCATGGTCACATCAACCAGACAGCAGTATGCTGGATACTGGGAACCAGTCCATGACCAGGAGTGGTTTGGCAGGACCCGCTGTGACCACAAAGCCCGACTCCAGAAGGACAGAGGTGGTGACCGGTCCGTAACAAGCAATGGGGATCAGCTGAATTCGATTTGTTGAGACACAAAGAACTGCAGGTGCACAAACTTAAGATTACCATTTATTGGTTTCTTTATCCTCAGTAAACAGTATTACCGCTCAAACGGCTGCACCAACAATATTCTGTCCACAGAGTCATATAGCATGGAAACAGGCCCTTCAGCCCAATGTCCATGTTGACCAAGATGCTAACCCTAACCCTAAGCTAGTCCCATTTGCCCTCAATTGCCCCATATCCCTCTGAACCTTTCCTATCCATGTAGCTGTCCAACTGTATTTTAAATGTTTTTATTGTATCAGTCTCAACTACCCCACCTAGCAGTTGGTTCCATATACCCATCACCCTCTGTGTGAAAAAGTCGCCCCTCAAGTTCCTATTCATTTTTTCGCCTCTCACCTTAAACCTATGTCCTCTGGTTCTTGATTCTCTGGGTAAAAGACTCTGTGCATTCACCCTATCTATTCCCTACATGATTTTACACCTCTGTAAGATCACCCCTCAGCAGCCTGCTCTCCGAGGAATAAAGTCCTAGCCTGCACAACTTCTCCCTATAGCTCAGCCCTCGAGTCCTGGCAACATCCTCGTAAATCCTCTCTGCCCTCTTGCAGCTTAATAGCATCCTTCCTATAGTAGGGTGACCAAAACAGAATACAATACTCAAATGTTGCCTCACCAACATGTTGTACAACTGTGACACAACATCCCAACTTCTATATTCCATACCCTGACTTCTACAGTCTTCCTTCAGCTAATAAGTTTTGCCCACACTATCAACTGTTGTGTCATTTGCAATCTTTTCAATCATATTGGCTACATTCATTTGCAACATTTCAGAAACATTTAGACAGGTACATGAATAGGACAGGTTTAAGGAAATATGGACCAAACGCGGGCAAGTTGGATTAGTGTAGATGGGACAAGTTAGTCGGTGTGGGAAGGTTGGGCCGAAGGGCCTGTTTCCACACTGTATGACTCTATGCTTATTCAAATTTTATTCATTACTGCATATAACAAAAAAGGAAATGCGCTCTGCGGAAGCCCTTTAGAAAGGGCCCTCCAGTCACAAGTCCGTGATCACTATCAATGCTTGCTTCCTGCCACTGAGACTACTTTGGATCCCAAGAGCTTTAATTTTCTGTCATATAGGACATTGTCAAAATCCATATAGACAACATCAAATGTGTTACCCTCAATGACCCTTCCTGTTAAATGCACAAACCTCAATCTAGTTAGACAAACACAACCTTCACAGTGTAAATCCATGCTGACAATCCATGAATAATCTACATTTTATTGAATGTTGATCAATATTGCTCCTCAGAATTAATTCCAAGAGTTTGCCCACCAATGCGGATTGGGTACACCGGCCTGGTCATTACATTCTGTGGAATTCTCTGCCACAGAAGGTAGTTGAGGCCAGTTCATTGGCTATATTTAAGAGGGAGTTAGATGTGGCCCTTGTGGCTAAAGGGATCAGGGGGTATGGAGAGAAGGCAGGTACAGGATACTGAGTTGGATGATCAGCCATGATCATATTGAATGGTGGTGCAGGCTCGAAGGGCCGAATGGCCTACTCCTGCACCTATTTTCTATGTTTCTATGTTTCTATTCCTTTCACTCCTTGTGAGCAAATCTCACTCATTGAGTTTTCCGGCACTAAATCTGCGGGCAAGGAAGATTAGAGAACGGTGGGGGGGGGGGGGAAGAGTTTCCTCACTTGTTTCTCCGAACAACCTGATTGGACTGTGTGTGGCTGTGGTGATTTAACTACATTTAAAGATCCTAAACCACTTCCTACCTCTTCGCTCACTGTGCTTATTCCATCCAGTGTTTCGCATAGTCAGAGTCTTACTGCATGGAAAATGCCCTTCGGCCCAACTCGCCCATACCGACCAAGATGCCTCATCTAAGCTAGTCCCATTTCCCCGCGTTTGGCCCATGTACTTCTAAGTTCTATGTGACTTCTTTATCCACGATTTCTACATCATTCCACTTGTTTTGTATAATCAGGACAATCTTCCTCGCCAATCCACCTGCTATGGACAATCTACTCACAACAGTGTAGGCAGGAGTAAACACCTTGGCGAAACACTGTCTTTGTGCTGACGATGATCTTTGTTGTGTTGTGTGGCGCCAGCACCATGCGAATGGGATGAGTTTTGAACAGATCCAGCATTCGAGGCTGATATTTCTCGGAGATGCAGGACAATACAGCAGTGGAATTAGATTCAACCAAGATCTTCATCATCTAGATCCAGCATAGAACATAGAACAGTACAGCACAGCAACAGGCCCTTTGACCCACAATGTCTGTGCTGAACATGATGCCAAGTTACACTGATCTGCTCTGCTGTACATGATCCATATCCCTTCATTCCCTGCATATCTATATATCTATCTAAACGCCTCTTAAAAGCCACTATTGTATCTGCCTCGACCACCACCCCTGACAATGCGTTCCAGGCACTCGCCACTCTCTGTAAAACAAACTTGTCCTGCACATCTCCTTTAAACTTTGTCGCTCTCACCTTAAAGAAATGCACTCGTCTTTGACATTTCTCCCTGGGAAAAGGGTTCTGACTGTCTACCCTGTCTAAGCCTCTCATAGTGTCTATACTTCTCAGATCTCCCCTCAACCTCCAGGTTAGTTCAGCCTCTTCCTATAGCTAATACTGTCAAAGGCAGGCAGCATTATGGTGAACCTTCTCTGCACCCTCTCCACATTCGTCCTGAAATAGGATGATCAGAACTACACACAATATTCTAAATGCATTCTAATCAAAGTTCTATAAAGCTGTGTTCAAAAGGTCTGCTTCAGGCTGAAAGAGTTGCTGGGGACTGGGATGGGGCCAGTGGTCTGGGCGCAGAGTTAATGATGGGACTGAAGATGATGGCTTTCCAGTGTTTAACTGGGGAGGAGATTTCTGTTTATGCAATTTAAGATGATAAAAACACCAGGATGTGGCGGTGAAATAGATCTGCCCATCACCCGTGTACATGTGGAAATGGATATATGAAAATATCCACCTGGACTACTGGGCTCGACCCATGATAACTGCTCCCTGCAGCGGTGCAGACTAAAACCCATGCTTTATTTTGAAAGTGGTCACAAATCCAGTGGAAATATAAGGCAATGCTACCTCTCTGTTCCAGAGGCTGGTATTTTATAGGCAAGAGCGTCTGAGCAGATGATCATTTCTCCAGAGACACAAGGACTCTGAGAAATCGATGCTAACATTTTACACAATCAATAAGCAGTCCCTTACATGCCTGGGGTTTTATTTTCCTGGTTTCTCTCTCTCTCTGTCACTCCCAATACCACCGGTTTCTGAATAAAAATACACAGGCATGGTGATAAAGATCAGAGCGGACATTTTGTGCCCATTCTCTGTCCAGAACATCAGAAAGTGAAGCAGAAGGAGGTGACAAGGGCCCTTGCACCTCCTCTGTCCCTCACTGAGATCATGGCTGATTCTCATCTCACGATCATTTTCCCACCTGACCCAGATATCCTCTCCTTTTGTTTTGAAAATTCTAGCGACTTCAGACTTGAATATACTCGACAACGGGAAGGGTCTGAAGATGGGTCCCAACCAAAACATTGCCTGTTCCTGTTCTCATGTTACAGAGCACTATGTTTACATTTCTAATGTGCCGCTGCATGTCAGAATTTCACTGATCCATTTTGGGACAATAAAACACTTTTGCCTCTCCTCCATAGCACCTGCCTGACCTGCTGTTACACTTTGTTTTTTGATCAAGATTCCAGCATCTGCAGTTCCTTGTGCATACTCAACAAATAAGTATCCAAGTCTTTGAGGAAAAAAACATTTTACTTCTCTATTTGAAGAAATATTTTCTCATCTCTCTCCCAAATGGGCAACTCCTTATCCTGAGACAGTGCCTTTGAGTACAAGACCCTTCAGCAAGAGTGGTTGCCCCTCAACATCCCACCTATTCATCATTGTGCCTCTGGTGTGCTTCAATATAATCACCACGAGTTTTTCTAAACTTCAATGTGCACAGGTCAATCTTCACCACTCAAAACATCAACTTCAGCCCCAGGGTCATTCAGGGGAATCCATGTCTCCGGGACAAGTGAATATCTTTAGAACATTAATAATAATAAGACATCCCAATAATAAGTTGGTGATACAAGAGCAGGTGCTGGAATCTTGAGCAAAAAACAAACTGAAGGGACTCAGCGGGTCGGGCAGCATCTGTGGAGGGAAATGGACAGTCGATGTTTCTGGTTTGGATCCTTCAGACGAATGACTGCTCGAAGCAAGTGATACGAAACTAAGTAAGAGGCACGTGGAAGGATATATAGCCAATCTCACTAAGTAAACATTATATCTCTAGACTATCCCATCAAACAATCCGAGAGCAGGGACAGCATAGGTTGGATACCAAGCAAATCTAAACTGAAAGAATGATATAAAGAGAGAGAATGTGTAGGAAGGAACTGTAGATGAGAAGATGGAGTGAATGAGAAAACCAGGAAGAAATATACAGCTCCTCCCACAGGCTATAACAGGGTTCCGTTTCTATGAACAATTCCTAACCAGACTGTTCACTAGTCCGAACTGTGGCTGTAAACTGAGTTTTAGCAGGGAGACAGAAATCAGGAATGTGAAGGCCAGCTAGCCTAACAACTGTCACAGGGAAAATGCTGGGGTTTAATATGAAGGAGACAAGAGCAGAACATTTAGAAAATCATAAGTAAATCAAGCAAAGTCAATATACTTTTATTGAACAGAGATCATATTTCCTGAACAAAAATATAACAAGCAGGGTGGATAAAGGGAACTAAAGAGGCAGTGTACTTCAGTTTCCAAAAGGCATTCAGTAAGGTGCCATATAAAAGGTTATTGTGGAAGATAGGAGCATCTGAGTGTGGGGTCAAATGCAGGCATGCATAGGGCTTTGGCCAACTAACAGAAAATAAAGAGTCGGGGTAAATAGCCCACCTTTGCATTAGCAATTATTAGCTACTGGGGTTCCACAGGGATCAGTGCAGGCGTCTCAACTCTCTGCAATAAAGTTTGGATGAAGGGACAGAATGTGCCGTGGCCAGATTTGCAGATGATACAAAGATAAGACGGAGGCACAAAGTATCCGTAGACAGATCTGGGTTGGCTGGGTTGTGAGTGGGCAGGAAGTTGTCAGGCCAAGTATAATGTGGGGAAATGCAAGGGTGTCTACACTGGAAGGGAAGATGAAAAAGAAAAATATGCAAAAGGAGTGAGACTACAAATTGTATTGAAGGATCTGACAGTCCCAGTGAATGAAACGCAAAGGGTTATAAATGCAGGCACAGGAGACTGCAAATGGTGGAATCTGGAGCAAAAAAACAAACTGCTGGAAGAACTCAGCAGGTCAGGCAGCATCCATGGAGGTGAGGAGAAGCTGGACGTCTTGGGTTGCAATACTGCATCAGGTGATAATGCAGGTCCAGCAAGTGATGAAGCTGCTGTAACAGCAGGTTTTACTGCAGAGATTTGGGATTCTCTCCTCAGGGAGAAGTCGGAGGTGGAGTTATTGCATGTACAGAAGGTGGAGATTGGCACAAAACACAAAGGAGTCAAGTGTATGGGGAGAGTGCAAAGAGGAGTTTTTGAGGCCAAGACCGAGTCAGCCATGATCTAGTCTAATGGTAGAGTAGGTCCGAGTCATTTGTCCATGAATCTATTTCCTATCTTCGGAACAGCAGAAGTGGTGCACTGGGACTTTCAGAAGGCATTTGATAAAGTACCACGCAGAGATTATTGAACAACATTGGAACACACAGGATTGGGGACAATATCTTGGTGTGGCTGAAGATCGGTGGACAGGAAAACAAATTATTATTGTGAGCACAAGGAGACACGAGGTACTGCAGATGCTGGAATCTGCAGCAAAACAAAGTGCTGGGGGAACTGATCAATCTCAAGAAGGGTTCCAACCCAAGACATTGCTTATCCATTTCCTGACCCGCTGAGTTCTTGCAGCACATTGTGTTTCATTATTGGATTCAGCAGGGGTGCCTGATGAGATACCTCAATCTACATAAATGATGGGATCGGGACTAGAATATGGAAGTTTGTTGATGATTCTAAACTAGGTGACAGTGTGGGATGGGAGGAGAATGAGAGATGCATCAGGGGTATAGGGACGGATTGAATGAAAAGGCAAGGACATGGCAGATGAAATATGATTTGTACAAATTGTGAATTTATTCCATTAGGGTAATTTTTAAAATGGTAAGAGATTCAAAGACTTTGTGTTCAGTGGATAGTTAACGTGTAGTCTTGGCAAGCATTTAGAAAGGCAAAAGATACATTAATCTTTATTACAAGGGAATTTTAACACATGAGTGGATATGTATTACAGGTCCACCACCGATTTTCCAGCACCCTTGATTCCAGAGCCTTGCCAGATTATCCACTTTGCCGGACCAAGACACGTCATGTAATAATAATTCAACAATACACCTCTTACCCAATAATTATACCACTCTCGTATCTCTAAAGCACCATGCACTGCTAGAAACTTAAATAATGAATTATCAATTAATAAAGAAGTAAACATCTAACTCTTGCAGGATGGAGGCACACGTTCTGAAAGAGCATACGCAATACTGTTGTAAATTTGTCTGGATTAAAGGAGGTGCCGGACTATCAGTTGCCAGAAAATCAGTGGTGTACCTGTACTGCGATTACACTGAACTCTGGTGAGACAGCATCTGGAATGTTTTGTAAAAGTCAGGTCTTCCTACCCAAGATGGATACACTTGTGATAGTGGGATTACAGTAAAGGTTCATGAGAAGAAATGTCTTCAGCTGGAGGGTAGCCGAGGCGAGGCTGTGGGAACTCAGTCACTGAGCATATTCAATGTAGCGTTTTTAATCAATGAGAATGAGATTGTGACAGGAAAGTGGCACTGAGGTAAAAGGTCAGCCATGCTCTTATAAAAGTAGTAGCAGGGGCCATATGAACTACTTTTTTCAAAAGAGGCTTTTAGCTAGGCGCATGGATTTGCTGGGAATGGAGGAATATGGATCATATTCGGGGACAGGAGATTAGTTTAACTTGGCAACATGTTCGGCACAGACATTGTGGGCTGGAGGGCCTGTTATGTGCTGTGCTTTTCTGTATCTATCTTTTATGTTCTTATTCAGTCCCTAAATCAGTCCCTCCAGAATAGCCTGGTGCTCGAAGAGAACACAGATGGCTGAGGAGGCTCAGTTGCATTCAGCACAGAAATTAAAGCTTCATGGGACATGAAGTAGCAATGGCCAAGACCTTACTGAATGGCAGATCAAATGCAAGGCTGTGAATGCTTCTGTTTCTATTCTATGCTCTTCCAACAGTCAAACTCCTTCTAGATTGAACCTTCTGCCCATTTTACATCTCCATTTCCCAATGTCTCTGACTGAGTTTATAATAAAATAGCAAGATGAAATTTCAGAGACACAAGGAACTGCGGATGCTGGAACCTTGAGCAAAACAAAGAGGTGGAGACAACATCTGTGGATGAAAATTGACAATTGGACAAGTCTGAAGAAGGGTCATGACCTGAAACGTCGTCTGTCCATTCCCACCACAGGTGCTGCCTGACCTGCTAAGTTCCTCTGGCAGTTTGTGTATTGCTCAAGATAAAAGTTCATCTCAGCAGGGTGAGATGGGAATGATCACCTGGGTAGACTGGTCATGTTAAGACTGATCAAAATGAGAATCCAGTGGCAAATGTTCATGTTTTAACCATTAACCATCTGCTGATGAGTGCCTGCGAGTTGCTGACACATTGAAACTCTTACCTGGAGTCTGTGTATTTGGTTAAGGTGGCGAGGCTGCTGGTATACATGTGTCCACCAACATCAATGTGAACAGGAGCATTGGACTTGGTGAGCTGTGCTGGCAGTGGGATGCCCTGAGACACCACAGGTGACACAGGGGAGCGAGTCAAAGACAGGCGTGACATTGTTCTTCCCTCCTGGAAACACAACACGGATAGAATCACAGTAACAAAGGCAACAATTTTTATGTTTGTGTTATACCGCCTGCTGTCTGGCCAGAGAGACAATGGGGCACTGGGCACAAGATGGCACAGGTCCAAACACTCAAATATGTAATACCTGGATCAGACACTTGCAGGCTACGAGGGCAGATCGTCAACGGGTGGGAAGTTTATTGATCCCATTCAATGTCATATCTGTGGGATTTGTTTGTTAAAGTTCGCAGCTGAGGCAGTGGAATCGAGAGTCTGTGTGATAGTCATAATCCAATCAGTAACACTCTGCTCTCAGCAGCTTTGGCTTGGCTCTAATGCAGTGGGTGGAAGGATAGACAGAGGTATGTATCTCACACACTGGCACCCGAAGTGTAAGTTGGTCTCTCATTCCTTCTGAGCTTTCAGAATCTGTGAGCCGACTCAATCTCTCTCCCTCTGAGCGTTTGAGCACTCACCCTCTCCTTCGTCCTCCGTCTCTCTCTCTCCTTCTAAGCATTTAGAATCTGTGAGCCGTTTTTAGACCAATCATCTCACTGATCTGTGGACTTGGATCTAAGGCCATTGAGGACAGCCAATCCTCATGTGCCGCCCTGGACTATCCAGCAGTTACACAGTGATCTCCCTGACACGGAACAAGATTCAAAAGGGCACTAAAAGAGACAGCTCATTCTGCATTTCTTTGAATATTCCATTGTATTTAAAACTACTGCAAATGAGTAAAAACCTAATTGAAGGCAGCTCATCTAATTAGGCGATGGAGATTCTGCTACTGCAGTAGCTGGAATTGTTAATGACTGGTACAGTGCTGATTACTGCTGTTGGAAATTTAAAAAAAGATTGGTATTGGTTTATTATTGGCATGTGTACTGAGATACAAAGAAAATATTTATTTGCGTGCTATCCAGTCAAATCATACTATTCATAGGTGTCGTCAACAGGTACAACAGGTAGTTTATAGAGTTTATAGAATTATACAGCATGCAAGCATAGCCTTCAGTCCATCTTACACTTGCCAACCAAGTTGCCTAACCAAGCTAGTTTAACTTGCCTGTACTGGGTCCATATCTCCCTAACCACGTACCTGTCACGTTTCCTATCCACGTACCTGTCCAAATGCCTTTTAAATGTTGTTATTGTCCCTGCCTCAACTATTTCCACTGGCAGCTCATTCCCACCAACCTCTGGGTGAAAAAGTTGCTCCTCAGATCCCTGTTCAATCTTCCCCTCTCGCCTTAAACCTTAGTGCAAAGAGGAAAATACCAGAGTGCAGAATATAGTTTTACAAGTACAGAGAAGGTGCAGGAAAAAAATTGCATGGTCCACAAAGCTATACGTTGGGAGACCAGAATTACACCCTAGTTTATGTGAAGACTGTTCAGTAGTCTGATAACAGCAGGGAAGAAGCTGTCCCTGAACCAGGTGATGCATACATTCAAGCTTTTGTATCTTCTGCCCGAGAGAAGAGTGAATGCAGAGGTGGTTAAAGACCAGAGGCCCATCATGGGCGACCATTTCCCCGTCTCACGCAGGAAGATAGTCAATTGGCCACTGGAAAGAGTCTCTAGTGTGTAGGTTGATATTATAATCTGGGAGGAGTTGATGCAAATGTGTAAATCGTGAATGACAGTCGGCATGCACTCAGGAGGCCGAAGGGGCTGTTTCCACGCCACCTCACTCTCTGCCGCTCAGATCCCTCATCTTACATCATGCACCTCACACATCACATCTGCACCTCACATCCGGCAAATCCCCCTTTTTACACACAGCACCCCATACTTCTCCCGCTCCCTAACCAAAGGCAAAGGCTATCCTCAAGGGCCTGACCCTGGACTCCACAGCCCACACCTCACATTCTGAACCTCACCATCAAGCTTCAGCTCTCACATCTGGATCTGAGCAGATGTGACGCACCGATTCACTAAAAGCCAGCGCTCTGTATGCTGGGGAGAAACTTAAAGGAAAATAGGACCAACAACGGGAGAGTATGATAGTAGCAGTTAACAGAAAAGGATTCAGGAGTCTTTTCGAGTAACAGGCAGCAAGAGGAAGGGTGGACTGATTCACAGGAAAGTAATTTATGTATTCAGGCAGATGACAGAAATGGATTGCTTGAATGTCCCCAGCATGGAGCACTGAAATAGGCCCTTGAGCCCACCACCCAGAACTGATCTTTATCAATCCCATTTACTGGCACTTGGTCGACAGCCTGCCACCCCTTGGTCATTTAAGCATTCATCTACATGTTAACTGTCTTGGGAGGAACTGCCCCCACCATGAAGGCAATCCATTTAAGAGTATGATCACTGGGTGAGTAGGTTCTTCCTCCGATCACCTCTAAACCTATTACCCTTTACTCTAAACCTAGTGACCAGTTTAATACACTTTCACAATAGGGAAAAGTAGCCAACAGTTTACCTATATACTGTAACACCTCTCTAAGGTTCCCCCCTCAGACTCCTCCAAGGAATACAACCCCAATCTATCCAGATCACTGAAACGCTCCTCCCTAGGCAACATCCTGGTGAATCTCCCCTGCACTTTCCACTGCGATCATATCCTTCATATAACGTGGAGACCAGAACTGTGCTCTAATTCGGTCTGACCAAGGTATTATAAAATTGTACCTATTTTCTTTGCTGTGATATTCTATGCCCAGCTAATGAAGGACAGCTTCTGATTTACTTTCTCCACTATCTGTCGCCTTCAGGAATCCTTAGTAAGGATGTTCCTGTTCCTCATTGCTCCTGGGGTCCTACCATTCATGGTGTATGATCTACCCTTATTGGTCCTCACAAAGGGCATCATCTCGAACTGATCTGCCCGTCGAACCAATTTATATAATATCATTTTATAGCCTAGAATAACCTCCTCACTATCAGCAACACTGGGTTATTATATATTGATCTGTGTGTTATTGCATTAACGGGCCCGTAAGCATTTCAATGTTCCGTTGCCGGTTAAACACGCAAGACTCTTGGGCTAAATAGGGCTATAGGGGGTTGAAGAAGATTTGATAATAACATTATCATGAGTTTATCGGGGGTAAAAAGAAGGGAGTTGTTCCCATTTGCAGTGATTTGAGGATCGGGGGTCACCGATTTACTGGACAAAAGAGGTAAAGATAATACTAGAAAAAATATTTACAAAGGGTGGTAGAATTCATATATGATTCCAATGTCAATACTGATGATAGATACCGAGGGCCACAGAAAGTGGAAGGAGTATGGAAGCTGCAAGGTGAAATTAAAGAGGAAGGGAAGAAAGACAAAGACGGTGGGATCAAGGTAGCGTGGATTGGAAGGTGCTGATGATGTGCTGTTTTATAAATGGAATGGATTATTGTGGCTAATTGCAGGCCAGTCAGCATAACGGAGGAATGGAGTGATCTTGGTGTGTATCTCTACAAATCCCCAAAGGCAGCTGGGCAGATTGACAGGGTGGTTAAGGTGTAGGTTTACTGGATAGAAGGCATAGTGAACAAAAGCAGGGCGATCACTCGTGCACAGGGATGGCCACTAGTTAGACAGGTGTGAAGATAGTATGCAGTTACAGTCACTGTGCGAGGAGGCAAGGTTGCCTGGCTGTGAAGGACGTTTATAAGGATGTTGCCAGCTATCAGGAGAGCGACGTGGCATGGAACAAAGGAGATAGAGAGGAGCTTAATTAAGATGTGTACAACTATGAGAGGTCTGGCCACAGTGATAGGAAGCAGCAGTTTTCCTTAGCCTCCAGGACAATAACTGGAGACTAAAGATTTAAATTAATTGGTAGAAGGATTAAAGGAACATTAGGAAAATATTTTCCATTCAGTGAAGAAGTCTGGAACTCTCAGACTGGAAAGATGGAGGAGAGAGAACATGTTTATGAAGTACCCAGATCTTATGTTAAAGAGCCATGATCTAACCTAATGTCTATTTTGGCTGGCATGGACATGATTGGCCTTCCTCTATCTGCAAATTTCAGTAAATCTCGGTGTTTCTTCAGTTCAAACGATGCAGGATTGACGGGAGCTGTAGGGATGGATATCTGAGCATCAGCATACTTACTTTCTTTGGCAGATTCAGCATGTCCACGAGGATTCTCTCAAACTTCTACAGAAGTGCTTTAGAAAGTGATGCATCTGGGATGCATCTCAGCCTGGTACACCAACTGCTTTGTTCTCGACCGCCTGAACATGCAAAGAGTGGTGAACACAGCCCAGACCATCACGGGTTCGTCACTTCCTTCCATCCAGTCCATCTTCCTTCCATCCAGGACGACAGATGGCGCAATGGGCTAAGTGTTCGGCTGGCAACCGGAAGGTAGCCGGTTCGAATCCCGCTTGGAGTGCATACTGTCGTTGTGTCCTTGGGCAAGACACTTCACCCACCTTTGCCTGTGTGTGAATGTGTGTGAATGTGTGTGAATGTATGTGAGTGATTGGCGGTGGTCGGAGGGGCCGTAGGCGCAGATTAGCAGCCACGCTTCCGTCAGTCTGCCCCAGGGCAGCTGTGGCTACAGAAGTAGCTCACCACCACCGAGTGTGACTGAGGAGTGAATGAATAATGCGATGTAAAGCGCCTTGAGTATTAGAAAGGCGCTATATAAATCCCATCCATTATTATTATTATTATCTTCACGGTGCGTTGCATCAGGAAGGCTGGACATATCATGAAGGATGCCTGTCACCCTGGATATTCCCTTTCCTCTCTTCTACCTTCTGGGAGAAGATACAGGAACCTAAAAGCTTGGATGTCTAGACTTAAAAACAGCACCTGGACCACATTCACACCTCTTTTCACAAGTCTATCTCATTTGGTTATTCCATTAGTATACTTGAAAATTCATTTACACGAGTTAGATTTTACAAACTTTGACCATTCTGCTGTTTTGCATTCGTCATTGTATTTTGTTAGTTTAGTCTGGTGTAGAGATACAATATGGAAACAGGCCCTACAGCCCCTCAAATCCATAGCGACCATCGATCACCTGTCCACACTAGTTCTAAGTTATTCCACTTTCTTATCCACTCCCTAAACATGAGAGGCAATTTACAGAGGCCAATTACCCTGCAAACCGGTACGTCTTTGAGATGTGGGAGGAAACTGGAGCATCCAGAGAAAACCCATAGGCTCACAGAGAGAACGTGAACACTCCATACAGACAGCACCCATGGTTAGGATCAAACCAGGGTCTCTGGCTCTGAGGCAGCAGCACTATCAAATATACCACTATTTATTATTGCATTTGCCATTACTATATGTACTCTGTTTACTCCGTTAGGTTTATGTGAACAAGGAATTTAATTGCGCCATGGTGCATATGACAATAAGCTAATCAAATCTAAGGATAGACACAAGGAACTACAGATGATGCTTTACAAAGAAAAGCACGATTTCTGGAGGAACTCAGTGGGTCAGGCAGCATCTCTGGAGAACATGAATAAGTGAAGTTTCAGGTTGAGACCCTTCTTCAGACACATTATAGTAGAGGGAAGAAAGCTGGAAGATGGGGACAAAGCCTAGCAAGTGATAGGTGGGTACAGATGAGGGAGACGTTGATTGGACAAAGGCCAGAGATGACAAGACAAAAAGTGTGAGCGGTAAGGATAGAAGAGGTGTGAAATGTGAAGCCAAAGAAAGGGAGATAGGTGGAAGGGGACAGGGGGAAATAGGTGTGCATCCAGCTCAGGAAAGAGAGGGGAAAAACAGGAACGGTGAAAAAGGTTGAGATAGCTGTCTGTAGGTTAGTTACCTAGAACTGGAGGAGAATTCAATGTTCCTACCTTTGGGTTGTAAGTTGTCCAAGAAAAATATAAGGTGCTGTTACTCCACTTTGTGTGTGGCCTCACTCTGGCAATGGAGGAGGCCCAGGACAGAAAGGTCAGTATGGGAATGGGAAGGGGAGTTAAAATGGTTGGCAACCAGGAGATCCAGTAGGCCTTGGTGGAATGCGTGCAAGCGTTTGGTGTAACGATCGCTGAGTCTACACTTGGTCTTGCCAATGTCCCCCTCACCTGTATCCTTCTATCACTTGCCAGGCTTTGTTCCACCCCTTCTCTCTGGCAGCTTTCTCTCCCCCCCCCTCCCCACCCCCACCATAATCAGTCTGAATAAGGGTCCTAACCCAAAACATCACCTATCGGTGTTCTTCAGAGATGCTGCCTGACCCGCTGAGTTACTCCAGCCCTTCGTGGAGGGCTGGAGTAACTTAATGATGATGGCCAATATTTCCAGGGTTTAAGGTAATGTGAATAACAATGAAGGTACCTTGAAAACCCAGGAAGGTAATTCTGATTTTGTTGGGAGCAGCCTTGACGGATTCAGAGCTGTTTGACTTTCACCAACAGCTGCAGTCGTCAGCTGCTGAAGTAGCCTCTGAGACGCAAGTGTCCACCTGAATGTTCAGCAATCACACTGAGGCTGACAGCTGCAAATGTGCGCTGTAATCCAGCTGTTTCATTTCCAAACACCGCAGTCAGAGAAAGGAACTCCTTATTGCAATCGTAAAGTTTAAAAAGGACACAGTGAGTGTTAACAAAATAATGTAAGGATGTTAGTGAATGCAGACTACCACTAAATTCCTTTAGGTATGGCAAATGTATTATGCACAAACATATTAATATAAATTTACCAATTCAAGTTCTGTTTGCAAGTGGTCCAAAATATTCAGCAATGGGCTTAGAACAGTCAAAGTCTTTTTCCCAGGGTGGAAATGTCAAAGACTAGACGGCATAAATTTAAGGTGAGTGGGGCAAAGTTTAAAGGAGGGATGCGGGGCATATTGTTGTACACAGAGTGGAGAGTGCCTGGAACGCACTGCTGGGGGTGGTGGTGGAGGCAGATATGATAGTAGCATTTAAATGGCTTTTAGATAGGCACATGGATATGCAGGGAATGGAGAGATATGGATCAAGTGCAGGCAGAGATCAGTTTAAATTGACATCATGTTCGGCACAGACATTGTGGGCAAAGGTTCTGGACTTGTGCTGCACTGTTCTATGTTCTGTTTGTCTGAGGATGAGTGCATCTTTAAAATCACAATGCACTACCTGGGGGAGCAACAAAAGCATGGGGGGGCCGTAGGCGCAGATTACTTGCAATTCACACACCTATCCCCTTTAAAATGTCTCACCCCCTCCTTCCTCATCAATGGATCAAAATCTTGGTCTGTCCAACCTAACAGCACTATGGCAGTGCACTGCGGTGGGGGTGCAGGTGGTGGCAATGGGAGGGGGGGAGCTGAAGTTGGGTGTATCTTCAAATTTCTTTCAGGTCTTCAACCAGCTAGTATTTTCCTGCTGCTAGCATCAGTCTTACTGGGACACTGCGCTAATGCACCGAGGGAAAGCAGTCTCTTCTGCTTGTTGTTTTAAACATAAGTAGATGAACAAGTTACTGCAATAGTTGGTGTCATGAGATACTGCAGCGCCTGATGCTTTTCACCTCTTGTCTTTGTCACGTAATCCACCCATCTCCTAACCAAACGTCCTCATCTGTATTCGCCGACTACTTATCAAGCTTTATCCTGCTCCACCTCTCTCTTCCAGCTTTCTCCCCTCTACCCCATCAGTCTGAAGAAGGGTCCATGCCTGAAACATCATCTGCCCATTCACTCCACAGATGTTGCCCAACCCGTCGTGTTTTGCTGCGGTAGTTGCTGCGTGGGGCTCCATGCGTCGACGTTGAAATGCTGCACTAGCAGTGATGCAACTTTTTGTAATTCAGGCTGTTGTCTGGTTTCCTGTGCCAGTGAATGGCCTTCAAAAGGAAGTGGCATTTCTCGGGGTAGTTGCCTCTTGACACTGCATACCAGGGGGAACACCATAAAAGCCAAACCCCAACTGTACTCAGATCGGAAAGAGACAGGTCACCAAAAGAGAAGTGAAGGGCCTGAAACATAAATACCTGTTGTACCAACTCCTCACAATGCAGTACTATGGGCACTGACTATCCCTCAGATCAGCTCCGGAAGATGTTGATCCTCGCTCGGGTACCATTCCTGAAGGCTTCAACACTTCAAAGCTTCAGAAAGTGCTGTCTCCCTGTTCGATACAGATCCTCAGTGTAATGACTCCTGTTGTGATGGTCCCTGAAAGTATTAATTCTGACAATGGGACAATCTTGAGGGGACCTCCTAAGCATGATGACACTCGCTGGGGGAAGAGTCCCTGAGAGTACCAACTTGTCACTGAGATCCAGCTCCTCAGGTTGCCAGTTGTCATTGGGATACAATCCCTCAAGCACAGATTTCCATTAATGTACGAGTCCCTCAGGTATTGATTCTGACTGCGATCCACTTCTTTAAACAGTGACCCCATTGTAGCTGCGGTTATTTATGACAATGACTCTTAAAGAGGTGTTTTTTATAGACACAAATTCTCATAGGAATACAGTTTCACAGGCTACGGTCATAGACCCACCACGTCCATGATCCATGACAACCACATCCATGACAACCATTGGACTTACCTGTACAAATCCCACTTATAGACACAAAATTCTGGAGAAACTCAGCGGGTCAGGCAGCATCACTGCCAGTTATCTATCAAGAAAGTGGATAAGTGACATTTCAGGTCAAGACTCTTCTTCAGTCTTGTAACCTATCCATGTTGGCATGATCATGTTGAGTTGATCCCCAGAATGTGCAGAGAATTGTTTTAAATGTGATTAAAGTAGAATTACTATAAATGGACAGTTTATGTTTGGCACAGAGCCGGTGGGCTGAGGGGGCTGTTTATATGCTTTATGACCCTGTGATTCTAAAAGCAGATGTTGATTCAAGGCAAGGCGATCAGAGCATCGCAAGAGGTACACAGAGAGTGATGTAACATCTCTACCAAAGGAAGCACAGCATAGCGGTTTAGTTGATTTCTGGTGTAAATTGTTTTCAAATACCTTTTTACTACCTTTTTATTGCTTCACACCAACATCCATGCACACCCCAGTGATGTTTTCTCAAAATTATGCAGAATTTACGAGAGAGAGAAAGGTCCTTTGTCCAAAAAGGCTCCTAGTTCATAGTCTACACAAGCCTCGAACTGCATCTCTTCCCATCAGCACAGTTTCTTCCTCCCTCAGTTTCCCCGATTGTGATTTACCTTGACAACTTCCCTTGAGAATGAGTTCCACATTCTCACTGCTGTCCGGGGAAAGAGGGTTGTACTAAATTTCTAATTTGTTGCTATCTCATAATCATGGTTCCTAATCCAGGACAACACACATCTACTCTACACCTAGCCCATTGAACCCTACAAAAAAAGTTAAATAAACCTACTCAGAACACAGGCCTGGGGCCTGGCTGGCACTGCTAATCTGAGCTGGATTAGTGTTTTATAGGTTTCAGCAGTGTTGAGCTGCGAAGGAGTTAAACTGGCTAGTTACTGCCTCAAAGAGCACTTGGACAGATGTTACTTGAAGACAGTCAAGAGTTCAGAAAGCAGAGAATAATAGCATGGTACAATGCTACCATGGCACCCTTACCAATGGTTCTATACACAAAGTGAACAAGGGATTATCATTCACACCAGGTTAAAATAAAAATCTACACATCAACAAAGCAGTCACCGGCACAGAGCACTGGGGCAGAGAGGTCACAGTGTGAGATTATGAGGGGACCAAATAAAATTATTAGAGAAAAAGGGAGCTGGTCAAGATGTGCTTCCACTTTAGTATGGTGGCTTCTGAAGTTGCCAATGAGACCAGTGGAGGAGACACCAGAGATTACAGACGCTGGAATCTGGAGCAGCGGGGGAACAGCGGGTTGAGCAGCAACTGTGGAGGGAAATGGAGAGTCGATGTTTCGGGTCGGGACCCTTCATCGGGTATGGAATGTGCAATCAATGTGGGAACGTAGAATCTTCTATAGAAGGGGCAGGTGGAGTGGGGCATTCCTTCCACTCTTGACGCTGGATTGCAAGGGCATCCGACACATGGACGAGGTTCTCAATAACATTCCCCAAAATCCTTCTCCACCTTGAGTAGACATGGGCCAGAGATCACCAGGAGTCAGTGGGGATGTCACACTTTTTCCAAGTGGCTTTGAAAACATTTTTGAATCTTGCCCGCTGTTTGTTTGGTTATCTCTTTCCAGAACAGAGCTCAGAACAGAACATCAGTTTAGGAATCTAATGTAAGGGATTTGAATCATACGGTCTACCCAACACAGCGGACTGTGTGTAACCAGAGTGTACTGGGGTACAGGAGGCAAAGGAAGAATTGCCACTGATTTGTATCGCTGCCAACTGTTTTATAATGATCTCCCGGAAACACTCTAAGTACGAAGAATGGGTCCAAAGAGGCAACCTCCATTATAAGTTTCAGTTCCAGCCTATATTATTTGAGAGATTAATGAGCATCAGTTATATATAACACAGATACACTAAGGATGTATGGGCATAGTGAGTAGATAAGGAGATAGATAGTCACACAGCCAGCTAAATAATTGCACTGAAAATGGTAAGTCAGTAGATAGGTAGGCAGGTATACATATGCATGAACCATATGTTTAATAACTTGTAAAACAAGTTATGTGATAGGTGATCTTGTCAGATCATCTGATAGACAGATTTTATAAACAGTTCTTAGAACATGATAATGTGAAGCAGATTATCTAGTAATTGCAGGCATCATTACTTGGTGGACAGTCATATAGTCATACAGCGCGGAAACAGCCCTTCAGCCCAATTCATCCATACTGACCAAAATGCTTTCCTGAGCTAGTTCCATTTGCCTGCATTTGGCCTGTATCACTCCAAACAATTCCTGTTCATAAACCTGTCCAAATGTCTTTTAAATGCTGTTGTTGGAACAGCTCGTTTCATCTATCCATCACCCTCTCTGTGAAAAACCTGCCATTCAGATCCTCTGTAAATCTTTCCCCTCTCACCTTAAACCAACGCCCTCCAGTTTTAGACTCACCTGGCCTGGGAAAAACCCTGCGACCATTCACCTTATCTATGCCCCTCTTGATTTTATAAACCTCAGAATGTACCCCTCAGCCTCCTTTGCTTCAAGGACAACAGGCCCATCATAACCAACCTCTCCTTATATAGCCTCCAGTCTCAGCAACATCCTTGTGAATCTTTGCTGATCAATTTCTGCTTTAATCATATAAATAATGATGCATTTATATTACAACTATAATTCGATGCACATATTTGGAAGCCAAGTTCCAAGTCACTCTGCACTCATTCACTAAGGCGTACAACGCAATGAACTTTGCACTTGACATCTGCAAACTAACATGCCCCCACTGTAACTCAAAGCATCACTGACAGTGAAGATCCTTAAAACCCTGGCTTGCTTTCCATATCCCTGGAGCACCTCTCAGTGAAGACAGATATGGATGATGACATTTCCCGCCATCTTTAGTGTGCCAGCACAGCCCTGGGCTATCTGGACCAAAGAAGTTCAAAGGTCAGGACCACAAACCCAGCGCAAAGCTCATTGTCTATTGATAGCAGTGATCGCATCCTCTTGTACATTTCCATGGAATACCTGCAGCAGACATCACAAAGCACTAGAGAGATACCATCAGTACTGTAACTGCAAAGTCATCCCAATCCCATGGCAGGTTGGGTGAACACTGCCACCATCCTCTCCCAGCCAACAGAATCAGCAACAGAATCAGCATTACGTTTAATTGGCTCCAGTGGGCATGGCCAACATTAGCTTCCCAACTCCAAGCTCCACCCTTGGGGGAGATTACCAGGTGGACAGAGGAAATTATTCAAAGATGTCCTCAGAACCTCCCTCCCTAACAACGCATAGCAATCCCTGCCCAATGACTGCACAGTAAGGGGACTGAGCATTCAGGATGGGACTGACAATCTCCAACATCTTTGTCAGCTGCAAGCAAAAGTCCCATGAAAACAGTAGAAGCAACCAACTTGTACCATCAACCCACCAGCTCAACAAACACCTCCTTTCCATCTGTGGTAGATCATTGGATCATGCATCCATCCCACCCTTGAACAAATCATCCTTAAAACTATTGGACTGCCCAAGAAGAAAGTTCTAGCACATCAGGATATCCCTCTTGCTCATCTTTGAAACATCTTTACATCCATCTGAGATAGACTTGGGGTTTCAGTCTAATAACATGCCAAAAGAGTGCAGCACTCCCCAAACTCAGTTCTGTATCATCAACATTGTGATTAGTCTCTAATGTGGGTTCAAACCCATAGCCCGAATGAACCATGGTCTATATATCCAGTTCACAATCTACTCAGTCATACGGCAATGACTCCATGGATCAGTGTAGAGTTGTAGTCGTGAAATAGACCATTCAGTCCCATTGGGTTCATATCTGAGTTATGTTCCATCTGAGGCTCCTCAAACTTTTCTCTATCTAAACCTTTCTGTTTCTTTCTCCCACACATGTTTACCCAGCTTTCCCACAAGTGCATCACATCTCCTCTCATTACTTCGACCATT
>CM075978.1:173879111-173924620 GCA_038087875.1 Malacoraja senta
CACTGAGATCATGGCTGATTCTCATCTCACGATCATTTTCCCACCTGACCCAGATATCCTCTCCTTTTGTTTTGAAAATTCTAGCGACTTCAGACTTGAATATACTCGACAACGGGAAGGGTCTGAAGATGGGTCCCAACCAAAACATTGCCTGTTCCTGTTCTCATGTTACAGAGCACTATGTTTACATTTCTAATGTGCCGCTGCATGTCAGAATTTCACTGATCCATTTTGGGACAATAAAACACTTTTGCCTCTCCTCCATAGCACCTGCCTGACCTGCTGTTACACTTTGTTTTTTGATCAAGATTCCAGCATCTGCAGTTCCTTGTGCATACTCAACAAATAAGTATCCAAGTCTTTGAGGAAAAAAACATTTTACTTCTCTATTTGAAGAAATATTTTCTCATCTCTCTCCCAAATGGGCAACTCCTTATCCTGAGACAGTGCCTTTGAGTACAAGACCCTTCAGCAAGAGTGGTTGCCCCTCAACATCCCACCTATTCATCATTGTGCCTCTGGTGTGCTTCAATATAATCACCACGAGTTTTTCTAAACTTCAATGTGCACAGGTCAATCTTCACCACTCAAAACATCAACTTCAGCCCCAGGGTCATTCAGGGGAATCCATGTCTCCGGACAAGTGAATATCTTTAGAACATTAATAATAATAAGACATCCCAATAATAAGTTGGTGATACAAGAGCAGGTGCTGGAATCTTGAGCAAAAAACAAACTGAAGGGACTCAGCGGGTCGGGCAGCATCTGTGGAGGGAAATGGACAGTCGATGTTTCTGGTTTGGATCCTTCAGACGAATGACTGCTCGAAGCAAGTGATACGAAACTAAGTAAGAGGCACGTGGAAGGCTATATAGCCAATCTCACTAAGTAAACATTATATCTCTAGACTATCCCATCAAACAATCCGAGAGCAGGGACAGCATAGGTTGGATACCAAGCAAATCTAAACTGAAAGAATAATATAAAGAGAGAGAATGTGTAGGAAGGAACTGTAGATGAGAAGATGGAGTGAATGAGAAAACCAGGAAGAAATATACAGCTCCTCCCACAGGCTATAACAGGGTTCCGTTTCTATGAACAATTCCTAACCAGACTGTTCACTAGTCCGAACTGTGGCTGTAAACTGAGTTTTAGCAGGGAGACAGAAATCAGGAATGTGAAGGCCAGCTAGCCTAACAACTGTCACAGGGAAAATGCTGGGGTTTAATATGAAGGAGACAAGAGCAGAACATTTAGAAAATCATAAGTAAATCAAGCAAAGTCAATATACTTTTATTGAACAGAGATCATATTTCCTGAACAAAAATATAACAAGCAGGGTGGATAAAGGGAACTAAAGAGGCAGTGTACTTCAGTTTCCAAAAGGCATTCAGTAAGGTGCCATATAAAAGGTTATTGTGGAAGATAGGAGCATCTGAGTGTGGGGTCAAATGCAGGCATGCATAGGGCTTTGGCCAACTAACAGAAAATAAAGAGTCGGGGTAAATAGCCCACCTTTGCATTAGCAATTATTAGCTACTGGGGTTCCACAGGGATCAGTGCAGGTGTCTCAACTCTCTGCAATAAAGTTTGGATGAAGGGACAGAATGTGCCGTGGCCAGATTTGCAGATGATACAAAGATAAGACGGAGGCACAAAGTATCCGTAGACAGATCTGGGTTGGCTGGGTTGTGAGTGGGCAGGAAGTTGTCAGGCCAAGTATAATGTGGGGAAATGCAAGGGTGTCTACACTGGAAGGGAAGATGAAAAAGAAAAATATGCAAAAGGAGTGAGACTACAAATTGTATTGAAGGATCTGATAGTCCCAGTGAATGAAACGCAAAGGGTTATAAATGCAGGCACAGGAGACTGCAAATGGTGGAATCTGGAGCAAAAAAACAAACTGCTGGAAGAACTCAGCAGGTCAGGCAGCATCCATGGAGGTGAGGAGAAGCTGGACGTCTTGGGTTGCAATACTGCATCAGGTGATAATGCAGGTCCAGCAAGTGATGAAGCTGCTGTAACAGCAGGTTTTACTGCAGAGATTTGGGATTCTCTCCTCAGGGAGAAGTCGGAGGTGGAGTTATTGCATGTACAGAAGGTGGAGATTGGCACAAAACACAAAGGAGTCAAGTGTATGGGGAGAGTGCAAAGAGGAGTTTTTGAGGCCAAGACCGAGTCAGCCATGATCTAGTCTAATGGTAGAGTAGGTCCGAGTCATTTGTCCATGAATCTATTTCCTATCTTCGGAACAGCAGAAGTGGTGCACTGGGACTTTCAGAAGGCATTTGATAAAGTACCACGCAGAGATTATTGAACAACATTGGAACACACAGGATTGGGGACAATATCTTGGTGTGGCTGAAGATCGGTGGACAGGAAAACAAATTATTATTGTGAGCACAAGGAGACACGAGGTACTGCAGATGCTGGAATCTGCAGCAAAACATAAAGTGCTGGGGGAACTGATCAATCTCAAGAAGGGTTCCAACCCAAGACATTGCTTATCCATTTCCTGACCCGCTGAGTTCTTGCAGCACATTGTGTTTCATTATTGGATTCAGCAGGGGTGCCTGATGAGATACCTCAATCTACATAAATGATGGGATCGGGACTAGAATATGGAAGTTTGTTGATGATTCTAAACTAGGTGACAGTGTGGGATGGGAGGAGAATGAGAGATGCATCAGGGGTATAGGGACGGATTGAATGAAAAGGCAAGGACATGGCAGATGAAATATGATTTGTACAAATTGTGAATTTATTCCATTAGGGTAATTTTTAAAATGGTAAGAGATTCAAAGATTTTGTGTTCAGTGGATAGTTAACGTGTAGTCTTGGCAAGCATTTAGAAAGGCAAAAGATACATTAATCTTTATTACAAGGGAATTTTAACACATGAGTGGATATGTATTACAGGTCCACCACCGATTTTCCAGCACCCTTGATTCCAGAGCCTTGCCAGATTATCCACTTTGCCGGACCAAGACACGTCATGTAATAATAATTCAACAATACACCTCTTACCCAATAATTATACCACTCTCGTATCTCTAAAGCACCATGCACTGCTAGAAACTTAAATAATGAATTATCAATTAATAAAGAAGTAAACATCTAACTCTTGCAGGATGGAGGCACACGTTCTGAAAGAGCATACGCAATGCTGTTGTAAATTTGTCTGGATTAAAGGAGGTGCCGGACTATCAGTTGCCAGAAAATCAGTGGTGTACCTGTACTGCGATTACACTGAACTCTGGTGAGACAGCATCTGGAATGTTTTGTAAAAGTCAGGTCTTCCTACCCAAGATGGATACACTTGTGATAGTGGGATTACAGTAAAGGTTCATGAGAAGAAATGTCTTCAGCTGGAGGGTAGCCGAGGCGAGGCTGTGGGAACTCAGTCACTGAGCATATTCAATGTAGCGTTTTTAATCAATGAGAATGAGATTGTGACAGGAAAGTGGCACTGAGGTAAAAGGTCAGCCATGCTCTTATAAAAGTAGTAGCAGGGGCCATATGAACTACTTTTTTCAAAAGAGGCTTTTAGCTAGGCGCATGGATTTGCTGGGAATGGAGGAATATGGATCATATTCGGGGACAGGAGATTAGTTTAACTTGGCAACATGTTCGGCACAGACATTGTGGGCTGGAGGGCCTGTTATGTGCTGTGCTTTTCTGTATCTATCTTTTATGTTCTTATTCAGTCCCTAAATCAGTCCCTCCAGAATAGCCTGGTGCTCGAAGAGAACACAGATGGCTGAGGAGGCTCAGTTGCATTCAGCACAGAAATTAAAGCTTCATGGGACATGAAGTAGCAATGGCCAAGACCTTACTGAACGGCAGATCAAATGCAAGGCTGTGAATGCTTCTGTTTCTATTCTATGCTCTTCCAACAGTCAAACTCCTTCTAGATTGAACCTTCTGCCCATTTTACATCTCCATTTCCCAATGTCTCTGACTAAGTTTATAATAAAATAGCAAGATGAAATTTCAGAGACACAAGGAACTGCGGATGCTGGAACCTTGAGCAAAACAAAGAGGTGGAGACAACATCTGTGGATGAAAATTGACAATTGGACAAGTCTGAAGAAGGGTCATGACCTGAAACGTTGTCTGTCCATTCCCACCACAGGTGCTGCCTGACCTGCTAAGTTCCTCTGGCAGTTTGTGTATTGCTCAAGATAAAAGTTCATCTCAGCAGGGTGAGATGGGAATGATCACCTGGGTAGACTGGTCATGTTAAGACTGATCAAAATGAGAATCCAGTAGCAAATGTTCATGTTTTAACCATTAACCATCTGCTGATGAGTGCCTGCGAGTTGCTGACACATTGAAACTCTTACCTGGAGTCTGTGTATTTGGTTAAGGTGGCGAGGCTGCTGGTATACATGTGTCCACCAACATCAATGTGAACAGGAGCATTGGACTTGGTGAGCTGTGCTGGCAGTGGGATGCCCTGAGACACCACAGGTGACACAGGGGAGCGAGTCAAAGACAGGCGTGACATTGTTCTTCCCTCCTGGAAACACAACACGGATAGAATCACAGTAACAAAGGCAACAATTTTTATGTTTGTGTTATACCGCCTGCTGTCTGGCCAGAGAGACAATGGGGCACTGGGCACAAGATGGCACAGGTCCAAACACTCAAATATGTAATACCTGGATCAGACACTTGCAGGCTACGAGGGCAGATCGTCAACGGGTGGGAAGTTTATTGATCCCATTCAATGTCATATCTGTGGGATTTGTTTGTTAAAGTTCGCAGCTGAGGCAGTGGAATCGAGAGTCTGTGTGATAGTCATAATCCAATCAGTAACACTCTGCTCTCAGCAGCTTTGGCTTGGCTCTAATGCAGTGGGTGGAAGGATAGACAGAGGTATGTATCTCACACACTGGCACCCGAAGTGTAAGTTGGTCTCTCATTCCTTCTGAGCTTTCAGAATCTGTGAGCCGACTCAATCTCTCTCCCTCTGAGCGTTTGAGCACTCACCCTCTCCTTCGTCCTCCGTCTCTCTCTCTCCTTCTAAGCATTTAGAATCTGTGAGCCGTTTTTAGACCAATCATCTCACTGATCTGTGGACTTGGATCTAAGGCCATTGAGGACAGCCAATCCTCATGTGCCGCCCTGGACTATCCAGCAGTTACACAGTGATCTCCCTGACATGGAACAAGATTCAAAAGGGCACTAAAAGAGACAGCTCATTCTGCATTTCTTTGAATATTCCATTGTATTTAAAACTACTGCAAATGAGTAAAAACCTAATTGAAGGCAGCTCATCTAATTAGGCGATGGAGATTCTGCTACTGCAGTAGCTGGAATTGTTAATGACTGGTACAGTGCTGATTACTGCTGTTGGAAATTAAAAAAAAGATTGGTATTGGTTTATTATTGGCATGTGTACTGAGATACAAAGAAAATATTTATTTGCGTGCTATCCAGTCAAATCATACTATTCATAGGTGTAGTCAACAGGTACAACAGGTAGTTTATAGAGTTTATAGAATTATACAGCATGCAAGCATAGCCTTCAGTCCATCTTACACTTGCCAACCAAGTTGCCTAACCAAGCTAGTTTAACTTGCCTGTACTGGGTCCATATCTCCCTAACCACGTACCTGTCACGTTTCCTATCCACGTACCTGTCCAAATGCCTTTTAAATGTTGTTATTGTCCCTGCCTCAACTATTTCCACTGGCAGCTCATTCCCACCAACCTCTGGGTGAAAAAGTTGCTCCTCAGATCCCTGTTCAATCTTCCCCTCTCGCCTTAAACCTTAGTGCAAAGAGGAAAATACCAGAGTGCAGAATATAGTTTTACAAGTACAGAGAAGGTGCAGGAAAAAAATTGCATGGTCCACAAAGCTATACGTTGGGAGACCAGAATTACACCCTAGTTTATGTGAAGACTGTTCAGTAGTCTGATAACAGCAGGGAAGAAGCTGTCCCTGAACCAGGTGATGCATACATTCAAGCTTTTGTATCTTCTGCCCGAGAGAAGAGTGAATGCAGAGGTGGTTAAAGACCAGAGGCCCATCATGGGCGGCCATTTCCCCGTCTCACGCAGGAAGATGGTCAATTGGCCACTGGAAAGAGTCTCTAGTGTGTAGGTTGATGTTATAATCTGGGAGGAGTTGATGCAAATGTGTAAATCGTGAATGACAGTCGGCATGCACTCAGGAGGCCGAAGGGGCTGTTTCCACGCCACCTCACTCTCTGCCACTCAGATCCCTCATCTTACATCGTGCACCTCACACATCACATCTGCACCTCACATCCGGCAAATCCCCCTTTTTACACACAGCACCCCACACTTCTCCCGCTCCCTAACCAAAGGCAAAGGCTATCCTCAAGGGCCTGACCCTGGACTCCACAGCCCACACCTCACATTCTGAACCTCACCATCAAGCTTCAGCTCTCACATCTGGATCTGAGCAGATGTGACGCACCGATTCACTAAAAGCCAGCGCTCTGTATGCTGGGGAGAAACTTAAAGGAAAATAGGACCAACAACGGGAGAGTATGATAGTAGTAGTTAACAGAAAAGGATTCAGGAGTCTTTTCGAGTAACAGGCAGCAAGAGGAAGGGTGAACTGATTCACAGGAAAGTAATTTATGTATTCAGGCAGATGACAGAAATGGATTGCTTGAATGTCCCCAGCATGGAGCACTGAAATAGGCCCTTGAGCCCACCACCCAGAACTGATCTTTATCAATCCCATTTACTGGCACTTGGTCGACAGCCTGCCACCCCTTGGTCATTTAAGCATTCATCTACATGTTAACTGTCTTGGGAGGAACTGCCCCCACCATGAAGGCAATCCATTTAAGAGTATGATCACTGGGTGAGTAGGTTCTTCCTCCGATCACCTCTAAACCTATTACCCTTTATTCTAAACCTAGTGACCAGTTTAATACACCTTCACAATAGGGAAAAGTAGCCAACAGTTTACCTATATACTGTAACACCTCTCTAAGGTTCCCCCCTCAGACTCCTCCAAGGAATACAACCCCAATCTATCCAGATCACTGAAACGCTCCTCCCTAGGCAACATCCTGGTGAATCTCCCCTGCACTTTCCACTGCGATCATATCCTTCATATAACGTGGAGACCAGAACTGTGCTCTAATTCGGTCTGACCAAGGTATTATAAAATTGTACCTATTTTCTTTGCTGTGATATTCTATGCCCAGCTAATGAAGGACAGCTTCTGATTTACTTTCTCCACTATCTAATCTAGTTGTGCTGTCGCCTTCAGGAATCCTTAGTAAGGATGTCCCTGTTCCTCATTGCTCCTGGGGTCCTACCATTCATGGTGTATGATCTACCCTTATTGGTCCTCACAAAGGGCATCATCTCGAACTGATCTGCCCGTCGAACCAATTTATATAATATCATTTTATAGCCTAGAATAACCTCCTCACTATCAGCAACACTGGGTTATTATATATTGATCTGTGTGTTATTGCATTAACGGGCCCGTAAGCATTTCAATGTTCCGTTGCCGGTTAAACACGCAAGACTCTTGGGCTAAATAGGGCTATAGGGGGTTGAAGAAGATTTGATAACATTATCATGAGTTTATCGGGGGTAAAAAGAAGGGAGTTGTTCCCATTTGCAGTGATTTGAGGATCGGGGGTCACCGATTTACTGGACAAAAGAGGTAAAGATAATGCTAGAAAAAATATTTACAAAGGGTGGTAGAATTCATATATGATTCCAATGTCAATACTGATGATAGATACCGAGGGCCACAGAAAGTGGAAGGAGTATGGAAGCTGCAAGGTGAAATTAAAGAGGAAGGGAAGAAAGACAAAGACGGTGGGATCAAGGTAGCGTGGATTGGAAGGTGCTGATGATGTGCTGTTTTATAAATGGAATGGATTATTGTGGCTAATTGCAGGCCAGTCAGCATAACGGAGGAATGGAGTGATCTTGGTGTGTATCTCTACAAATCCCCAAAGGCAGCTGGGCAGATTGACAGGGTGGTTAAGGTGTAGGTTTACTGGATAGAAGGCATAGTGAACAAAAGCAGGGCGATCACTCGTGCACAGGGATGGCCACTAGTTAGACAGGTGTGAAGATAGTATGCAGTTACAGTCACTGTGTGAGGAGGCAAGGTTGCCTGGCTGTGAAGGACGTTTATAAGGATGTTGCCAGCTATCAGGAGAGCGACGTGGCATGGAACAAAGGAGATAGAGAGGAGCTTAGTTAAGATGTGTACAACTATGAGAGGTCTGGCCACAGTGATAGGAAGCAGCAGTTTTCCTTAGCCTCCAGGACAATAACTGGAGACTAAAGATTTAAATTAATTGGTAGAAGGATTAAAGGAACATTAGGAAAATATTTTCCATTCAGTGAAGAAGTCTGGAACTCTCAGACTGGAAAGATGGAGGAGAGAGAACATGTTTATGAAGTACCCAGATCTTATGTTAAAGAGCCATGATCTAACCTAATGTCTATTTTGGCTGGCATGGACATGATTGGCCTTCCTCTATCTGCAAATTTCAGTAAATCTCGGTGTTTCTTCAGTTCAAACGATGCAGGATTGACGGGAGCTGTAGGGATGGATATCTGAGCATCAGCATACTTACTTTCTTTGGCAGATTCAGCATGTCCACGAGGATTCTCTCAAACTTCTACAGAAGTGCTTTAGAAAGTGATGCATCTGGGATGCATCTCAGCCTGGTACACCAACTGCTTTGTTCTCGACCGCCTGAACATGCAAAGAATGGTGAACACAGCCCAGACCATCACGGGTTCGTCACTTCCTTCCATCCAGTCCATCTTCACGGTGCGTTGCATCAGGAAGGCTGGACATATCATGAAGGATGCCTGTCACCCTGGATATTCCCTTTCCTCTCTTCTACCTTCTGGGAGAAGATACAGGAACCTAAAAGCTTGGATGTCTAGACTTAAAAACAGCACCTGGACCACATTCACACCTCTTTTCACAAGTCTATCTCATTTGGTTATTCCATTAGTATACTTGAAAATTCATTTACACGACTTAGATTTTACAAACTTTGACCATTCTGCTGTTTTGCATTCGTCATTGTATTTTTTTAAGTTTAGTCTGGTGTAGAGATACAATATGGAAACAGGCCCTACAGCCCCTCAAATCCATAGCGACCATCGATCACCTGTCCACACTAGTTCTAAGTTATTCCACTTTCTTATCCACTCCCTAAACATGAGAGGCAATTTACAGAGGCCAATTACCCTGCAAACCGGTACGTCTTTGAGATGTGGGAGGAAACTGGAGCATCCAGAGAAAACCCATAGGCTCACAGAGAGAACGTGAACACTCCATACAGACAGCACCCATGGTTAGGATCAAACCAGGGTCTCTGGCTCTGTGAGGCAGCAGCACTATCAAATATACCACTATTTATTATTGCATTTGCCATTACTATATGTACTCTGTTTACTCCGTTAGGTTTATGTGAACAAGGAATTTAATTGCGCCATGGTGCATATGACAATAAACTAATCAAATCTAAGGATAGACACAAGGAACTACAGATGATGCTTTACAAAGAAAAGCACGATTTCTGGAGGAACTCAGTGGGTCAGGCAGCATCTCTGGAGAACATGAATAAGTGAAGTTTCAGGTTGAGACCCTTCTTCAGACTCATTATAGTAGAAGGAAGAAAGCTGGAAGATGGGGACAAAGCCTAGCAAGTGATAGGTGGGTACAGATGAGGGAGACGTTGATTGGACAAAGGCCAGAGATGACAAGACAAAAAGTGTGAGCGGTAAGGATAGAAGAGGTGTGAAATGTGAAGCCAAAGGAAGGGAGATAGGTGGAAGGGGACAGGGGGGAATAGGTGTGCATCCAGCTCAGGAAAGAGAGGGGAAAAACAGGAACGGTGAAAAAGGTTGAGATAGCTGTCTGTAGGTTAGTTACCTAGAACTGGAGGAGAATTCAATGTTCCTACCTTTGGGTTGTAAGTTGTCCAAGAAAAATATAAGGTGCTGTTACTCCACTTTGCGTGTGGCCTCACTCTGGCAATGGAGGAGGCCCAGGACAGAAAGGTCAGTATGGGAATGGGAAGGGGAGTTAAAATGGTTGGCAACCAGGAGATCCAGTAGGCCTTGGTGGAATGCGTGCAAGCGTTTGGTGTAACGATCGCTGAGTCTACACTTGGTCTTGCCAATGTCCCCCTCACCTGTATCCTTCTATCACTTGCCAGGCTTTGTTCCACCCCTTCTCTCTGGCAGCTTTCTCCCCCCCCCCCTCCCCACCCCCACCATAATCAGTCTGAATAAGGGTCCTAACCCAAAACATCACCTATCGGTGTTCTTCAGAGATGCTGCCTGACCCGCTGAGTTACTCCAGCCCTTCGTGGAGGGCTGGAGTAACTTAATGATGATGGCCAATATTTCCAGGGTTTAAGGTAATGTGAATAACAATGAAGGTACCTTGAAAACCCAGGAAGGTAATTCTGATTTTGTTGGGAGCAGCCTTGACGGATTCAGAGCTGTTTGACTTTCACCAACAGCTGCAGTCGTCAGCTGCTGAAGTAGCCTCTGAGACGCAAGTGTCCACCTGAATGTTCAGCAATCACACTGAGGCTGACAGCTGCAAATGTGCGCTGTAATCCAGCTGTTTCATTTCCAAACACCGCAGTCAGAGAAAGGAACTCCTTATTGCAATCGTAAAGTTTTAAAAGGACACAGTGAGTGTTAACAAAATAATGTAAGGATTTTAGTGAATGCAGACTACCACTAAATTCCTTTAGGTATGGCAAATGTATTATGCACAAACATATTAATATAAATTTACCAATTCAAGTTCTGTTTGCAAGTGGTCCAAAATATTCAGCAATGGGCTTAGAACAGTCAAAGTCTTTTTCCCAGGGTGGAAATGTCAAAGACTAGAGGGCATAGATTTAAGGTGAGGGGGGCAAAGTTTAAAGGAGGGATGCGGGGCATATTGTTGTACACAGAGTGGAGAGTGCCTGGAATGCACTGCTGGGGGTGGTGGTGGAGGCAGATATGATAGTAGCATTTAAATGGCTTTTAGATAGGCACATGGATATGCAGGGAATGGAGAGATATGGATCAAGTGCAGGCAGAGATCAGTTTAAATTGACATCATTTTCGGCACAGACATTGTGGGCAAAGGTTCTGGACTTGTGCTGCACTGTTCTATGTTCTGTTTGTCTGAGGATGAGTGCATCTTTAAAATCACAATGCACTACCTGGGGGAGCAACAAAAGCATGGGGCCAGTGTTACTTGCAATTCACACACCTATCCCCTTTAAAATGTCTCACCCCCTCCTTCCTCATCAATGGATCAAAATCTTGGTCTGTCCAACCTAACAGCACTATGGCAATGCACTGCGGTGGGGGTGCAGGTGGTGGCAATGGGAGGGGGGGAGCTGAAGTTGGGTGTATCTTCAAATGTCTTTCAGGTCTTCAACCAGCTAGTATTTTCCTGCTGCTAGCATCAGTCTTACTGGGACACTGCGCTAATGCACCGAGGGAAAGCAGTCTCTTCTGCTTGTTGTTTTAAACATAAGTAGATGAACAAGTTACTGCAATAGTTGGTGTCATGAGATACTGCAGCACCTGATGCTTTTCACCTCTTGTCTTTGTCACGTACTCCACCCATCACCTAACCAAACGTCCTCATCTGTATTCGCCGACTACTTATCAAACTTTATCCTGCTCCACCTCTCTCTTCCAGCTTTCTCCCCTCTACTCCATCAGTCTGAAGAAGGGTCCATGCCTGAAACATCATCTGCCCATTCACTCCACAGATGTTGCCCAACCCGTCGTGTTTTGCTGCGGTAGTTGCTGCGTGGGGCTCCATGCGTCAACGTTGAAATGCTGCACTAGCAGTGATGCAACTTTTTGTAATTCAGGCTGTTGTCTGGTTTCCTGTGCCAGTGAATGGCCTTCAAAAGGAAGTGGCATTTCTCGGGGTAGTTGCCTCTTGACACTGCATACCAGGGGGAACACCATAAAAGCCAAACCCCAACTGTACTCAGATCGGAAAGAGACAGGTCACCAAAAGAGAAGTGAAGGGCCTGAAACATATATACCTGTTGTCCCAACTCCTCACAATGCAGTACTATGGGCACTGACTATCCCTCAGATCAGCTCCGGAAGATGTTGATCCTCCCTCGGGTACCATTCCTGAAGGCTTCAACACTTCAAAGCTTCAGAAAGTGCTGTCTCTCGGTTCGATACAGATCATCAGTGTAATGACTCCTGTTGTGATGGTCCCTGAAGGTATTAATTCTGACAATGGGACAATCTTGAGGGGACCTCCTAAGCATGCTGACACTCGCTGGGGGAAGAGTCCCTGAGAGTACCAACTTGTCACTGAGATCCAGCTCCTCAGGTTGCCAGTTGTCATTGGGATACAATCCCTCAAGCACAGATTTCCATTAATGTACGAGTCCCTCAGGTATTGATTCTGACTGCGATCCACTTCTTTAAACAGTGACCCCATTGTAGCTGCAGTTATTTATGACAATGACTCTTAAAGAGGTGTTTTTTATAGACACAAATTCTCATAGGAATACAGTTTCACAGGCTACGGTCATAGACCCACCACGTCCATGATCCATGACAACCACATCCATGACAACCATTGGACTTACCTGTACAAATCCCACTTATAGACACAAAATTCTGGAGAAACTCAGCGGGTCAGGCAGCATCACTGTCAGTTATCTATCAAGAAAGTGGATAAGTGACATTTCAGGTCAAGACTCTTCTTCAGTCTTGTAACCTATCCATGTTGGAATGATCATGTTGAGTTGATCCCCAGAATGTGCAGAGAATTGTTTTAAATGTGATTAAAGTAGAATTACTATAAATGGACAGTTTACGTTTGGCACAGAGCCGGTGGGCTGAGGGGGCTGTTTATATGCTGTATGACCCTGTGATTCTAAAAGCAGATGTTGATTCAAGGCAACGCGATCAGAGCATCGCAAGAGGTACACAGAGAGTGATGTAACATCTCTACCAAAGGAAGCACAGCATAGCGGTTTAATTGATTTCTGGTGTAAATTGTTTTCAAATACCTTTTTACTACCTTTTTATTGCTTCACACCAACATCCATGCACACCCAGTGATGTTTTCTCAAAATTATGCAGAATTTACGAGAGAGAGAAAGGTCCTTTGTCCGAAAAGGCTCCTAGTTCATAGTCTACACAAGCCTCGAACTGCATCTCTTCCCATCAGCACAGTTTCTTCCTCCCTCAGTTTCCCCGATTGTGATTTACCTTGACAACTTCCCTTGAGAACGAGTTCCACATTCTCACTGCTGTCCGGGGAAAGAGGGTTGTACTAAATTTCTAATTTGTTGCTATCTCATAATCATGGTTCCTAATCCAGGACAACACACATCTACTCTACACCTAGCCCATTGAACCCTACAAAAAAAGTTAAATAAACCTACTCAGAACACAGGCCTGGGGCCTGGCTGGCACTGCTAATCTGAGCTGGATTAGTGCTTTATAGGTTTCAGCAGTGTTGAGCTGCGAAGGAGTTAAACTGGCTGGTTACTGCCTCAAAGAGCACTTGGACAGATGTTACTTGAAGACAGTCAAGAGTTCAGAAAGCAGAGAATAATAGCATGGTACAATGCTACTATGGCACCCTTACCAATGGTTCTATACACAAAGTGAACAAGGGATTATCAGTCACACCAGGTTAAAATAAAAATCTACACATCAACAAAGCAGTCACCGGCACAGAGCACTGGGGCAGAGAGGTCACAGTTTGACATTATGAGGGGACCGAATAAAATTATTAGAGAAAAAGGGAGCTGGTCAAGATGTGCTTCCACTTTAGTATGGTGGCTTCTGAAGTTGCCAATGAGACCAGTGGAGGAGACACCAGAGATTACAGACGCTGGAATCTGGAGCAGCGGGGGAACAGCGGGTTGAGCAGCATCTGTGGAGGGAAATGGAGAGTCGGTGTTTCGGGTTGGGACCCTTCATCGGGTATGGAATGTGCAATCAATGTGGGAATGTAGAATCTTCTATAGAATGGGCAGGTGGAGTGGGGCATTCCTTCCACTCTTGACACTGGATTGCAAGGGCATCCGACACATGGACGAGGTTCTCAATAACATTCCCCAAAATCCTTCTCCACCTTGAGTAGACATGGGCCAGAGATCACCAGGAGTCAGTGGGGATGTCACACTTTTTCCAAGTGGCTTTGAAAACATTTTTGAATCTTGCCCGCTGTTTGTTTGGTTATCTCTTTCCAGAACAGAGCTCAGAACAGAACATCAGTTTAGGAATCTAATGTAAGGGATTTGAATCATACGGTCTACCCAACACAGCGGACTGTGTGTAACCAGAGTGTACTGGGGTACAGGAGGCAAAGGAAGAATTGCCACTGATTTGTATCGCTGCCAACTGCTTTATAATGATCTCCCGGAAACACTCTAAGTACGAAGAATGGGTCCAAAGAGGCAACCTCCATTATAAGTTTCAGTTCCAGCCTATATTATTTGAGAGATTAATGAGCATCAGTTATATATAACACAGATACACTAAGGATGTATGGGCATAGTGAGTAGATAAGGAGATAGATAGTCACACAGCCAGCTAAATAATTGCACTGAAAATGGTAAGTCAGTAGATAGGTAGGCAGGTATACATATGCATGAACCATATGTTTAATAACTTGTAAAACAAGTTATGTGATAGGTGATCTTGTCAGATCATCTGATAGACAGATTTTATAAACAGTTCTTAGAACATGATAATGTGAAGCAGATTATCTAGTAATTGCAGGCATCATTACTTGGTGGACAGTCATATAGTCATACAGCGCGGAAACAGCCCTTCAGCCCAATTCATCCATACTGACCAAAATGCTTTCCTGAGCTAGTTCCATTTGCCTGCATTTGGCCTGTATCACTCCAAACAATTCCTGTTCATAAACCTGTCCAAATGTCTTTTAAATGCTGTTGTTGGAACAGCTCGTTTCATCTATCCATCACCCTCTCTGTGAAAAACCTGCCATTCAGATCCTCTGTAAATCTTTCCCCTCTCACCTTAAACCAACGCCCTCCAGTTTTAGACTCACCTGGCCTGGGAAAAACCCTGCGACCATTCACCTTATCTATGCCCCTCTTGATTTTATAAACCTCAGAATGTACCCCTCAGCCTCCTTTGCTTCAAGGACAACAGGCCCATCATAACCAACCTCTCCTTATATAGCCTCCAGTCTCAGCAACATCCTTGTGAATCTTTGCTGATCAATTTCTGCTTTAATCATATAAATAATGACGCATTTATATTACAACTATAATTCGATGCACATATTTGGAAGCCAAGTTCCAAGTCACTCTGCACTCATTCACTAAGGCGTACAACGCAATGAACTTTGCACTTGACATCTGCAAACTAACATGCCCCCACTGTAACTCAAAGCATCACTGACAGTGAAGATCCTTAAAACCCTGGCTTGCTTTCCATATCCCTGGAGCACCTCTCAGTGAAGACAGATATGGATGATGACATTTCCCGCCATCTTTAGTGTGCCAGCACAGCCCTGGGCTATCTGGACCAAAGAAGTTCAAAGGTCAGGACCACAAACCCAGCACAAAGCTCATTGTCTATTGATAGCAGTGATCGCATCCTCTTGTACATTTCCATGGAATACCTGCAGCAGACATCACAAAGCACTAGAGAGATACCATCAGTACTGTAACTGCAAAGTCATCCCAATCCCATGGCAGGTTGGGTGAACACTGCCACCATCCTCTCCCAGCCATCAGAATCAGCATTACGTTTAATTGGCTCCAGTGGGCATGGCCAACATTAGCTTCCCAACTCCAAGCTCCACCCTTGGGGGAGATTACCAGGTGGACAGAGGAAATTATTCAAAGATGTCCTCAGAACCTCCCTCCCTAACAACTCATAGCAATCCCTGCCCAATGACTGCACAGTAAGGGGACTGAGCATTCAGGATGGGACTGACAATCTCCAACATCTTTGTCAGCTGCAAGCAAAAGTCCCATGAAAACAGTAGAAGCAACCAACTTGTACCATCAACCCACCAGCTCAACAAACACCTCCTTTCCATCTGTGGTAGATCATTGGATCATGCATCCATCCCACCCTTGAACAAATCATCCTTAAAACTATTGGACTGCCCAAGAAGAAAGTTCTAGCACATCAGGATATCCCTCTTGCTCATCTTTGAAACATCTTTACATCCATCTGAGATAGACTTGGGGTTTCAGTCTAATAACATGCCAAAAGAGTGCAGCACTCCCCAAACTCAGTTCTGTATCATCAACGTTGTGATTAGTCTCTAATGTGGGTTCAAACCCATAGCCCGAATGAACCATGGTCTATATATCCAGTTCACAATCTACTCAGTCATACGGCAATGACTCCATGGATCATTGTAGTTGTAGTCGTGAAATAGACCATTCAGTCCCATTGGGTTCATATCTGAGTTATGTTCCATCTGAGGCTCCTCAAACTTTTCTCTATCTAAACCTTTCTGTTTCTTTCTCCCACACATGTTTACCCAGCTTTCCCACAAATGCATCACATCTCCTCTCATTACTTCGACCATTCACCGTAGGGACAAGTTCCACATTCGCACTCTTCTCGCAGTGAATAACTATTGTCTGAATTGCCCATTGAATTTATCATGGTTTTTTAATATTTGTGATCTATAGTTTTGGTCGCCTGCATGTGCAAATAACCTTAGATAGACACAAAATGCTGGAGTAACTCAGCGGGACAGGCAGCATCTCTGGAGAGAAGGAATGGGTGACGTTTCGGGTCGAGACCCGAATAACCTTATCGGGTGTACAGATGCATGGTCCCGAAAAGTGAGAAGTTAGGTGAACAGTATGGGGAAGATGTTTGGCATGCTTGTCTTCATTGGGAAGGGTTTTGAGTACAAAAGCTGGCACATTATAATGCAGCTGTGTAAGTTGGTGAGACCACACCATGTGCAGTATTGTGATCTGTGAGCAGTTCAGGCCGCCCAGTTATAGGAAGGATGTGATTAATTTGAAATGAGTTCAGGAGAGATTCACCAGGATGTTACCTGGGCTTGCGGGCTTGAGTTATAAGGAGAGACCGGGTAGACTGGGACTTTGCCCTTTGAGGAGCATAGCAGACTGAGGGATGACCATATGAGGTGTACAAGATCATGAGGGGCATGGATAAAGTGAATGCTCACAGTCTTTTTCCCAGGATAGAAGATTCTAAAATGAGATGCTTATAGTGGGAGAGATTTAAGAGGGACCTCAGGGACAACCTTTTCACGCAGAGGCTAATCCGTATATGGAGCAAGCTGCCAGAGGAAGCTATAGAAGTGGATACAATTACAACTTTTAAAAGGCATTTGGACAGATAGTTCGACCCGAAACGTCACCCATTCTTTCTCTCTAGAGATGCTGCCTGTCCCGCTGAGTTACTCCAGCATTTTATGTCTACCTTTGGACAGATAGTGAGGGTTTAGCAGGATATGGGCCAAATGCAGGAAAATGGAACCAGCCCAGTATGTCAACTTAGTTGAACTTGGCATGGACAAAGTGGGCCAAAGGGCCCGTTTCCCTAATGTAGCTCTATGACTCTATAACTTCATTTATGAATAATCACATATTTGCTTAATGTTCAAGACCCACTTTAGGGAAAAGAACACTCTTTTCTACTGGATATAACCTCTTATTTTGGAATCTCTCCAGCAAATATATTTGCACCTTTTCCTGTATCTCTACATCATTTTTGTTGTTGTTGTAATATGGATACTAGAAATATTCATAAGACTCCAAGACATAATTCAGGTTCCCTACAAGTAAAACAAAAGTCCTAGTTATTTTTCAATCCTAGCCTGATAGGAATGAAACCAGACAACGTCTTGTGGCCTTATTAACACACGTCTCTTCGTGATAACCTACTGAACAAATAATTTAACGGAAGATCTGATCGGCAGATGAAGGGAAGGTTTCCGTGATGTTGCAAATCTGTGGAGATGGGATATTGGCGGGGTCCGCTCTGCCGCAAGGAGTGGCGGGCGGCAGTGGAGCGGAGCCTCTCCGATAACCTGCGGGGAACTGCACTCTGTTCGCAGGCCGTCCGCAGCTCTCACTCCCCCAGTTGTTCCAGCCTGCCGGTGGCAGCTGTACAAGCTGCGGGAACTTGGATTTAACTTCTCCGGGTCCCTCTTCATTCATTCAAACTTTGAACAAATCGACATTCCTTCAATCCCACACTGAATTTGCCTTTTAAACGCTGAACCCTTAGCCAGTAAAGCTCACAACAAAGCTGGTCACAAAACCCTGCAACAACATTAATACATGAAGCTCTGCATGAGGAGACTGTTGTAAAGTGCTGGGAGTTGCCGGGAATAAAAGCCGAGTCTCTTCCGCGGGCTCCTGAGCCGTGAGGTCGGAGCCGGAGCTAACCGGGACCTCTGGTAATAACACATTCGATCCCAGGATCACAGGAGGGGAACCCGAAGGAAGAAGGGAAGGGTAGAGCGGGGAGGGAGCTTGCCTCCGGGAGAGGCAGTGGGCAAGGAGAGAGCCCGGCTCCGGTAGTAGACGGCGCGGGCACCGCCACCACCAACCGGGGGACCGAAGGCGGCGACCGGAGCTCGGTACAGGGACAATAAAAAACCAGCGACCGGGGCAACACTGTCAAAGTACAAGCAGCTAAGACATAGCAAGTTGCAAAAGACGCGGCGACCGCTGTAAAAACCGGGGCTCCTACCGTGAACATTAAATCTCTTCTCTGTTGCCTTCGCCCCGAACACAATTCGATGGGGATTTCTCTCTCGCCCTCCCTTCGCTCTCTCCGGCTGGCTTGTTTCTGTGTTAAAAGCAGATTGGGATCTGTTGCAGAATAAGAGAGAGAGACAGAAAACCAATAATCAGTCTCTAAATAACACAGGGAGGCGAAGGAGGAAAAAAGCTGTAATGTGCCGCGGGCTATTACACGGCCCCAGGGCAGGGACAGGGCTCCGATTAAATCGCTCTCTGGCTCATTTCGAAATATTTTTTTCTCCTACCGAACTGATGCGAAACAGTCTCTCCACAGCCTTCGGTGGTGGGATTATTCTCTCCTTTTTTTTTTGCTCCTTTCTGTTGCTAACGGTTCAATTTCTCACTCCCCGGTTCCGTCCCCTCTACTCTGGATAACGGTTTTAATCAGATGTACTGTCACATCTCTTAATACATTTGGCAACCCCCTCCCACCCCCCGTCCCCCCCAAAAAATAGAGCTGATTTTAATCATTGTCATTCCTTCTGATGTAATCTTCCCCCAGGCATTTTTAACCAGGCATAAATTTTCAGTTCTGAGAAAAATAAGTAACACAGAACACGTTTGCTGCGATCTTTACCCAGACTGATTAACAGAAATAGTGGGGGACTTGTTGATGTGAAGGTGCCGGCTAGGATTCCATCTGCATTTTTAAATAGATGTGCTGAGCATGTATGTGTATTTTTCTGCATTTTCCTAACGTCTCCAATGCCAAATTTCCTGCTGGCCATTAAATCCCAATGACGTGAATCCCCATGCATTCTTCTATTGTAAAGAGCGCCCTCGCAACTTGCCTCTGGCGTAAAGCGCCATTTCAATTATAGCTATGTGTCTGCCACTAAAATTTCTCCGGGAGCTCCGCCGGCGATTGGCCTCAATTGCTTTTGTTTCTTTAAAACCATCTTTAAATATTTTCTTGTCCCCTCTCTCTTTGTTTTTATAGATTGTTATAAATATTGTTTCATGTTTTCTCGTCTTAATTTTTTTATTTGCCGAAAAACTTTCCCTCCCACTCTGCAGTTCATTGCAATGTCATTACTTCGAATGCAAAGTTATTACAATTTGTTTTTTTTTTACACACATACACACACGATCAGCCTTCCAGTTTCTCGACGAAGCTGTTTTTGTTTTATGCAAAGGTGTTTGAAAGGTTGATTTCGCTAGCACCTCTTTGTCGGTGCGGATTGTGTAGAAGTGAAAGGAGTTGTTCAGGAGTTCTGCTCCACATTTACCTGCAACTCAAATTCCTGCACTTTCTTTTACCCTCTTTATGTTTTGAAAATTGATCTTTGGCGCCAACTAGCTACACTATCATGTAAGAGTGACTTTTGTCTGGGATGTTTAAGGACAACAATATGAAGCTATATAAAACATGTTTTCAGGAGTATAGACAAAGAACATAGAAAGGTACAGCAAAGGAACATGCCCTTCAGCCCACTATGTCTGTACAGAACATGATGCCAAGATGCACATGATCCATATCCCTCCATTGTACAGTTTAAGAAATTTCTTAAAATTGACATATCAGAAATTCCAGAGATTCCTCCAATATCACCATTAAAGGGAAGAATTGGGATAAAACAAGAAAGTCTGGATGTGGTTTTTCTATTTCATGTCAGATTTCCAACATAGATTTATGCAGCACAGAAACAGGACCTTCACCCCATCTCGTCCATCACAACCAAGATGGTGAAGGGGAAAAGATTTAATAGGGATCTGAGGGGTAACGTTTTCACACAATGGGTGGTGGGTGTATGGGACGAGCTACGAGAGGAGGTAGTTGAGGCTGGGACTATCCCAACGTTTAAGAAACAGTTAGACAGGTACATGGATAAGACAGGTTAGGAGGGATATGGACCAAATGCAGGCAGGTGGGGCTACTGTAGCTGGGACTTGTTGGCCAGTGTGGGCAAGTTGGGCCGAAGGGCCTGTTTGCACACTGTATCACTATATGATTCTATGCCCCATCTAAGCTAGTCCAATTTAACTGTGCCTGGCCCACATCTCTCTAAGCCTTTCCTATTCATGTATCTGTCCAAATTTCTTTTAAACACTGTTATTAAATATCCGTCCATTCCCTATATATTCATGTACCTATCTATCATCCACTTAATTGGCAAGGCAGTGTATCCAACTTCTTCGAAGGGCAAACCAGAAGAGAACAAGAATACACTAAAATAAGGGACAGAGAATACTGCCAGGTCCCTCCTACCTCAATATGACCATGGCTGACCTATTCTGTGCCAGTTTCCAGAACTCTCAATTCATGACTCTTTCAAATATTTATCTCCATCCTAAATGTATCGAATCATCTGACCTCCCCAAGCCTTGGAAAGAATTTCTGCGATTCACTACCCTCGGAAAAGAAATTTCTATGCATTTCAGTTTTAAATAATATATCTTGCAGTTATATCCCCTTGTTTATGATTCTCCACTAGTGAGAGATAGAATATAGACTCAACCTGTCAGGCCTCTCTTGATAGGGCAACCCTCTCATCCCAGGAATTTGCCTGGTGAATCTTCTTTGGACTACTTCCAATGCCTTTTTAGGTCTGGTGACCAAAACTGTGCCCTATATTCCAGCTGAGGTTTCACCAACACCCGGTAAAACTGGAACAAAACCTCCATTTTCTTAAACTCCAACCCCTTCACAATAAAATCCAACATGACATTTGCCATCTCAACTACTTGTTGGTCCTGCCTGCTAGGTTTATGTGATTCATACTCGAGTTTCTAGATCCATCTAAACCTCCATCTTCCTGGGGGTGGGTTTTGCCTTGAAATAAAAGGATCTGGTCTGGTGCCTTGGCAATTCCTCCTGTGTGCATCTCATGACTTAGGCTCACTCGAACATGGATTATACATACTGCAGTCATCAGTACATACACCCTAACCCTTGATGCTATCGTGAGGCAGGAGGACTTACTCTGATCTTGAAGACACTCCTGTTGGGAAACAACTTGATCCTCAATGGCATCAATGCTGGGGTCTGAATATACACTACACTTTGGAAATGGTGTGATTGGCAAGGAGAAAGTAAATTAAGCTAACTCTACCAGAATCTTCTTTTGAGAGGAGACTTGTCACAACCAACATCCCATTTCATCAGAGGGACAACCACAAAACCTTACAGCAACGTAAATGGCACATGTTTGATTAGATTATTGTCTGGATGAAAGACTGCAGGAGAGCCTGCATCTACACCATGACAGATGCTAGTCACCCATAGACTGACCACTACCTAATCCATTAATGTTTTCATCATCTTGGCTCGAAAACAAAGGCAGCAATGGGAACGTTGCCAGAAGAAAATCAATGAAAGTCACAAGGATATTGCAAAGACAGCTTTTCTCAGAAAGCATCTCACAGACAAAAGGATACAAGATTGCAGACAAACCATTTATAAATCAACTGTGAAATAAAAGGGGCAATTGTAAAACAGACAGAAATTTGGCCAAGTGACAAGAATCAGAAAGTAGTATTGATCAGATTGTACATTTTACCGTGTGTATTTTCATAAAATGAGAAGAGAATTGTGTGATAAAGGATGTGCCTAGTCAGAGAAGTTGCTGTTTGATCGGTGCTTTATATTCTGTTTATGGGACATACAACTTATTCTTATTAAGAAGCTGAGAGTACTATCTAAATAACTCTCCCTGAGGATCAGTTTCAGGCCATGATCAAACAAACATACCAACCAGCAGGTAGCTAAAACTGCAAATATCTGCATTTAGTAATAGATACTGTTCATCAGAAAGAATCTTCATTAGTTTAGTACACTTCACATCCAAGGATGTCACTAAGCAAGCCATTTTGAAGTACTTTCTAACAAGTAGTCACTATTGGCGACACAAAGAATTGCAGATGCTGGAATTTTAAGTTAAACACAAAGTACTGGAGGAACTCAGCAGATCAGGAAGCATCTATGGAGGGAATGGACATGCAATGTATTGCGTCGGGACCCTTCAGATTTCAAGACTTGATGACTAAACGACTTGGGTACCTTCTCCACCGTGATTTCTACTTTCCATGAATGAGTACTTAGTTCTCGGGGTAAGGTGAAGATGACATGGTCTCCACTGCACGTTTTGATGTTTAGGATCCGCTGCAATACTCTGTGAAGTTGAAGAAGGCAGGCTCATAATAAAGCAGTTGACTCTTAATGCCTTCAGGGCAACCAGGGAAGGGCTTAAAATCTTACCTTAAAATCCTTCCTAAATTATCCACATGCCAAACACAAACCTTGTAAAAATTTGCGGGCCCATTTGGATTGGACAAGGCAGACTAATTATTAGCTTTTAAAATACAATTCCTGGCTTTCCTTGTAATAAAATAAAGTTGATTAAATACTAAAAAGCATCCTGGTATCATAGAACCAGACAACAGTGAGGTGTCACTGCATTAAAGGGCAGAAGGGAGGAGATAAATTGGGATATAAACTATATAACTACATCTTGCTTGAAGAAGTCAGGGCGTAGGCTGATTGCTGGAGGCATATTTAAGATCTCCAATTCCAACAAAGGCCCCACATTTTGCCTTGGAGGCTCTGGCTCACCTGGCAGGCTGGGACCGCACCCTTCCGACAAGCTGTTGTTTCCCTTCAGGCCTTGTAGTGATCTGTCCCAGCTTTCCAACCTGTGGGCGTCATAACTAAGTAGCTGGGAGTGCCTTGCAAAACCAGAGACAAATACCATATTGTAGCTAAATGTGCAGCAGATGTTGTATACAATGGTACTTTGCAGAATTCGTATTTCAGAACCCAAACTTAATGATCTGATGAATCTCACCAGAACAAATTGTAAATTTAAAATCAGTTTTCAAAACTCCCAAATATAATGCTAGAATTGGTAAAAGTAACTTTGAAGCTCTCAGATACACTCAGTCATACAGCACAGAAACAGGCCCATCAGCTCAACTTGTCCATGTAGACCAAGATGCCCCATCTAAGTTTGCCCGAATTTGCCCATATACCTCTGAACACCTCTTGTTTTTGATTCCCTTACTCTGGGTAAAAAACTTTGCATTCGCCTTCTTTAATCTGCTAGTGATTTTATATACCTCTATAATATCACCTCTCAGCCTCCTGCACTTCAGGGAATAAAGTCCTAGCCTTCCTAAATGTCTCCATATAACTCAGCCCCTCAAATCCTGGCAACATCCTCGTTAATCTTCTCTGCAATCTTTCCGGCTTAATGATAAGCTTCCTATAGCTTCACCAATGTCTTGTACAACTGTAACATATTGTGCCAATTCCCAGACTGATCAATGCCAATGCACAAAATGCCTTCTTGACCATCCTATCTACCTGGCTGTGATGCCACTTTCAGGGAACGATATACCTGCATTCCTAGATCCCTCTGCTCTACACCACTCCAAAGGGCCATACCATTTACTATGAAGGTCCTGCCCTGCTTTGACTTCCCAAAATGCAACACCTCACACAAAAAGCCAAATGTGTCACTAATATACTTTAGGGGAGGGGGGGGGGGGGGGGGGGAACAGCAGCATAACTACTTTTGCTGGACCTGTAACTGACTCCACTCCCAATATGATTAATCTTTAACTGCCCTTTACTTTCATATCAAACTTTTTCTGAACAAATATGGACTTCTGTCATATTCTCTTTTCATGGTTCAATAGCCCCTTGGTTACTTGCACTGATGTGAGCTTTTTAATTTAAATTTATTTAAACCAAGTTCAAATTCTGAAACCCTGTGTTGTGACTAGAACATCTTATCCTTTATACGACCCCTTGTAATGCCTCCATTTAATTCCATTAACAGCCCTTGTACTCACAAACTAATCCTTCACACATCATCCACACATTTATCTTCTCCCGCCTAGAATACTGCAACTCTCTTTACACTGGCATCAGCCAATCTTCCCTGTCCCCGCCTGCAACTGGTCCAAAACGCCGCAGCAAGACTCCTGACAGGCACCCGAAAAAGGGACCACATCACCCTGATCCTGGCCTCTCTCCACTGGCTCCCTGTGCGGTTCCGTATACATTTCAAGATCCTCCTCTATGTCTACAAAGCCCTCAATGGGCTTCCCCCACCTACATAAAAAGTCTTCTCACCCACCACTCCACCTCCAGGTCCCTCAGATCGGCCGACTTGGGGTTGCTGAATATCCCGCGGTCTAGGCATAAGCTCAGGGGCGATCGCGCCTTTACGGTTGCAGCTCCTAGACTGTGGAACAGCATCCCCCTTCCCATCAGAACTGCCCCCTCCATCGATTCCTTTAAGTCAAGACTAAAAACGTATCTATACTCCCAAGCCTTTCTTGACATCCTCTGAGCGAGGATTATATGTATATATGTATGTAGTTTGTTTGTTTATATTATTCTTATAACAAATGTAAAGCACTTTGGCCAACGAGAGTTGTTTTTTAAATGTGCTATATAAATAAATGTGACGACTTCTACAGCAAAATCAAGAGTGTGGAGTGATTATCCTGAAGCAGGGTGGGATATCAAGTGAGTTTATTGTCATGTGTCCCTGGTAGAACAATGAAATTCTTGCTTTGCTTGAGCACAACAGAACATAGTAGGCATTTACTACAAGGCATTCTAGAAATATATACACAATGGTCAATATACTGATAAAGTGCAAATAACAGTATTGGCTAGTAAAGTTCAGTGTTATGTCCGAGCCAGGTTTAATAGGCTGATGGCTGTGGGGAAGTAGCTGTTCCTGAACCTGGTCGTTGCAGTCTTCAGGCTCCTGTACCTTCTACCTGAAGGTAGTAGGGAGATGAGTGTGTGGCCAGGATGGTGTGGGTCCTTTATGATGCTGCCAGCCTTTTTGAGGCAGCGACTGTGGTAGATCCCCTCGATGGAAGGGAAGTCAGAGCCGATGATGGACTGGGCAGTGTTTACTACTTTTTGTAGTCTTTTCCTCTCCAGGGCACTCAAGTTGCCGAACCAAGCCACGATGCAAACGGTCAGCATGCTCTCTACTGTGCACCTGTAGAAGTTAGAGAGAGTCCTCCTTGAGAAACCGACCGATATCTACCTTGTATTATATTAAGCCACTCAAATTAGGACGTTTCCAGGTTTGATCACAATTAGTGTCAACAAAGTTGATTTCAATCTAATAATATACTGTTGTCTGGTTACACCTAGTTTAGGGAGGGGAATTTAGCAAGAATTCCCATTCTGTTCAACATCAAAGTGATCCTTGCTGACACATTTGTGCACGAAAAATGTAGATTGAAAGTAAAAACAGAATATTCTCAAAACACTCATCAGGCCAGATAGCTTTCCCTTAGACACAAGGAACTGCAGATGCTGGTTTACAAAAAAAGTCACAAAGTACTGGAGTAACTCAGTGGATCAGGCAGCATCTCTCTAGAACATGGATTTGTAACGTTTCAGGTCGGGACTCTTCTGCAGACACTTCCCCTTTCTGATTCTCTTTAACTTTGTTTTGCTTTCCACAGATGCTGCTTAACATGGAAGTTGCTCTGGAAGATTAGATCGCACGAGATCAAGGGAGAGCTAGCTGACTGAATACATAATTGGATTCATTGAAGGAAGCAGAAGGTGGTGATGGAAGGTTATTTTTCGGGCTGGAGGCCTGTGACTAGTAGTGTGCCTCAGGGATCGGTTTTGGGCATATGGCTGTATGTGTTTTATATCAACGATCTAGATGAGAATGTACAAGGCATGATTAGTAAGTTTGAAAATGTAACTAAAGTGTGTGTATCGTTGCTAGCGAAGATGGTTATCAAAAATTACAACAGGATCTTGATCAACCGGGCCGTGGATTGGTTAATGGACTTAATGCAGATTAGTGCAAGGTATGACATTTTGGGACGTCAAACTAAGGCAGGACCTTCACAGGTCCTGAATGGAAAGGCTCTGGGGAGTGTTGTAGAGCAAAGGGATCTGGGAGTGCAGGTACATAATTCCCTAAAGGTGATGTCACAGGTAGATAGGATAGTAAAGAAGGCTTTTGGTAGATTGGCCATCAAGAGTCAGGGTATTAAGTATAAAAGTTGGAATGTTATGGAACTGTTGTACAGGACATTGGTGGGGCAACATTTGCAGTACTGTGTTCAATTTTGATTACCTTGCTATTGGAAGGATGTCATTAAGCTTTAAAGAGTGCAGAGAAGATTTACAGGGATGTTGCCAGGCCTCAAGGGACTAAGCTATAGGGAGGGGATGGCAGGCTAGCACTTTATTCTTTGGAGGGCAGGAGTCTGAGGTGTGATTGTATAGAGGTGTCTAAAATTGTGAGGGGATTAGAGAGGGTGAATGCACAGTGCCTTTTTCCCAGGGTAGAGAAATCAAGAATCAGCAGACATCATTTTAAGGTGAGAGAGTAAAGATATAATAGGAAACTGAGGGGCTACTTTTTCACTCAGAAGGTGGTGGGTATATGGGACAAGCTGCTAGAGGAAGTGGTTGAGGCAAGTACTATAACGGCATTTAAAAGACACAGGAAGGTACATGGATAGGAAAGGTTTAGAGGGATATGAGCCAAACATGGGCAAATGGTACTAGCTTAGACTCTGGTTTGCATGGACTTACTGGTCCAAATGGCCCATTTCCAGGCTGTATGACTCTATTCTGTTTATGGTTTTATTTCAAATATATGCATATTTTAAATTTTCACTGTGGAAATCAAATTGGTCAGTGTTTGATTTTTATGATGAAGACTAAATTAGTTTCAGCTGTGACACGTTTCCTGGCCAAAGCACGTGCCTAGATACATGCAAGATACAATTCGTCATTAAGACATTGGATTGTAACACATGTGAAGAGGTGGGAGAGTCATACATACTGTAGAACACCAGAAATTTGGGGTACTTCTCACATTGTAGACTACCACATGTGCTGAAAAAATGTACAATTTAAACACATTTCAGACTTCAGTGGCAACAAGTATTATAATAGTACCTTCAATTGTCATGTTACTTAAATAACATGTTTCAACATATGCTCCGCTACCCCGACAACTTAAGTATACACAGAAGTAGTAGAAATGGATGATTGCTCAGCAAATTAAGACGACACACCAGGTGATATTGTAGTTTCCTGAGTGCATCAACTTCTCCAGTCAGTATTCACCTCTGCATACTGAAGATACTGAGCACTAGCTCCTCAAACAATACAATCAGAGCTGTCCATGACACTGGTTGAGAAAGAAAGAAGTACAACAATAAAATTCTTGCTTGCATTCAGGGAAATTAAATTTGTCATCAGTTTTAATTGTCTTACCCTTTATCCTAAGACTTTGACACCTGATCTGGGATTTCCTAGCCATTGGGAATGATTGAGGAATTTCAAATGTGGAATTGGGGCATTCTTTACCACAGCCAAATCATATATGTTCAAAAAGGATCTATAGTATTATATCTATTATAAACCCACTGACTCCCATAGCTATCTAGACTATCCTTCTTCCCACCTTGTCTCCTATACTCTATCCCCTACTCACAATTTCTCCATCTACGCCGCATCTGCGCCCAAGATGAGGTGTTCCATACCAGGTCATCAGAGATGTCATTCTTTAGGGAACGGGGGCTCCACGCTTCCATTATAGATGAGGCCCTCACTATCCTGCAGCTCCGCTCTTGCTCCCCCTCCCCCCATTCGCAACAGGGACAGAGACCCCCTTGTCCTCACCTTCCACCCCATCAGCCATCACATTCAGCACATAATCCTCCAACATTTTTGCTACCTCCAACGGGATCCCACTACTAGCCAAATCTTCCCATCTCCACCCCTTTCCGCTTTCCGCAGAGACCGTTCCCTCCGCAACTCCCATGTTAACTCGCCCCTTCCCACCCAAACCACCCCCTTCCCAGGTACTTTCCCCTGCAACTGCAGGAGATGCAACACCTCTCCCTATACCTCCCCCCTCAACTCCGTCCAAGGACCCCGACAGTCTTTTCAGGAGAGGCAGAGGTTCACTTGCACCTCCTCCAACCTCATCTAATGTATCCGCTGTTTCAGGTGTGGACTCCTGTATATCGGCGAGACCAAGCGCAGACTCGGCGATCATTTCGCTGAACACCTTCGCTCAGTCCGCCTAAACCTACCTGATCTCCCAGTTGCTCAACCCTTTAACTCCCCCTCCCATTCCCACCCTGACCTTTCTGTCCTGGGCCTCCTCCATTGTCAGAGTGAGACCCAGCGCAAATTGGAGGAACAGCACCTCATATTTCACTTGGGCAGCTTACACCCCAGCGGTATGAATATTGACTTCTCTAACTTCAAGTAGCCCTAGCTTTCCCCCTATCTCCATCCCCTCCCCCTTCTCAGTTTTCCGACCAGTCACTGTCTCCGACTACATTTTATGTTTGTTGTTACCTACTCCCAACAATGATCGATTCTACATTTTCCTTGATCTGCATTCCCTGTTGTTTTCACACCGTATACTTCCTTATCTATACACTTCCTTATCTATGTACTGCTCACACCCCTGACATGTCGGAAGAAGTCTCGACCCAAAATGTCACCCATTCCTTCTCTCCTGAGATGCTGCCTGTCCCGCTGAGTTACTCCAGCATTTTGTGTCTGTAGATTGGTTACTTTACTTACTAACCAATGTAATGCTTTATTATCACAACCCGACATGTGCTGCCATACAGTAGATGTCATATGCTGTAGCGTGCTGAACGCGTTACTCAATAAATACTGTTGTACCAGATCAGTGAGTATGTTTGATTCATTCAACATGGTGTCAGACGTGGTTGACCCACTCCGCGTTTAAATATATCGGTTTTTATTTATTTCCAGTGTTTTGTTTTCACCCGTTTTGTCCCTCTTCTCATGTTGCCATGGCCAGCTCATTCCGTAAACCTGATCCTCTGATTTTTGACACAGACCTCGCTGAACGTTGGCGGATTTTCGAGCGTGATTTCAACCATTACATCCGTGCTGCTCATCGCAATGTTCCACCAGAACACCGTGCCTCTATACTTCACAACTTCGCTGGTCCAGAGGCTATCAAACGAGCAGAGCGTTTCGACTATGCTCCTGCAGTTCTGGATCAAAACAATCAGATCGTGGGTACCTGCTGGAACTATTGATGATCCCGAGGTTCCGCTCACTAAATTCAGACAGCTATGTGACCTTTGCACCAACTCCATACTGGACCGTGCAAAAGACATCCATCTCAAGCACAACCCTTGACGCAGATTTTGACAAGTTTGCAAAGATTCCTGGGAATGGTTAACTGCTTGGGGAAATTCATTCCCAACCTCAGCGAAATATCTGCCCCCCCTACGACAACTGACTCACAAGGACACTGTATGGTCTTGGTACCCACAACACCAGAGGGCTTTAGAAATTCTTAAATTACAATTGTCCAGTGCCCCTACCCTCGCTTATTTTGATTTAAACCTACCAGTGACACTCACGTGTGATATCTCCCAATATGGACTCGGAGTTGCATGCCTACAGACTTCTGCCGAAGAAGACTGCAGACCTATTGCTTACGCCTCCTATACCTTGTCTGAGACTGAACAGCGATACGCACAGATCGAAAAGGAATTACTAGCCGTGGTTTTTACCTGTACAAAATTCAAGGACTTTATTTTTGGTAAGTCCGTGGTTGTTGAAATAGACCATTCTGAACAAACCCATTCATGCCGCTCCTGCTCACCTGCAACGGATGATGATGCAGCCAGAGATTCGATTTTACCCTAGTCTACAAAATGGGCAAGGACATGCATCTGGCTGACACCCTATCAAGAGCCCCACAAACAACCTGCGAAACAACCATCTGAAAATGACCAGTTCACAGTAATGATGGTGTCGTACGTATCTACAGAATGCCTAAGCAACCTGGCAGAACATACGGCTGCTGATTCAACTCTACAGCCACTGTCCTCAGTCATCCGGCGTGGCTGGCCGGATAAACAATATCGCGCCCCACTTCCTATTCGCCCATACTACCTGGTTCGCGACGAACTAGTACTGCAGGACAGTGTCATAATCAAGGGTCACAAAGCAGTCATCCCAACTGCTCTACGGGACAAATACTTTGATGCCGTCAACAGGGGTCACCCCGGCGTGGAAGCAACCTTACTATGTGCAAAGAGCATGTTTTTCTGGCCCGGAATGACCGAATTTGTGCGCGAGAAAGTTCAAGCCTGTGCCATCTGCAACAGCCTGATGCCACACCAACAGAAGCAGCCCCTGCTCTCACACCTTGTTCCTCCTCTGCCTTGGTCCACGCTTGCTACTGACATATTCGAGTGGCATGGCAAACAGTATCTGGTTCTCGTGGACTCGTATTCGGGCTGGTTCGAAATCGACCTGTTCCAAAGCATAACATCCGATGCAGTCATCCAAAAGTTGTCTCAACATTTCGCCGTACATGGTGCCCCTGCACGCGTCTTGTCAGATAACGGCAGTCAGTTCACTAGCCAGTGTTTCAAGAACTTTGCTCAACAATTGGATTTTCACCATGTCACCAGCAGTCCAGAATTCCCAGTCAAACGGACTTGCAGAACGGGCTGTCCGGAGCACCAAGCAATTAATGGAGCGCTCACACCTTGCCAAATCCGATGTCTACCTGGACCTGCTCAACTTAAGAAACATCATCCGTGACCTAATACTGGGGTCTCCTGCCCAACGCCTGATGTCCCGACAGACCAGTGCTGCACTGCCTGTGCATCAACAAATCTGCTGCAGCCACAGGTTCGTTCAGCACTTGCTGCACAGAAACAACTCCAGCTGAAACGGGATACACAAAAGCAATTTTTCAATAAGTCCAGCAAACCACTCTCCAGTGGGCAAGTCATTCGACTTCAAACCAACGAGGGCTATGGCCATTTGGGTTTCATCCACAGTCCCGCAAAAGAGCCACGCTTATACCTGGTGACTGCCGACGGAGGGATCCTCAGACGCAACCATCAACATCTCCTTCCTATAAAGGAACCGCGTCCGATCTACCCATCTACTGACGGACTTTCTCTTCCCTCATGCCCTGCAGCTGCAGACCAACCATTGGTTGTGTCTCCGGCTCCCTCACCACCACGTTCGGTGCCCCGCTCGCCTGCCTTGCCGAGTTTGGCCCCCGGGTCACCAGTGCTCCCGCCGCATGGGACCCTGACAATCTGTACCGTATGTGCCGCCCCTTAGATACAAGGATTTTGTTTGAACCATCTGCACTTCCCTGTATGCGCTATTAGCGTTTCGGTTACTGTATTATTCAGTCAGCACCTAGTAAGGTGCTTATTCACATATATCACTTTATTTTAGATGTGCATCACTTTTTATTCTTACAAGGAAAGATGTAGATTGGTTACTTTACTTACTAACCAATGTAATGCTTTATTATTATAAGCTCCGCCTACTACCACACTATTCATATTATCGCAACCCGACATGTGCTGCCATACAGTAGATGTAACATGCTGTAGTGTGTTGGATGTGTTAAGGGTCTGTCCCACCACCATGCGACTGCATGCGGCGAGCGCGACCAAACGTGGTGGCTTGAGGCGTTCGGCCTCGCAGGGCCAGTCCCACTTCCAACCGCGGAGCCGTATGGAGCTGGTCCCGACATCATACTCACCAATCAGCTGGGCAGGAGGCGGGCCGACTGAATTTGGACGTCGCGCGGTTACGTCATTACGCAACGGCACACCGGGCGGTGACGTCATCGCGCAACGCCACGCGCTAGGCGTCGAGGCGGTGCGTACCAAAGATACTAGTATCTTTGGTGCGTACGGCCTCAATTTTTGGACAGTGTCAGTTTTTCAGAGCCCTGCGCGGTGTCAGGACCAGCTCCGCACAACTCCATACGGCTCCGGTGATCGAAGTGGGACCGTCCCCGCGAGGCCGTACGGCTAGCGCGACCACGTTAGGTCGCGCTAGCCGCATGCAGTCGCATGCTCGTGGGACAGGCCCATTTTTTACTCAATAAATACTGTTGTACCAGATCAGTGAGTATGTTTGATTCACTCAACAGAGTCTAACCGATTTAAACCAGCATCTGCAGTTCCTTCTTACAAAAAGGAATTGGATATAGTTCTTCAGGATATGGAGAAAATGCTTGAATTTTGTACAGCATTTGGATGATCTTGAATGGCAGAATAAGATGAGGGTGAAACAGCCCACTCCTGCTTTTGATGTTTCTATGTGGCATGGGGCATACAGGATACTTGTCAGGACAGTCTTTATCATTGAAATTACAATAACAGAGGCCTGTGAGCTGATCTGATCCGTGTTGGTAGGTAGTTTAATTCCATCTTCCAGGTCCAAGTCCATGGCCCTGCAAGGTTGCAGCTCTTCAAGTACACATTTGATACTCTCTAAATATAATCAAAACTTCAGTCTCTGGAGGTAGTTGTAGACGCCTACCCCCCTTTGGGTGAAACATCTTTTCATATCCCCTTTAAATTAATCTTTCTACCAATTACTTTGCATCAATGCCCCTTGGCTTTTGACCTTTGTTGGGGAAAATAGGTCATTCTGATTTTACCTAGGAGTGAGTTTATTTAACATTATATTAATTTTCTTTCAGCCTCCTCTATTTTAGGAAAAAATAGCTTATTCAATCTTTTCTCATTGCTGGCAACATCATTAATATTTATTGTTCCACAAAGAGAATTAAAAGAAACAGCTGTTAAGCCACAACTAAAGTATTATTATCACACTACAGGTAGGGTGTGACAACACTGGATATAATGCAGAAGAGATTCATGAGGCCATGATAATCATAGAGATATACAGCGCGGAATACACATTGACCATCAAGCACCCATTTTTATATTGATCCTATCCAAATCCATTGGCTTATTATTGCCGCATGCACAGCGATACAAAACTTTGTTTTGCATGCCCAATCATACCATGCATGATTACAGCAGGTAGTGCAAAAGAGAAAATAACTGGAGTTCAGAATATAGTGTTAAGCAACAAAGTAAAAAATAAGTGCAAGGGTCGCAATTAGGTACATTGGAAGATTGGGAACACATCCTTCAGTTGTGTTAAGAAGTCAGTTCAAGGTTCTTATAACAGCAGGGAAGGTGTTCTTGAATCTGCTGATACGTGCTTTCAAGCTTTTGTATCTACTGCCTGATGGGAGCAGGAAGAGAGATTATCTGGTTCTTGATAACAATGGCTGCTTTCTTGAGATAGCATGAAGTGTAAATGGAATTGGGGGGGGGGGGGGATGGAGGAGGAAGGTCCGTGAAATGAACTGGGCTGCATTCATAACTCTATAGTTTCATGCAATCTTGGGCAGAGTGGTTGCCATACAAGCTGTGATGCAAATGGTAAGATGTTTGCCATCATGCATCTGTTATGCACCTGTAACCTTTATCCTATTTAAATTTCCATCAATGTGTCCCAGATTCTACAACACATTCGGGTTAATTTTTGCAGCAGCCAATTACCACAAAAACTTGTACTACTTTGGGTGTGGGAGGAAACAGAAGAAACCAAAACGGTCATAGAGAAAATATACCAACTCCACACAGACAGTACCCAACGTCAGGGTTGAACCAGATCGCTGGAATGATGAGGAATCGGCTCTAGTAGCTGCGCCATTGACAGTTGTTAGGACTGGAAGTTAAAGTTATGACAAGAGATGATGAGTCTGCGTTTAATTTCATTTTTGGGCGAAGAGGATTTAATTGAGGTGTATAATATTAAGCAAGTTGAGTAGGAAGGATGTTTCCTTTTGCACAGAGATAGATTTGCTTAATTAGTAGATGGCTTAAAGGAAAATTGAAGGTTGTTTTCATCCTTCAGAAATGCCAACCTGGAACTTACTGTCTAAAACAGAGAAAATGGCAGGTCTTTATCATATTTAATACATACCCGGTCGGAATGGCGGTCGGAAGGGAAAGTGGACGCTGGCGCGCTTTAGCAGCCGCTGCTCTCTCTTCCATATTATGTTTTTGATTTTTGTTTTTGGATTTAATTCTATCTTTAATTTGTGTACTGGTGATGTCTTTGCTATTTATTTCATTCCGCTTACATGTTTCTTGTTAAACTTTGTAAGGTGTCCTTGAGACTTTTGAAAGGCGCCCATAAATAAAATTTATTATTATTATTATTATTATACCCGGAACGTCACAACCAATAAGCTTAAGGACTGAGATCTAGGTAGTAGAATACTGAAAATAGCTTCATTACCGGATGATATCAACAGAATAGGTAGAAATAACTCCTTCTATGTAGTAAATTTGTGTGATTCTGGGAATCTAAAACAGGGATCCATGCTGGGATTTACACGCTAGGGCAGTGTTTCAGTACAGTGATCTTCACTGGTAAGGAGCCACTTTTGGCATTAAATCATCAGCGTGAGACCCACTTTAATGACTAAATTAACACATTCTTTATTCCTCCATTTTATTGAACAGCTTGTAGAACGGAAACAGAGGCTTCCGTTATAATAAATGCATAACTTTTATAAAAATAAGTAATTGCAGTATTATAGTGAAACTTCTCAATGACTGAATTATAGTCATATGATTTGGAAATACGCCCTTCGGCATGAGACGTCCATGCCACTGAGATGCTCATATCAGCTAATCCCTTTTTCCTGCATTTGTGCCATATCCTTCTCTACCTTTCCTATCCATATATGTCCATATGCTTTTTAAATGCTGCAATTTTTGCCAGCCTCTACCACCCCCTCTGGCAGTTTGCTCCATATACCACCATCCTCTGTGTGAAAAAACTGCCACCCAGATCTCTTTAAAACATTAAATTCGTGCCCTCTAGTGTTATACTCCCATCCTGGGAAAAAGTCTATCTACCCTATTTCTTCACTGCAAAATGTTATATCATAAGTGATAGGAGTAGAATTGGGCCATTCGGCCCATCAAGTCTACTCCTCCAATCAATCATGGCTGATCTATATCTCCCTCCGAACCCCATTCTCTTGCCTTCTCCCCATAACCTCTGACACCTGTACTGATCAAGAATCTATCTATCTCTGCCTTAAAAATATCCACTGATTAGGCCTCCACAGACGTCTGTGGCAAAGAATTCCACAGATTCACCACCCTCTGACTAAAAATAATTCTCCTCATCTTCCTAAAAGAACGTCCTTTAATTCTGAGGCTATGACCTCTGGTCCTAGACTCTCCCACTAGTGGAAACATCCTCTCCACATCCACTCTATCCAAGTCTTTCACTATTCTGTATGTTTCAATCCCCCCTCATTCTTCTTAACTCCAGCGAGTACAGGCCCAGTGCCGACAAATGCTCATCATAGGTTAACCTACTCATTCCTGGGATCATTCTTGTAAACTTCTCTGGACCCTCTCTAGAGCCACCACATCCTTCCACAGATATGGTGCCCAAATTTGCTCACAATATTCCAAATGCGGCCTTACCAGCTCCTTATAGAGCCTCAGCATTACATCCCTGTTTTTGTATACAAGCCCTCTTGAAATAAATGCTAGCATTGAGTTAGCTTTCTTTACTATCGATTCGATACTACCCTACAAACGGCAGACGTGAGGCAGTCCTTCAAAAAGGTCAATGACCGCAAAGCTCCAGGGCCGGATGGTATTCCAGGGCGGGCTCTCAGGGCGTGCGCTGATCAACTGGCAGAGGTGTTCACCAACATCTTCAACCTCTCCCTGAGTCAGTCTGTGGTTCCCACTCCCTTCAAAGCATCCATCATTGTTCCTGTTCCAAAGAAACCATTAATCTCCTGTTTAAATGACTACCATCCTGTCGCACTGACATCAGTCATCATGAAGTGCTTCGAGCGGCTAGTCAAAACTCACATCTGCTCCTCTCTCCCTGACACCTTGGACCCTCTTCAGTTTGCATATAGACCAAACAGGGTCACGGACGATGCCATCGCCATGGGAACTCACACTGCGCTCACCCATCTGGACAAAGGGAATACATATGTGAGAAGGCTCTTCATTGACTACAGCTCGGCATTCAACACTATCATTCCCTCAAAACACGTCCCCAAGCTCCTTGATCTTGGACTGGAGACCTCCATCTGCGGCTGGATATTCGACTTCCTGACGGGCAGGCCCCAGGTGGTGAGAATTGGCAGCCACACCTCTTCCTCACTGATCCTCAACACAGGCGCACCACAGGGCTGTGTGCTCAGTCCTCTCCTGTACTCCCTGTTCACGCACGACTGTACTGCTAAGCAAAGCTCCAACATCATCTTAAAGTTTGCTGACGACACGACCATCCTGGGCCTCATCATAGACAATAATGAGACGGCCTATAGGGAGGAGGTAAAGGCACTAAACAGCTGGTGCCAGGAAAATAACCTCCCTCTCAATGTTCGCAAAACTAAAGAGATGATCGTGGACTACGGGAGACAGCAGGGGAGTGGACACCTCCCCATCCACATCGGTGATGCTGAGGTTGAAAGGGTCAGCAGCTTCAAGTTCCTCGGTGTGCACATCACTGAGGACCTCTCTTGGACACTGCACACGGACACAATAACAAAGAAAGCCCGCCAGCGGCTCTTTTTCCTGAGAAGACTGAGGAAGTTTGGCATGAACGCTAGCATCCTCACAAACTTCTACAGTTGCACCATCGAGAGTCTGCTGACGGGCTGCATCACAGTCTGGTACGGGAACTGTTTTGCCCACAGCCGCAAATCACTACAGAGAGTGGTGAAGGCGGCACAGCAAATCACTGGCAACTGTCTCCCGGCCATTCAGGACATTTTCCACAGGCGGTGCCTGCGGAAGGCACACAGCATCATCAAGGACCACAGCCACCCAGCACACAGACTGTTCTCCTTGTTACCGTCAGGCAGACGATACAGGAGTATGGCTGCACGTACCACCAGACTTAAGAACAGTTTTTATCATCATGCCATCAGGCTTCTGAACTCATAAACACATCATATATGTTGATTATTTTATTTATTATTGTCTTTTACCTACCAATGTCACTTTTATCTTTTTTTACAATAATGTTATCCTTGTAATATCATTGCTGAGGTGACCCGTTACATTGTACCGTTGACACTGTGTTAACCTACATATGACAAATAAAACTGAACTGAACTGACTAGCAAATTATTTTTTTGGGGAATCCTGCACCAGCACTCCCAAGTCCTTTTGCACCCGTGATTTCTGGATTCTCTCCCCATTTAGAAAATAGTCTATGCCTTTATTTCTACTACCAAAATGCATGACTCCACACTTTGCTACACTATATTCCATCTACCACTTCTCTGCCCACTCTCCCAACCTACCAAGTCCTTCTGCAAAGTCCTTGCTTTCTCTACACTACCTGCCCTTCCACCTATTTTCGCATCATCCACAAACTTGGCCACAAAGCCTTTAATCCCCTCGTCCAAGGTAGACAAAAATGCTGGAGAAACTCAGCGGGTGAGGCAGCAACTATGGAGCGAAGGAAATAGGCAACGTTTCGGGTTCTTCAGACCATCTAGACCCGAAATATTGCCTATTTCCTTCGCTCCATAGATGCTGCCTCACCCGCTGAGTTTCTCCAGCATTTTTGTCTACCTTCAATTTTCTAGCATCTGCAGTTCCTTCTTAAACAATCCCCTCGTCCAAATCATTAATATACAACGTGAAGAGTAGCGGCCCCAGCACCGACCCCTGCAGAACTCCGCTAGCCACTGGCAGACAACCGGAAAAAGCCCCCTTGGAATGAATGACACGGCCTTGGAGAGTATTTTGAAACAGAGAAATTCAGGGGAACAAGTCCAAAGTTCCCTGGAAACTTCCCAGAGTAGTGAGGTGGCATATACTTTCCTTCATCGGTAGGGCATTGAGTAAGAGGAGGGAGGTCATTTTACGCCTGTATAGCACGTTGGTGAGATCTGGAGTATTGTTTAAAGTTCCAATTGTCATGCTATAAGAAAGTTGTGATAGAGCTAAAGAGGGAGGCAAAATGATTTACGAGGATGTTGCTGTGTCTAGCAGGTTTGAAGTATAAAGAGAGACTGGACTATCTGGCACTGTTTTCCCAAACGAAGGAGGTTAATGGATGATCTTTAAAGGTTTATAACATTATGAGGCCCACACTTCGTCCTCACACCACCCCCCGGGCACACTCTGCCTCACAGCTGCAATAATCCATTTTCACTGCTGACATCCAATGCTGTCTGTATAGATTTGCATGTTCTCCCTGTGACCATGTGGGTCTCCAGTTTTCTACCACATCCCAGACATGTGGGTTAACAGTTTAATTGGCCACTGTAAATTGCCTCCAGAGTGCAGGTGAACGGTTGCATCAGGAGTGTTCACGGTTATGTGGGAATAATCAAATGGATTAATATAAATGAACGCTTATTGGTTGTTATGGATATTGTGGGCTGAAGGGCCTGTTTCCATGCTGTATGATTGGGATGTCTAGCTCTAAAATCAGTCATGCTTCATTATCCCACATGCCCCAGTTTCCAGTCACACTGCATCTGGACCCAGCGCAATTTCTTGTCTCCATACACCTCGTCACATTCTAGGCCACACGTCATGCATACAAATTAGCACATGAACATTTAGTCATGGAGCTGACTGCCTAGAGATGCTCAGAGCCACCATTGCTTCACAGGTCTTTAATGATGGAGACTATTTAAAACATATCCGTAACATATAACATTCAATGTAATGGCTCCCTCTACTGCAACAATGTACGAGCTTTAATGGTTAGTCACATTAAGTATAAAAATTGTCAGAATCTGCACGCATTGTCACTTACTCCACTCAATGCAAAGATGCCGTTGATATTTACACTGGTGTTTTGCTTTTCATTTGCTATATCTTGGATGACAGAAAATTTTGGAAATCAATACCTTGCCCAATGAAGCCAATTATGCCAAATACTTTCAGCACATTATCTACAATGAAGTCATTGCTTTCCCAACATTGAATAGACACCATAGTGGCCGAAGTAAATAACTAAGAAAAGGAGTAAGTAGGGATGGACTCCCCCACAACACCTAAAAATAGACAAAAGAATTATCTAATAAAGGCTAAGAATTTTGGTCAATCTGTGCAGAAAACCAGCATGATAGAGATTGTTGCAAAGTAAAAGTGGGCATTGGTCAGGGAAATGTGGTGGTATAAACTCAGAGATTGTTTATGCTCCATTTACTTAGCAAGACACTTTCCTTTGTCCTTTTACTCAGTGGGACACTGCTTCTCATGCTCTTTAATTACTGGGGGACAGTTTCCTTTGCATTTTTTTACAAACCAGGGCACTGCCTCTTGTGCTCTTTTACTTCCTACTCTTCCATCCTCTTGTCCGACCTGAATTTCAACCTTGCCCGAAAGCCCAACCATTCCTGTAATACCCTTGATCTCCAATGCCTCATATCCTCACCCCAACTCAAAGCTCAACTTCAAGAAAAAATATTTTAAAAAACTGCTTGAAATACAAAATCAAGGAGTTGTGCAAGAATGAGAAATACATTTTAACCAAGATTTCAGCATCTGCAGTTCATTGTCTCTCCTAAATTCAATACCCTAGCCGATGAAGGCCACGTCACTGCTTTCAGGGCACCAAGAGATGATCCCACAAACACTCATGGTGTTCTTAACTGGTCAAAGTCTGAAATTAGGACTGATACAAGGATACATTTCTTCAGCCAAAGGACATTCAGTACCCTGGAGGGTTGTAGGCTCAGTGATTGAGGTAATTCACATCAGACATTAACAGGAGGGCAGAGGCAAGGCTGCATCACAGCACCAGTTGCCTGGCTCCAATCTTATCTCATGCACTGCCAATGTTGCCATGTCTACCTATAGACCAACCCTTTCCCATCTGTGACCATATGGGCAGAATAAGTGACAAAAGGATGTCAGATAACGATAGAAAATGAGGAATGAAATGTAAACCTGGAGCAAGTGAAAGGGGGGAGGGGCAGAAAGCAGGGAGGGGGCGGAAAGAGGGGGTGGGAACTCATGGGTGGGAGATGTACCTAGGGAGGAGGGGAAACGAGATGGGTGAATGGGGTGGGAGAAAGTGTGTGCAACAGCAGAGGTGCAGAGAAAAGAAATGAGGGGGGGGGGGTTATTACTTGAAATTGGAGAATTCAATGTTCATATCATTAGGATGTAAAATACTAAAGGAATAAAAGGTGTTGTTCCTCCAGTTTGCATGAGGCCTCACTTAATTATTCCCACCCCCTACTCCAACAGTCGGAGGGGCCACAGTCTTAGAATAAAGGGGAGGCCATTTAAGACTGAGGTGAGAAAATACGTTTTCACCCAGAGTTGTGAATTTGTGGAATTCCCTGCCACAGAGGGAAGTGGAGGCCAAATCACTGGATGGATTTAAGAGAGTTAGATAGAGCTCTAGGGGCTAGTGGAATCAAGAGATATGGGGAGAAGGCACGCACGGATTATTGATTGGGGACGATCAGCCATGATCACAATGAATGGCAGTGCTGGCTCGAAGGGCCGAATGGCTCCTCCTGCACCTATTTTCTATGTTTCTATGGGTCCCAACCCGAAATGTCGTCTGTCCATTTCCTCACAGGTGCTGCCTGACCCGCTGAGCTCCTCCAGCACTGCGTGTTTTGTTGAAACGTCCAGAATCTGCAGCCTCTTGTCTCCGTTCCCCATCCTCATTCCAGTGCACTGACTGACCGCACCACAAACTCTCTGACCCTGACGTGGCCTCATCCACGTCCCTCCTTCCCCTCACTACGTCGAACCCAGCACGCTTCGGCTCGCCAGCGCGTTTTATCTCCGAAATCGACCTCAGTCTCCGGCTCCGCTGGGGAGGAGGGTGAGAACAGTCTCCACGGGCGGGTACAATCTCCACAGCGCGGGTGCGCCGGCGGCCAAAACGGCTCGGCTCGGGAAGAGGCGGGAAACTGATAAGGACGGCCTCTCACGTGACCGCGCGGCGGCGTCGTCAAGGAGTCGCGCGGTGTCTCAGCGGCAGTGAGGAGCAAAGATTATAGAGCTTCTCTAGTATCTTTGGTGAGGAGCGGGCTTCGCACACCGCCACAGTTAAACCTGTTGACCGCTGGGTCAGAGAAATTTGCCATCTTCTCATCATTTGTCGAGGAGCTGTCTTTGGACTGGAACTTTAAGCGGACGTCAACAAACTTCCCCATTTCTGATCGTGGTGGGTGGAAGGTAATTGGTGAAACAGATAAGTAACATGCTTTAAAGAAGGGACTGCAGATGCTGGAAAATCGAAGGTACACAAAAATGCTGGAGAAACTCAGCGGGTGCAGCAGCATTTATGGAGCGAAGGAAATAGGTAACGTTTCGGGCCGAAACCCTTCTTCAGACTGATAGGGAGTGGGGAGAAGAAAGGAAAAAAGGAAAAAGGCGGAGGAGTAGCCCGAGGGCTGGGGGAGGGGAGGAGACAACCAGATGGCTGATGAAGGGGAGGGGACAGCAAGGGCTAACAGAATTGGGAGAATTCAATGTTCAGGCCACCAGGATGTAGACTGCCCAAGCGGAATATGAGGTGCATTTCCTCCAATTTACGGTGTTGCTCGCTGTGGCCATGGAGGAGACCCAGGACAGAGAAGTCAGATACGGAATGGGAGGGGGAGTTGAAGTGCTGAGCCACCGGGAGTTCAGGTTGGTTATTGCGGACCGACCGGAGGTGTTCGGCGAAACGATCGCCAAGCCTCCGCTTGGTCTCACCGATGTAGATCAGCTGGCATCTAGAGCAGCGAATGCAATAGATGAGGTTGGAGGAGATGCAGGTGAACCTCTGTCGCACCTGGAACGACTGCTTGGGTCCTTGAATGGAGTGGAGGGGGGAGGTGAAGGGACAAGTGTTGCATCTCTTGCGGTTGCAAGGGAAAGTACCAGGGGAGGGGGTGGTATGGGAGGGAAGGGAAGAATTGACAAGGGAGTTACGGAGGGAGCGGTCTTTGCGGAAGGCAGACATGGGGGGAGATGGGAAGATGTGGCTAGTGGTGGGGTCACGTTGGAGGTGGCGAAACTGACGGAGGATCACTTGTTGTATGTGACAGCTGGTGGGGTGAAAGGTGAGGACTAGGGGGACTCTGCCTTTGTTGTGAGTGGGGGGATGGGGAGAGAGAGCAGTGTTGCGGGGTATGGCAGAGACCCTGGTGCGAGCCTCATCTATGGTGGAGGAGGGGAACCCCCGTTCCCTGAAGAATGAGGACATTTCAGATGCCCTGGTGTGGAACGCTTCATCCTGGGAGCAGATGCGGCGTAGACGGAGGAATTGGGAGTGGGGGATGGAGTCCTTACAGGAAGCAGGGTGGGAAGAAGTGTAGTCCAGATAGCCATGGGAGTCGGTAGGTTTGTAGTGGATGTCGGTAAGGAGTCTATCACCTGCGATGGAGATAGTGAGGTCAAGGAATGGTAGGGAAGTGTCGGAAATGGTCCAGGTGTATTTGAGTGCCGGATGGAAGTTGGTGGTGAAGCGGATGAAGTCAGTCAGTTGCGTGGGTGCAGGATGTGGCACCAAAACAATCATCGATGTAGCGGAGGTAGAGGTCGGGGATGGGGCCCTGGTACGCATTGAACAAGGATTGTTCTACGTACCGGACAAAGAGGCAGACGTAGCTGGGGCCCATGCGTGTGCCCATAGCTACGCCTTGTATTTGGAGGAAATGGGAGGAGTCAAATGAAAAGTTATTAAGTTATTAAGTTATTAAGTGTAAGTACCAGCTCCGCTAGGCGGAGGAGGGTGTCAGTGGCCGGGTATAGATTGCTTCTACGGTCGAGCAAAAAACGGAGGGCTTCGAGACCATCCTGGTAGGGGATGGAGGTGTACAGTGACTGGACGTCCATGGTGAAGATGAGGGGGTGAGGGCCTAGAGAGTGGAATGCGCGGAGATGACGGAGAGTGTCTGAGGTGTCTTGAACATAGGTAGGGAGGGATTTAACCAAGGGGGATAGGATGGAGTCGAGGTAGGTGGAGATGAGTTCGGTGGGGCAAGAACAGGCAGAGACAATGGGTCTACCGGGACAGTCAGTTTTGTGGATTTTGGGGAGAAGGTAAAAGCGGGCTGTTCGGGGCTGGGGAACGATGAGGTTGGAGGCTCGTTCAGGCAGGGCGTGGGAGTGGATGAAGTCGGTGATGGTGCTGGAGATGGTGGCCTGGTGCTCGTCAGTGGGGTCATGGTCCAGGGGTATGTAGGAGGAGGTGTCCGAGAGTTGGCGCGTGGCCTCAGCTTTGTAGAGATCGACGCGCCAGACTACCACGGCACCTCCCTTGTCGGCGGGTTTGATAACCCAATCTAGGTTGTTGCGGAGTGAGTCGATGGCAGTGCGTTCAGGGGGGGAGAGATTGGAGTGAGACAGGGGAGTGGAGAAGTTGAGGCGGTTGATGTCACGGCGGCAGTTTTTAATAAAGAGTTCTAAAGCCGGAAGGCTACGAGGGGGGTTCCATGAGGATGGGGTGCGTTGGAGACGGGAAAAGGGGTCATCAGTGGGGAGCGAGGACTCCTTCCCATGGAAGTGAGCTGTGAGGCGGAGGCGATGGAGGGCACGGAACTCATTGAGATGGGGACGGAGGGGGACAAAGGTAAGACCTCTGCTGAGGACAGACCGTTCGATGTCGGAGAGGGGGAGGTCGGGGGGGATGGTGAACACCCGGCAGGGATGGGGGTTGGGGCCGGAGGAAGGCAGGTGGGTGGAATGGGGACGAGGCGATGTGTGGTGGGGGGGTGGTGGGTGGTCAGGGGGTGGGGGGGTGAGAGGGCTGTGGTGTGGGTGTGGAAGAGAAGTAGTCCCATAGTTGGCGAGGGATGGGGAAGAATCAGTGGAACTAACACGGAGTAACATGCTTCACAGGTTCTTCACAGGTCATGCAGCACAGAAACAGGACCTTCAGCCTGTAGAGCCGTGCATGTTCCTTTAACATAATGACCTCACCACTACTAACCACTCCCCATTATCTTCAGTATAATTGTAACCTTCCCACCCCTAGCTCGCTCTCTAGCTCCAGTAATGGACCACGAACAGCTAGGGCAATATGTGTGTATACGACTACAATGTATGCAATAAACTAAGAGTGCAGACTACGTGTTTGACAAGTCCTTACATGGTGTCAAAAAGTTGAACCCTGCGTCTCCTGTTTATTGGGTTTGTTTTCTTTTCTCCAAGTTTTTATTTTTCCTTTCAAACCCTTTATATACTATGGCCAGCTCGTGTCGTAAGCCTGACATTCTGGTGTTTGACTCCAACATCGTTCACCGGTGGACTGTCTTCCGGCGCGACTTCCAGCACTATGTCGCCATCGCTCATCCTAATGTTACCCCTGCGGTTACAGCACATCTGCTCCTCAACCTGGCTGGCCCGGAGGCCATGGAACGTTTTGAATCTTTCGAGTACGCCGATGGTGAGCATGCAGAGGACCCGGTATGTCTCACCAATAAATTTGCCGCGCTGTGTGACATTCCCACCAATTGCATTATAGAGCGGTTCAAGTTTTTCAGCAGGCGCCAGAAACCCGGGGAGCACATCGACACTTTCATTGCCTCGTTGCGTCACCTGGCTCAGCGTTGCCGCCTGGACACGTTGACCCCCGACCAAATGGTCAGAGATGTCCTAGTTCACGGTCTACAGGACGTGAAGCTACGGGCAGAGCTTCTGAGAAAGCCGGACCTCACTTTAAACGACGCTTTGCATGCCTCTCGCATGGCTGCTGCTGTCGACTCCGTATCTCCCCCTGAGGCTCAGGACATTAACTATGCCGGTGCTGCTGAACGCCCGCGGCGCGATGGCCCGCCACGCCAGCGTAGCACTCCCGCGCCCGCGAGGGCTAACCCTCGTCGATGCCCAAACTGCAACTTTGTCAGTCATCAATTTAATGTTTGCCCTGCGCTGGGTAAGACTTGTAATTTTTGT
>CM075978.1:173924820-173951865 GCA_038087875.1 Malacoraja senta
AGCGAGAGCGGGGAAAGAGTGAGAGAGTGAGAGGGAGGGAGGGAGGGAGGGAGAGAGAGGAGAGGGGGAGGGAGAGAGAGAGAGAGAAAGAGAGGGGGGAGGGAGAGAGAGAGAGAAGGGGGGAGGGAGAGGTGAGGGGCGGGGCGGCAGCCGGAGCGAGGCACGGAGCCGACCGTGGCTTCCGCCAGTGTGACAGAGCCGGGCCGAGCAGGGGGGGGGGGGCAGAGGATCGGGCCTCCCCGGAGAGGAGTGACGGGTAGAGAGCAAAGATCCTATAGTGGTATAGGTTCTTTGGCAGAGAGGAGAGGGGAGAGAGGGAGGAAGGAGAGGGGAGGAGGTGAGAAGAGGAAAGGGGGGGTAGAGGAGAGCCGGGCGAATGAGTGGGCTGCCAAATGAGGAGAGAGACAGACGCGGCTTCTGACTCTGGAAACCCACAGCTGGAATGAGCGGGCGGGCGGGGGATGGGAGGAGCGGGGCTTCATGAGAGGCGCCGGCAGTGAGGAGAAGGTTCCGCACGTGATGCGGCACTGTCCCGAGATCTGCAGAACAAAGATCCTATAGCGGAGCTGTAGAATCTTTGTTCTGCAGAACTTTCTCGATCTTTCTGCGTCTTTTGAAGATGGGTTGGCGAACGTACCTCGTGGGAAACTGCGCATGCGCGTTGACAGCAGCTGCATTAATCCACGGCGGGGGGGGCGGGGCCAGGAGGCAGGTGGGCCTGGATTGGTAGGCATGTGGGCATTGTGACGTCAGCAGCTGACAAGCGGCGATTATTTTTTTTTAAGTGAGTTTTGTGAAAAGTGAAATCATGCCAATAACGGAACTCAATTTACATACACTACAACAATTTCCTTTTAAAATAATTAAGGGAAAATTTAAATATTTAGGAATTTATGTAACTAAGACATATACTCTTTTATTTAAATTAAACTTCCCACCTTTACTGAATAAACTACATAAGAATATTCAGTATTGGAAAGCACTTCCCATTTCAATGTTTGGTAGAATTAATGCTATAAAAATGATTTTTTTACGCAATTACTGTACCTATTTCAATCAATTCTGACATATATCCCAATTTTCTTTTTTTTAAAGTCGATTCTATTGTTACAAGTTTCATCTGGGATTATAAGAATCATAGAATAAGCAAAAAACATTTATGGAAATCAATGATAAATGGAGGTTTAGCTTTGCCAAATTTTTTGTTTTATTTTTGGGCAGTCCATATTAAAAACATGAATTTCTGGCTGGAACAAATGGATGAGCAACCAGATTGGCTAAGGATGGAAAAGGAAGACTATTTGCCTTTTTAAATTGGTGCGATTATGTTTGCTCCCACAAAATTGCACAAAAAAACCTATAGGGAAAACCCTATAATACATAGTGGTATACGAATCTGGAAACAATTAAAAAAGACTTTAAAATTGGATAATATATCACTTTATTTTCCCATTGTAAACAACCCTTTATTTAAACTATCCATATTGGATAAAGGTTTCACACAATGGAAAAATTATGGAATAAAAAAGATGGGACATCTTTATAGGAAAGGCACAATTTTCTTTCATTTCAGGAGTTACAACAGATCTACGGACTACACTCAATTAATTTTTTCAGATATCTACAACTTAGAGATTATGTTAAATCCAATACACAAAGTTATAGGACTAGGGAACCAGAAATCCTTGACGAATGTTTAAATAAACATCCTAATACAGAAATATTAATAACTTATATTTATAACACCCTCTTAGATAATGAGGTCCCATCGATGGAATCATATAGACACACATGGGAAAATGAATTAGGCCAACCTATAACGAAAGATATTTGGGACGAAAGTCTACAATATATACATCAATGCTCGTTAAATACCAGGAATGCTTTAATACAATTTAAAGTATTACACAGATTACATTATTCTAAAGCAAAACTAAATAGAATTTTCCCACATATCTCTCCTATTTGTGATAAATGTCAGCATCTAGAGGCTAACGTAACACATACTTTTGCAAATTGTATAAAAATTAAAATTTCTGGATTGATATTTTTAGAATAATTTCTGAAGTTGTCAATACTAAATTGGATCCCGACTCAAAACTAATAATACTTGGAATATCAGAACAAAGTCTAACACTCACAACAAGCCAAAGAAACTTCCTAGACTACAGTATAATAACTGGGAAAAAATTGATATTAAAATTTTGGAAAGGTCCTATAACCCCCACAATTAAAATGTGGATTATGGAAATGTCGGAGACCCTACACCTGGAAAGAATCAGACTTGTTTTAATGGACAAACAAGAACTTTTTGTTAAAATATGGTCTCCATTCATTGACTATTTGAAGGGGTTAATCGGTTCGGCACGGGAACCTAACTGAAGCTTGAATTTAGGATTAGATGAAAAGTTATACTTTATAACCTACGAACCTATCTCCAATGAAGTATTATTAGTAAATTATTCCACTCTTTTTATCTTGACATTTGTGGGGGGGGGGGGGTTCTTCTCTCTTTCTTTCTCACTTTCTATCTATAAAAAAAAACTAGAAGCAGAATCAATTCACAATTGATAATATTAATAATGTATGATTGATATACATGAAATGTTTTTACCATAATATGTCTTTGCTTCTAATAAAAATATTATTAAAAAAAATAATAATTTAAAAAAAAAATAAAGTGAGTTTTGTGAACAACTGTATTCAAATTCTGGGGAAATAATCGACCGAATTTAGAGAGGAGTGGATTTCTGAAATCATAAGTTAAATCCCTACCAAAATTGTAAAAATCTCAGCGTTTTTGCATCTGGTTTTCGAGGAGATACATTTCAAAGGCAAAATGACACACACACACGCACGCACGCACGCACGCACGCACACACACACACACACACACACACACACTTAAAAGTATATAGAGAAGATAAGATATTCATGTTTAAATATACACTGCTTTGTTTTCCCATTTATAACATTGTTTACAGAGCACTATGTTTACATATTCTGTTGTGCTGCTGCAAGTATGGATTTCATTGTTCTAACTGGGACGTGAGAGAATAAAACACTCTTGACTCTTGATTTGCGTCGCTAATGTGTGGGATAGAACTAGTGTGCGGGTGATCGGTAGTCGGCTTGGACTCGGTGGGCTGAAGGCCCTGTTTCCACGCTGTATCTTTCAACTAAACTAAAAACACTAAAACCAGAGGGAGCTGAAGAAGGGTCTCTACCCAAAACGTCACCCAATTTCTTCTATCCAGAGATGCTGGCTGCTCCAAGGTGTTCCCCCGCACAATTAAAGCATGGAATAGACTTCACCCTACCATAGTTACCCAACCAGACGCATCTAAATTTAAGGTAGAGAAAAATGCTGGAGAAACTCAGCGGAGGAGGCAGCATCGATGGAGGGAAGGAAATAGGTGACGTTTCGGGACGAGACCCTTCTTCAGACTGATATGGGGGTGGGGGGGTAGGAGGAAGAAGGGAAGAGGAGGAGATAGTGGGCTGTGGGAGAGCTGGAAGGGGAGGGGAAAGAAGGCGAAAGCAGGGACTTCTTGAAATTGGAGAAGTCAATGTTCATACCGCTGGGGGTGTAAACTACGCAAGCAAAATATGAGATGCTGCTGTTCCAATTTACGGTGGGCCTCACTCTGGCCATGGAAGAGGCCCAGGACAGAAAGGTCGGATTTAGAATGGGAGGGGGTTGAAGTGCTGAGCCACCGGGAGATCAGGTTGGATATTGTGAACTGAGCGGAGGTGTTGGGCGAAGCGATCGCCAAGCCTACGCTTGGTCTCACCGATGTAGAGCAGCTGACACCTAGAGCAGCGGATGCAATAGATGAGGTTGGAGGAGGTGCAGGTGAACCTCTGCCGCACCTGGAAAGATTGCTTGTGTCCTTGGATGGAGTCAAGGGGGGAGGTAACGCGACAAGTGTAGCATTTCTTGCGGTTGCAAGGGAAAGTGCCAGGAGAGGGAGTGGTTTGGGTGGGAAGGGACGAATTGACCAGGGAGTTACGGAGGGAGTGGTGCCTGTGGAAAGCCGAAAGGGGAGGAGATGGGAAGATGTGGCCAGTGGTGGGAACCCGTTGGAGGTGCGAAATGTCAGAGGATTATCTGTTGTATGTGACAGCTGGTGGGGTGGAAGGTGAAGACCAGAGGAAACCTGCCCTTGTTACGAGTGGGAGCAAGGGGAATGAGAGCAGAGTTACTGGGTATAGAAAAGACCCTGGTGAGAGCCTCATCTATAGTGGAAGAGGCGAACCCCCGTTCCCGAAAGAATGAGGACATCGCCGATGCCCTGGTTTGGAAGCCAGTGGTGGGAAATTTAAGGGAGCTCTTTTTTCCCAAAAAAACTTTTTGCTTAAGTCCACCCTCCACCACCTCCAGTTTAAATTCCACTTGGAACATTTGTGGAGGACCAGGAAACCAAGAAGCAAGAGTTACTCCAGGGAGTTACTCTTGCTCCAAGGAGTGGTTCTACATTGGGCTTCAACGAGGCAGCAACAGGACAGCAATGGCAGCTAGATCTCCCACAATGCAAAGGGAGGGAGAAAGTGCCCGGCACCAACCACTGGCCATGGCAGTGTGCATGTGCAGGGCGGTCGATGATGTGTTGGCCGTGGTTGTGCACATGTGCAGGGGGAGGATGTGCTGGCCGTGGCATTGCGCAAGTGGAGGGGGAGGATGTGTTGGCCGTGGCAGTGTGCATATGCAGGGGGAGGATGTGCAGGGCAGCCGAGGATGTGCTGGCAGTGGTGGTGCGCATGTGCAAGGCGGCCGGCGGATGAGGAGCGGCTGGATAGCGGAGACTCGGTCACGGATGGCGGGCGGAGACGGAGAGTGACAGAGAGAGAGATAGAGAGAGATAGAGAGGAGGGCCAAGCCGGGCAAAATGACACGACTTTTAGGTTGCCCGGCGGGACTTTAGGTGGTCATTGGCAACCGGGCAACCGTTAATTTTGAGCCCTGGATCTCATTTACATAAACTGCCCGTGAACAGAGCTCCCCCCGACAATGACATCACCTCATTTACATAAACTGCCCATCAACAGTGTTCCACCCAGTTCAATAAGATTTGTTACATTGTTGTAAGGAGATGGAGAAAGTGGGAGAGGGGAGGAGGAGAAGTGTTATTTAAGCATTGTGTTTAGTGGGGGAGTGTGACAGGGGAGAGGTGAGGAGTGGGGGAGCAGGGAGAGGAGATAGGAGACAGAAGAGGGAGGGTGAAAAGGAGGGGGAGGAAGTGTTGGGGGATGAGGGGAAATGAGCCGCGCCTGCGCAGTTGGGGGCTATGGGTGAGTGGTGGAATATTGCATTGGGGAACAGGTGAGTGGTGGAAACATGTTGCGTTGGCGGACCAGAGGGTGGTGGAATGAGCCATGCCTGCACAGTTGGGGGCTGTGGGTGAGTAGTGGAATATTGCGTTGGGGAATGGGTGAGTTGTGGAAACGGGTTACATTGCGGGAACAGGTGAGTGGTGGAATATTGTGTTGGGGAACGGAGCCCAACGGGTCCCACTTGGTCTGGTATATATTACTAAAACTCTCATCTTTGTTTGGATGTCTGCGTATGAGTGAGTGAGTGAGCGAGTGAGTGAGATCCTGAAATTATGCCATAATGGTACAAGAAAGCGCTACAATTTTTGCACCACCTTACTCACAATTGTCCTGTGGTGTGTTTTCATAGAAACATAGAAACATAGAAAATAGGTGCAGGAGTAGGCCATTCGGCCTTCGAGCCTGCACCGCCATTCAATATGATCATGGCTGATCATCCAACTCAGTATCCCATACCTGCCTTCATTCCATACCCCCTGATCCCCTTAGCCACAAGGGCCACATCTAACTCCCTCTTAAATATAGCCAATGAACTGGTCTCAACTACCAGCTAACATATCATTTGCTTTCTTCACTGCCTGCTGCACCTGCATGCCTACTTTCAATGACTGGTGTATCATGACACCCAGGTCTCGTTGCATCTCCCCTTTTCCTAGTCGGCCACCATTCAGATAATAGTCTACTTTCCTGTTTTTGCCACCAAAGTGGATAACCTCACATGTATCCACATTATACTACATCTGCCATGCATTTGCCCACTCACCCAAACTATCCAAGTCATCTTGCAGTCTCCTAGCATCCTCCTCACAGCTTACACTGCCCCCCAGCTTCGTGTCATCCACAAACTTGGAGATGTTGCATTCAATTCCCTCATCCGAATCATTAATATATATTGTAAATATCTGGGGTCCCAGCACCGAGCCTTGTGGTACCCCACTAGTCACTGCCTGCCATTCTGAAAATGACCCGTTTACTCCTACTCTTTGCTTCCTGTCTGCCAGCCAATTCACTATCCACATCAATACTGAACCCGCAATATCATGTGCTTTAAGTTTGCATACTAATCTCTTATGTGGGACCTTCTCGAAAGCCTTCTGAAAGTCCAGATATAACACATCCACTGGTTCTCCCTTATCCACTCTACTAGTTACATGCTCGAAAAATTCTATAAGATTCGTCAGACATGATTTACCTTTCATAAATCTATGCTGACTTTGTCCAATGATTTCACCACTTTCCAAATGTGCTGCTATCCCATCTTTAGTAACTGACTCTAGCATTTTCCCCACTACCGATGTTAGACTAACTGGTCTGTAATTCCCCATTTTCTCTCTCCCTCCCTTTTTAAAAAGTGGCGTTACATTAGCTACCTTCCAATCCTCAGGAACTATTCCAGAATCTAAAGAGTTTTGAAAAATTATCGCTAATGCATCCACTATTTCTGGGGATACTTCCTTAAGTACTCTGGGCTGCAGCCTATCTGGCCCTGGGGATTTATCGGCCTTTAATCCATTCAATTTACCTAACACCACTTCCCGGCTAACCTGGATTTCACTCAGTTCCCCCATCTCATTTGACCCCCGGTACCCTGCTATTTCTGGCAGATTATTTATGTCTTCCTTAGTGAAGACAGAACCAAAGTAGTTATTCAATTGGTCTATATCTATAAAAACATTTCATAATCTATTTTCCCTTTCCTAATTAAGCCCTTTGTCCTCCCCTGCTGGACTGAATTTCTCCCAGTCCTCTGGTAGGCTGATTTTTCTGGCTAATTTGTATGCTTCATCTTTTGTTTTGATACTATCCCTGATTTCACTTGTTATCCACGGATGCACTACCTTCCCTGATTTATTCTTTTGCCAAACTGGGATGAACAATTGTTGTAGTTCATCCATGCAGTCTTTAAATGCCTTTCATTCCCTATCCACTGTCAACCCTTTAAGAATCAATTGCCAGTCTACCTTGGCCAATTCACGTCTCATACACTCAAAGTTACCTTTCTTTAAGTTCAGAACCCTTGTTTCTGAATTAATTATGTCACTCTCCATCCCTAATGAAGAACTCAACCATATTATGGTCACTCTTGCCCAAGGGGCCACGCACAACAAGACTGCTAACCAACCCTTCCTCATTACTCAATAGCCAGTCTAGAATAACCTGCTCTCTCGTTGGTTCCTCTACATGTTGGTTTAGAAAACTATCCCGCATACATTCCAAGAAATTCTCTTTCTCAGCAAGTTCTTCTTCCACTTTCACTTCCACTTTCAACAAGTTTCGTTCAGATTGATGTTATATTTTACAAGTTATTCACATTTTTAACTTTACAAAATCCCAGTTTGAGAAAAAAAATTCCATCTGCGCACTAGTAGTTACAGTTATGACGTCACAATGGGATCCAAATCCTTGCTGGCCATCCCCCCAACAATGTTACAATCCCAGAACACAGAGGTCTGCCAGCAAGTTTTTAAAGTTTAAAAACAGGGAGGCTGAACAGGAGGCAGATGGAGTGCTGGGGAGGCAGGGGAAGTCCAATTGGATTCTTCTTTAAATTCCTGGCAGCATCCAATTGGGAGGATGAAGAGGAGGGGGAGGCAATGCTGGGGCATATGAGGAAATGAGCAGCCCCTTCGCAGTTGGGGGCTATGGGTGAGTGGTGGAATATTGCATTGGGGAAGGGCTGCGTTGTGGAAACGGGTGAGTGGCAAAATATTGCATTGGTGGAATGGGTTGCGTTGGGGGACCAGGCCTCCCATGTGAAAGGGACCCAACTGGTCCCACTTGGTCTAGTATATATTACTAAAACTCTTATCTTGTTCGTTTGTTTGTTTGTATGTGCATGTGTTCCGGAAACTCCGCCAAAATGATACACGATAATGCTACATTTTTTGGCCCACCTCACTCACCATTACCCTGCGATGTCAAACAAAATAAAACAAGTTTCGTTCAGATTGATGTTATATTTTACGTTATTGACATTTAAAATTTAAAAAAAATTAAAACAGCGTCCCCACTTGCCGGCCACACCTGCGCAGTTGGGGGAGAGTTGCCGTGACTCGTGTCAGCCGTGCTTGCGCACCCTAGAGCTGGGGCCAGGGTCAGGACGCAGTGCCTCGGCAGACACCGAGCCGGAGCCGGGGCCTGGCGTGTACCGAGCCCCGGGGCTGTAGCCAGGCCCGGGCTATGAGCGTTGGGGAGCAGACACGGACTGGGCCCTGACCGTGGCCCTGGGCCCTAGGCTGGGGTTGGAGCTGGTGAGGGGTCCGGGGGCGGGGAGGGTCCACGCCGGGAACCCGAGGCCTGGGCACTGGGGCTGGGTTTGGGGCCAACGCAACCCATTCCACCAATGCAATATTTTGCCACTCACCCGTTTCCACAACGCAGCCCTTCCCCACTGCTGCTCCAGCCCCACAGCGAGTGAGAGGAGCGGGTCCCGGGGCAAGGACTAGGCCGCAGCCTCGGTCTCTCCCTCCCCCTCCCCTGCTTCCAGGCCGCTCGGCCCGTCCCCCCCCGACAGCTCCCGCCTCAGGTACAACTTCATCGCCGATGTGGTGGAGAAAACGGGGCCGGCGGTGGTTTACATTGAGATCCTGGGGAGGTGAGGAGAGAGAGTGGGGGCATTGAGGGAGAGGAAGGGGTAGTGAGGGAGAGGGAGGAGAAAGTGGGGGAGGTGAGGAGGGAGAGTGGGGGTGGGATAGGGGGTGGTGAGGAGTGAGGGAGTTGGAGAATAGAAGGAGAGGAGGGGGTTAGGGAGGGGAGAGACGTTATGGGGGGAGGGAGGAAGTGACTGAGGGTAGGGGAAAGGAGAGGGAGGGAGAGGTGAAGAAGGAGTGTGAAGAGGAGTGGGAGGGAGTGTTGGAGGATGAGGGGGAATGGAGGAGGATAGGGGTAGGCAGAGGGATGGTGATGGAAATTCAGGAGGGGAGGGGGAAGAGAGAGGAAGGGAGGGAGGGGGTGAGGGGAGGAAGCAGAGGAGGGTTGGTGGATGGTGGGGAGAGGGAGGATAATGGAGGAGGGGAATAGGGGACTGAAGAGGGAGAGTGAGATGCGTTCACATTGATCTTATATTTTACGTTATTGCCATTTTAAACTTTAAAAATTTCGCAGTTGCTCTCCCACTTGCCGACTGCGCCTGCGCAGTTGGGGGAGGGTTGCCATGACTCGAGTCACAACGGGGATCTCTAGCCTCACAAAGGGAACCCGTCAGCCGTGCCAGCGCAGTTGGGGGCTATGGGTGAGTGGTGGAATATGGCATTGGGGACGTGGCCCAACGGGTCCGCACTTGGTCTAGTTGTTTATATATGTATATGTGTGATTGCGTGCGTGCGTGTGTGTGTGTGTTCTTTTGTGTTAATGTACCTGAATAGCTGCAGCAATTAAGATCTGTTCTGTTCTTAATGCATAAGACAACTAATCACTCTTTACACTTGATCTACTGCAGGAACTCAGCAGGTCAGTCAGCATCTCTGGAGGAAAACAGAAGGTTGATATTTCTGATTGAAATCCTTCATCTGTTTCATGACCTGATAGCAGAGGACTAATAACATGAAATCAGCATTAGTCGCACGGTTATTAACTCTACAGAGATATGCACTGACGTGGACATTGTCCAATATGAATAAACTTTAGAAAACCTTAAAAATCAATTGTGTTGACAGTTAGCCCATTAACTATTGGGTTGTGCCTTGCTAGTGAGTAAAACATTTACAGCTTCTAAACTAATACATTCTTAGATCCTGGGCAGTATAGGTAGTGCTGCTACACATGCAGACATAATTTTTAAGTGAAAATTCTAAGTGTATATGAAGGAGATGGTAAAGCTGCAGAGGACAGGTGTAACTGAATTGCTTTTCAACAAGGTTGGCGCAACTATGATGAACTGAATGGCATCCTGCTGTAGTATGAAGTTTCTAGAATGTTCTTCATAAATGACATTTGACTGACCATCAGCATTTAATGGCGCTCTGGGAGCTAATGTTGCAAAAGAAAATTTGAGCAGAGGAAATCGTGAGTAGAACGAGGCAAAATATATTACAATTATTAGCTATTTGTTGATATGATGTCTGCATCGAGGCAAGGCCAGCATTTGTTGTCCGTCCCCATTGTCCTTGAAGCTGGTGGTGTACCACCTCCATGAACTGCTGCAATCCTTCAGGTGTTGGGTAAGGTGCGTGACTTGGAGGGGAACCTCCAGGTGGTGTTTGCATACACTTGACCTTCTGATTAAATTGCCAATTTATATTGTTTCTGAAACATTTTATTTAATTTCCAAACAGGATTTGTACATCTATAATATGTACAAAATTGATTTTTTTACAATGGAACACCAGCTTATTAGTCACATATGCTCTTGGTATCATCATAACTCTTTCGTGTTCAGTTACTTATGGGGCTAACATACTGGTCGTCCCATTTGAAGGGAGCCATTGGGTCAACATGAGGGTTCTAGTGAAAGAACTGAGACGCCACGGACACAACATTACTGTACTTCAATCATCAACATCCTGGTATATCAAGAAGGAACCAGATTTATATCAATCCCTGGTGGGCCAGCCACGTGGAAGTAAAGTGTTATGGAAGACGCAAGTAACATACAAACTTTGATACAAAACTCATTGGCCATCTCCAACACCAACATCCCACTGTGGACTTTTCTCCAGCTTCAATTTCAGTTAACAACATTCTTGCATGATGGCCATCTTTGGTTGAGGCATTTAACCATTTCCATTTTTGAGAACAAGGCATTATTGCAGGAAATTGCAGATGTAAACTTTGACTTCATACTTGCAGATCCAGTTGTTTGTGCAGGCCCAATGCTTTCTTATTATTTTAAAATCCCACCTTTTGACACGTGATCTACTGATGAAATCCGTGGGTCAGGCAGCTCCTGTGGAGGGAAATGAACGGTTGATATTTCTGATTGTAGTCCTTCATCTGTTGAGGACTAATCGCATGAAATCAGCATTAGTCGCACGGTTATTGATTCTGCAGAGATATGCACTACCATGGACATTGTTCCAATAGGAATAAACTTTTGAAAACATTAAAAAATCAATAGTGTTGCCCAGTAACTATTGGCTTGTGGATCGCTAGTGAGTAAAAAATATGCGGCTTCTAAACTAATTTCTTCTTGGGTCCTGGGCAGTATAGGTAGTTCTGCTATAATGCAATAGTTACTTTCCTAAGAAATCTCTCTTTATAGAAAATCACATTATAAAAAAACAGGTATGTTCATGGAAAAAGAAAGGTATGGGTTTGAGAGTTTCAGACTCTGATAAAATAATTTCCTGCGAATTTTAAAAAAAGCAGTTTACTTATGATACTACAAGAACAATTTTTTTTGAGGTTGTACGTTGTGTTGTTTAATAGACTATCTTTGCACAGGTGTCAATAGACGTGACCAGGTCAGTGTTGATGGCCTCCACAGTGAAACTGATGCACTCTGTTCTTAAGGGACTACAGGATCTGATTACTGTGGGGATGTTACAGGGAAATACTTTCCTGCCAACTCTGATTTTTTTTCTCCTCAAAACATGTTCATAAGTTATGAGATCAGATTTGGCATATTCGGCCCATCTAATCTACTCCACGATTGAATCATGGCTGATCTATATTTCCCCCTCAACTCCATTCCTCTACCTTCTCCCCATAACCCTTGACACCCTTCCAAGTCAAGAACTAATCAATCTCCACCTTAAAAATATCCATCCGCTTCGCCTCCACAACCTTCCGTGGCAATGAATTCCACAGACTCACCACCCTCTGACTAAAGAAATTCCTTCTCATCTCCTATCTAAAGGTAGTCCCTTTTTTTCCTGAGGCTATGGCCTCTGGTCCCAGACTCTCCCACTTGTGGAAAGATCCTCTCCACATCCACTCAATCCAGGCCTTTCACTATTCGCACAATACAGTTTGGTACACAGGGTACAGTAAACCATTCGGATTATTCAGAATACTGAAAAACATTTTTTTCTGCTGGTCAGTTTCCAAACTAATAGAACTATCTATTTGTGGAAATAATTGCTAAGTATGTGAATCAATTTGGGATTGTGTAGAGATTTCTGGGCGCATTGCAGTGTTTCCACTTTGAAGGAAATTACCCGAAATTAAGGAAATTCTCGACCTCGGGTAATTTTAGGGAAATTGAATAATTTCGGGAAATTTCCGCATCCGGACGGCGAAGGGGTGTAAAGGTGATACACACAGCACTGCCGGTTTTGCGCTCAAAGGTTTAAACAGAGTGCTGTCAGTTTAACGCGTGGGAACTTAAACAAAGAGCTGTCGGCTGCAGCGCTATGGGTTCTAAATATAGCGCTACCGGCTGCAGCGCTATGGGGTTTAAACACAGCACTATGGGCTTTAAACATAGCGTTATGGCCACAGCGATATGGGTCACAGACTGTTCGGGAAAATTCTCGTATAACAATGGGTCTTTAGAATTCTCTTTCTCAGTGGAAGATGAGCCTTTGATTATTTTTCAGGCAGTGTGAAAAATTACCAGTGGGCGGTGGGATTGGAGTTACATTGGGATTGGCCTTGATCTTACAGAATGGTGGGTGGGCTCAAGGGGGCTGAAAGGGAGAGAGGGAGGGAGGAAAGAAGAGAGGGAGGGAGGGAAGGAGTGAGGGAGAGAGAGCAGAGACTGAGACACATGATGGCAGGTTGAAAAAACGAAAACAACGAAAGCTGTTGGAGGCAACGAAAGTTGCCTTGCATAACACTGAACAAGTGAGTAACAGAAGCAGGCAGATACGGTGTAGTTACATAGATCTGTTTTGCAGGGCTGCCAACATTGGGTGAGAGTTGGGAGTGAGAAATTGCGAGAGACCAAGCCCGAGGAAGCGTAGCAACCGAGGTGGGGGAGGGGGGGCAGGGGGGTACGGAGCTTTTGCTGTTTTCAGCTTGAAATTGTGCAATATGGTGCATACTGCAGCGAGTCATAACTCACACTTGAATGCAATATTTATAATAATAATAATAATAATAAATTTTATTTATGGGCGCCTTTCAAAAGTCTCAAGGACACCTTACAAAATTTAACAAATAGTGTAGAAACATGTAAGTGGAATGAAATAAATAGCAAAGACATCACCAGTACACAAATTAAAGATAGAATTAAATCCAAAAACAAAAATCAAAAACACAATAAGGTTAGGCTAAATTACTTTCCTAATTACATTCCCCAGTAGAGCTAGGCTCTGATCAACAGGTACAGCATATGAATGATCTTAGTATATTCATGTATGGAAATCAGATTATAATCAAACACTTGGCCCATGTTGACCAACCTGGGTCTCACTGCACACCTGGTATTACTCCTGACCCTGACTCCAGTTGCATACCTTCTCGCATTCCTGACCCTGAATCCAGCCTTACACCTGGCCCCCTATTCTACCCTGATCATAGCTCCTTATCTGCTTAGGTTCCCAGTGCAGAACACTCCCATTGTCCCAGCTTTGACTGCACACCTAGTACTATTCCAGACCTTGACTCTGGATGCACACTTGGCCTTGCTCCTAGCCCCTCTGCACTGACAATATATCTGGCCCACACATAAAGCCCCATATCTGACTACCTGGACTTAACCTATTACGTTCAAGTCCACAGGTGCTTATCTAATGTGGTAATGTTTTATGGGGCACTACACAGACCAAATTCTGTATAACAAAATTTGCTACATCCATTGGTTTCCTTGTAATCTAACATGCTAGTTACTTTGTCAAAGAAGTCATCAATTGGTTGAACACAATTTCTCATCCATAAAATTATACTCACTCAGCTGTATTCTGTTACAATTTCCTTCATTTTCCTTACAAACTGTCCTGAAGTCATTTTCATCCCCAATATTTTCAGTATTTTGCTGTCTTCCTCTCAGCTGGGACTTTTCCGAAATGCAAAGTCCAATAACTATATATTTAAGCAATATAATTCTATTAAAAGGTATTCATAACACAACAATGATAAAAAGATTTTTGTTTTGATTGCACCTACCAACATGCGTACATTATTATATTGCAGTTAATATGTACCGAGGGCAAATTTTTCTTCCAATGCTCCCCATTCCCAATTACTTTTACATTGAAGTGATTGAAATCCAAGTGAGTTTAAATGGCATCAGAAAAATAAAACCTCCGGAATGGATGATATTACGTGGTTGGTTGGAGTCAGTATCAGCACAATTACTATATTCAACTTTGAATCTTCAGATGTCCTGGTTCAAGCTAAAACTAAAGACAAATAATAACCTCCTCACACATTCTCCGTCTCTCTGTCACTCCTTTAAAATATGCCCCTTCTTTGAACAAGCTCTTAAACAACGCATCTGAATCCGTTTCCATCTGATTACACTCCTTGAGGATGTTCATCTACGTGTTCAATTAATAAAACAACGAGATTGGGGACATTTCTATTCAACCTGTCAAAGGAATTTAGGTGGGGGAGGTTTAGAAATATTCAGTGTGGTAAACAAACATGATAGTTGAGTGGCAAATGACAATAGTGCTACCTTCCCAATATTTAACTGAAGGAAATAATGGGTTATCGGGACTGTATGGTGTGACAGACAGCCTGACACCTTGCATGTCATTTTAATATTACACTTATCCCATACCCCTGGATATTCCGGAGTAATAAATTAAGGTTTTGTCAATTAATTACAAATCAGGCTAATTACAAATCAATAACATTAGCCAACTCCGAAACACAAAGCGCTGAGCATTGGGATCCAGAAATCACGGACAACTGGCCTCAGTTCCCCTCTCACATCTGGCAGTGCTCTCTGTCTGAACCAGGCGCCATGGAGCGTTTTTGAGAGTGGGGGGGCTGAGCGATCACTCGCCTTGGGGGTAACCGGCGAGGGAATGGAGCAACCTAGTGGAGGGAGGATGTGGGAGGGGGGGTGTCCCCCCTCCCACAGTAGGGACTTTTTGAAATTTGATGTATTAAAATCATGTTTTAGTGCATTGTAGTAGTATGATTTCAATGTTTTTTGTTTGAAGTATTTTTAAGAGGTAACTTTTTAAGGGGTAACTTTTCCCACACAAAGGGTGGTGGGTGTATGGAACAAGCTGCCAGAGGAGGTAGTTGAGGCAAGGACTATCCCAACATTTATGAAACAGTTAGACAGATACATGGATAGGACAGGTTTGGAGGGATATGGACCAAAAGCAGGTAGTGTAGCTGGGACATGTTGGCGTGTGTGGGCAAGTTGCGCCAAAGGGCCTGTTTTCACACTGTATCACTCTATTACTACATTATACCTCCACCATGCATGAATGCTTCAAAATCAAGTGGTCGAGTTTTATTGCCATATACACAAGCATAGAAACATAGAAAATAAGTGCAGGACTTAGCCATTCGACCCTTCGAGCCAGCACAGCCATTCAATATGATCATGGCTGTTCATTTATAATCAGTACCTCTTTCCTGTTTTTTCCCCAAATCCCTTGATTTCACAAACCCCAAGAGCTAAATGTAACCCACTTGAAAACATCCAGTGAATTGGCTTCCACTGCCTTCTGTGGCAGAGAATTACACAGATTCACAACTCTCTGGGTGAAGAAAGTTTGTCCTCATCTCAGTCCTAACTGGCCTACCCTTTATTCTTAAACTGTGACCCCTGATTCTGTAATCCACCAACATCGGGAACATTTTTCCTGCAGTTACAGTTCGTGAAAATCAACCACCCCCATTTGAAGGCCACTATTTTCCACCGTTTCTACCCAGTGCTAGGTACTTCCAGCAGCCACTGGTTACCCTCCAGGATGCACCGAGCCGCAGCCTGAAGGGCCTGTCCCACTTAGGCGATCTTTTGGGCGACTACAAGCGACAGTGGCAACAATTTTTGCTGTCGGAGGTTGACGTAGGTTGTTGCGAGGTGTCGTAGGTGAATGCTAGTAAAACTAGTCCCCGACAGTCGCCAAAAGAGTCGCCTCAGTGGGACAGGCCCATAAGTGCGTGGGAATAGAGTAGATCAGGGGAGCCGCGACCAGCTGCGGCACTCGTCCAGCCCACTCTCCAAGTCACTGATAGACACAAAAAGCCGGAGTAACAGCCAATTTCCTCTCTGTGTCTGTGGACCGACTCCAAGCACCAGAGCACCATTGATCTGCGTCACTGCCCGATACTGCACTCGGCCCTACAGAGCCCTGCTAGCCGCACAGGGTTCAGTTTAGAGATACAGAGCGGAAACAGGCCATTCGGCCCACCGAGTCCGCACCGACCAGCGATCCCCGCACATTAACACTATCCTACACACACTAGGGACAATTTACACTTATACCAAGCCAATTAACCAGACCTTCAGTCTGAAGAAGGGTCTCGACCCGAAACATCACCCATTCCTTCCCTCCAGAGATGCTGCCTGACATAGAAACATAGAAACATAGAAAATAGGTGCAGGAGGATGCCATTCGGCCCTTCGAGCCAGCACCGCCATTCATTGTGATCATGGCTGATCGTCCCCTATCAATAACCCGTGCCTGCCTTCTCCCCATATCCCTTGACTCCACTAGCCCCTAGAGCTCTATCTAACTCTCTCTTAAATCCATCCAGTGATTTGGCCTCCACTGCCCTCTGTGGCAGGAAATTCCATAAATTCACAACTCTCTGGGTGAAAAGGGTTTTTCTCACCTCAGTCTTAAATGACCTCCCCTTTATTCTAAGACTGTGGCCCCTGGTTCTGGACTCGCCCAACATTGCGAACATTTTTCCTGCATCTAGCTTGTCCAGTCCTTTTATAATTTTATATGTTTCTATAAGATAACCCTTCATCCTTCTAAACTCTAGTGAATACAAGCCTAGTCTTTTCAATCTTTCCTCATATGACAGTCCCGCCATCCCAGGGATCAATCTCGTGAACCTACGCTGCACTGCCTCAATCACAAGGATGTCCTTCCTCTAATTAGGAGACCAAAACTGTACACAATACTCCAGATGTGGTCTCACCAGAGCCTTATACATCTGCAGAAGAACCTCTTTACTCCTATACTGAAATCCTCTTGTTATGAAGGCCAACATTCCATTAGCTTTCTTCACTGCCTGCTGTACAAGGACACTCAGGTCTCGCTGTACCTCCCCCTTACCTAACCTAACTCCATTGAGATAATAATCTGCCCCCTTGTTTTTGCCGCCAAAGTGGATAACCTCACATTTATCTATATTATACTGCATCTGCCACGCATCTGCCCACTCACTCAACCTCCTAACATCCTCTTCACAGTTCACTGCCACCCAGCTTTGTGTCATCCGCAATAGTTACTCGCTGAGTTACTCCAGCACTTTGTGTCTATCGGTTTAAACCAGAATCTGCAGTTCCTTCCTACATGTGTACCTGTCCAAATGCCGTTTAAATGTCATTTTGGTAATTTCAAGTGTTGAATGAAGACAAGAGTGTTTAGTTGTCGCATGCAGCGACATCAGAACAATGACATTCTCAGTTGCTGCACCTTAACAGGCAGGTTAAAGCAACAACACACAGGACTCTTGCACTGCTCCATGGCCGGAGCTGCAGCGAGCGACTCGCCAGCCCGGCAAGCACTCGCCAGTCCAGCAAACACTCGCCAGCCCTGGCTTCCCATCCGCAACTGCCCCCGCCGCTGCTTCTGCTCCCATCCCTCCCTCAGACCCGGCTCTCCAACACCCGCAGCCCATGCAGTTGATATGCGTTTTGAAATTCTCGTTCATCACAGAATTTCTCACGACAGAGCGTGAGAAATTTGTGATCAGCGTGAGAGCGTGAGAATTTGTCAAAATGTATGAGTCTCACGCTCAAAGCGTAAGAGTTGGCAGCCCTGGTTTTGCCTTATTCTTCTTTGTGTTGTTAATGTGTGCCCGCGAGAAAAAAAAATAGCACAGAGGAAGCATTTTTGAAAATTTCAGGAAATACCATCAAATTCCAGGAAATTTGGGATTCTATTTAAGGAAATTTTTTTTGTGGTGGGAAAGCATTGGCGCATTGATTACTGCGAATTGTTTATCCCGGAACCGAGAAGGATTAAGCAATGTGATACAAGCGTTTAAAAGGGACTAACAAAGTTGGCACAGGCATTGCGGGTCAAAGAACGTGTTCCTGTGCTGTGCTATTCAATGTTCTGAAGACTTTGTTCCCACCAAAGACCCTCCGCTCTATGATGACCCTCCCACTGCTGCACGGATCAGGAACCACAGGACTCTGATTTGAGGTGAATGGCAAACAAACTATAAAGGATATGAAGAAAAGTTTTCATGCAGTGAGTGGTTAGGCTCTCGGAAGCCTGAAAGGGTAAAATGAGCAAACTTAACTGTAACTTTTATATTAAAATTCCAAGTCTACATGACAGTAAAAGCTGCAGGGTCACGGTGGTGCAACGGTAGAGTTGCTGCTTAAGCGAATGCAGCGCCGGAGTTCGGGTGCGGGTGCTGTCTGCACGCAGTTTATAAGTTCTCCCCGTGATCTGCGTGGGTTTTCTCCAAGATCTTCGGTTTCCTCCCACACACCAAAGACGTACAGGTTTGTAGGTTAATTGGCTTAGTAAATGTAAAACCTGTTCCTAGTGGGTGCAGGATAGTGTTAATGTGCGGGGATCGTTGGTCGGCGCGGACCCGGTGGGCGGAAGGGCCTGTTTCCGCGCTCTATCTCTAAACTAAACTAAACTAAACTGGATTGATGAACCAAACAGCCTCCTGCTCTAGCATGAAATTTCTGGAATCTTCTTTGTTAATGACATTTGACAGATCGTCAGCATTTATGTCACTCTGGGAGCTAATGTTGTGATTGGATATTTGAGCAGAGGAATCGCGAGTAGAACCAGGTAAAAATATATTAGAATTGTTAGACACAAAAAAACTCTCCAGACAGCATCTCTGGAGGAAAGAAATAGGTGACGCTTCAGATCGAGACCCTTCTTCGGACTTTATTAGTTGTTAGTTCATATGTTAAATTGCTAGTTTATTTGTTTATTAGATATCTGCATCAGGGACAAGCCCACTGGCCTTAAAGCTGGTGAACCACCTCCATACATTGCTGCAGTCCTTCAGGTCATAGTCATACCCAGCATGGAGACAGGCCCTTCGGCCCAACTTCCCCATGCCGACCAATATGCCCAATCTATACTAGTCCCCCCAGCCTGTGTTTGGCCCATATCCCTGTAAACCTATTCTATCCATGCATCTGCCTAAATGCTGCTTAAACATTGCGATCGTACCTGTCTCAACTACCTCCTCTTGCAGCTTGTTGGGGGAAAAAAAGTTGTCTCTCAGGTTCCTATTAAATGGTTTCCACCCCACCTTAAACTTATTTACTCTGGTTCTCGATTCCCCTTTTCTCGGCAAAACACCATGCATTCTCATGATTTATTCATCTCCTGATTTTGTACACCGCTATAAGATTACCCCTCATCCACCTGCGCGCCAACAAATAATAGCTCAGGCCCTCGAGTCCTGGCTATATTCCCGGAAATCTTCTCAAGAACCCTTTCTTGCTTGACAACATCTTTCCCATGACATAGTGACCAAAACCGAACACGATACTCTAAATGTGACCTCACCAACGTCTTATACAGCTGTGCCAAGCCCTTACAACCTCTATACTCGATACACTGATTGATAAAGGCCAATGTGCTGAAAGTCTTCTGATAGCCCTATTTACCTGTGATGCCACTTTCAAGATGCTGTGTGAGGCCTGACCTGCAGGGAACCTCCAAGTTGTGTTTGCATACTCTTGCTGCACTGGTCCTTCTGATTAAATTTCCAATTTATATTGTTTGTTTAACAATTTATGTAATTTCCAAACAGGGTTTGTACATCTATTTGATTCAAAATGGGATTTTCTCAATGGAACACCAGCGTATTAGTCACGTGTGCTCTTGGTATCATCATCACTCTTTCGTGTTCAGTTACTTATGGGGCTAACATACTGGTCGTCCCATTTGATGGAAGCCACTGGGTCAACATGAGGGTTCTAGTGAAAGAACTGAGACGCCATGAACACAATATTACTGTAATTCATTCATCAACATCCTGGTATATCAAGAAGGAACCAGAGCTTTATCAGTCCCTGGTCATCGAGTCACATGGAAGTAAAGGGTTAATAGAAGATGCTAATGGCATACAAACTTTGATAGAAAACGCATTGGCCATCTCCAACGCCAACATCCCACTATGGACTTTTCTCCGGCTTCAATTTCAGCTAACGATGTTCTTGCATGAGGGCCATCTTTGGTTGAGGCGTTTCACCATCTCAATTTTTGAGAACGAGGCATTGCTGGAGCAAATTGCAAATGCAAACTTTGACTTGATACTTGCAGATCCGGTTGTTTGTGCAGGCCCAATGCTTGCTTATTATTTCAACGTCCCATTGGTGTACAACGTCCGATGGATGACTGCTGAAGATGCTCATTTCTTTGCTGCCCCATCTCCACCCTCCTATGTCCCAGTCTTCAGATCACAATTAACAGACAAAATGAGTTTTCTTCAACGAATTCATAATGTCCTGCAACATTTCCTTCAGTTTGGTATTTCCGAGTTTGTGATTAATCCCTTGTACGATGATTTGTGCCAGCAATACCTCGGCAGAGACATTGACATCAAGATGGTTCTCCTAAGGGCAGATGTGTGGTTGATGAGAATAGACTTTGTACTTGACTTTCCGAGACCTACAATGCCAAACTTTGTGTACATCGGAGGTTTCCAATGTCAACCACCTAAACCGCTGGATGAAGAGCTACAAACATTTGTTGACAGCTCTGGGGAGCATGGTATTGTTGTGATGTCACTGGGTACTCTTATAGACACATTATCATTGGATCTTACTATGAAAATCGCTGAAGCCCTTGCCCAAATACCCCAAAAGGTCATTTGGAGACACAATGGAGACATCCCTCCCAATACTGGAAATAACACCCGCATAGCAAAATGGATTCCTCAGAATGACCTACTGGGCCATGCGAAGACTCGAGCCTTCATTTCCCATGGTGGCACCAATGGACTGTATGAAGCGATCTATCATGGGGTGCCGGTGGTTGGCCTACCATTGTTTTATGACCAGTTTGATAATATGGTCAGACTTGAAACTAGAGGAGCAGCAATGGTGGTCAATGTTGCATTTCTCCAGTCATCAGATCTAGTGTGGGCTCTTAATGAAGTCATAAATAACTCCACTTATCGAGAAAACATGCAGAAACTCACTCTTCTCTACAGGGATCAGCCAGAGACCCCAATGGACAGAGCCATTTTCTGGATTGAGTACACTGCCCGACACAAAGGTGCAGCACAATTTCGCTCCGAATCTTACAAACTTCCATGGTACGTTTATTACTCTGTGGATGTAATAATTTTCCTAGGAACAATAACACTAATTATTGTATTACTCATAGTTTTCACAATGAAGAAACTGTTTGTTCTACTGAAGAGAAAAGAAAAAGTTCAGTAAGACTGGTCAATCTGTGGGAATGGATGCTGAGGAAGTGTAACAGTAAGCTTCTTGTATTAATGAAAGATCTGAACACATTAAAGATTAAACATTTGGATCCCATTTGACTTGTCTTACAGCTACACCACCTGGCTTTCTATGAAGTCACCTTCTTTATCTTCAAATAAACATTGAGTTCTTTCATAGCCAAGTAGCACCCAAGCAGCACTGTCTTTCGCTCTGACTCTCTAGTGCTCAACAGATCACAAGAGCACCACCTGATGGATCCATTCCACACAAAAGTTGTAGATACTGGCATGAACATCACATTTACCCAATGTAATTAAAAAACCCATCAGCACTTCCTGTCCATGCAGAAATAACACAATGGAAGGGGAATGAGTAAGAGAATGACATGTCACACGGATATTACAATTCTAAAGTGACCACTTTGGATTGACAAAAACCTAACCAGACCAGCTGCATAAACAGTGGGACTACACAGGCAATTGGAGCCTGTGTATCCTGCATTAACGGACTTGCCTTCAGCTTCAAAAACTTCCCATCAACTGACAAGAACAAGTCAATAGCTGGATTCCACTTGATCCAATGCAAAACAGTCTGCTTGACCATCAACTCAACCACCATCTTAAACACACATTCCCTTCACCACTCGTGAATTGAGATTTTGGTATATACCATCTGCATGAAACACTGAATTACATCGCCAAGGCTCAACAACATCTTCCACACTGCTGCCAATTAGAAGGTCATGCACAGAGGCAGATGCAAATACCACCAACTTAGAACTTTAGAATTCTGGTTACCCGTTGCAAAGTGCTTTCCCACTGATATTGAAAACACTCTCAACCGCATTTCCCAATAGTAACGTCGCCAGCATCCTCTTTAACAGTAAATGTATATTTTAACCAATGATTCCATCCCATTTGTTGTAAAGTCCCATAAGGATGTGTTCTCAGTCATGCTATTCTCCCTATACACTCATGATTGTGTGGTTACATTTGCACTAACTCCAAATACAAGTTTACAGATGCCACCACTGTGGTGGGTCAGATCTGGAACAATGATGGCACAGGAAGGAGATAGAGAGCTTAGTGACATGCTGTCAGACTGCAACCTCTTCACTCAATGTCAGTAAGAAGAAGGAATTAGCATTAGATTTCAAGAAGCATGGTGGGATACATGGCCCAATCAACAACAATGGTGCCAAAGTGGAAATGGGTAGAGTTTCCAGATCCTAGGACAAATAATACCAACGATCTATCCTGAGCCAAACACATTGAAGCTACGTACAAAAAAGCACACCAACACCTCTTCTTCCTCAGGAGACTAAGGAAATACATGTCTCCAAAGACTTACAAACATCTAGAGATGCACTGTAGAGGGCATACTGTCAAGTTGCTTCATGTTGGCTTGGGAACAGCTCTGCCCAAGACCGCAAGAAATTACAGACGTGTGGAGGTAGCGCAGTCCAACAAAGACAAGACTCCCCACCATTGACTACATCTATACCTCACACTGATTCAGGAATGTAGCTAACCAAATCAAAGATGTGTCCAAGCCCTGTCATTCCTCCTCCCTGTTCCTGTCCAGCAGAACGTACAGAAGCTTGAATACACACACAACCAATATACAGTAGGTGCAGGAGTAGGCCCTTCGGCCCTTCGAGCCAGCACCGCCATTCAATGTGATAATGGCCGATCATCCCCAATCAGTATCCCATTCCTGCCCTGACTCCGCTATCTTTAAGAGCCCTATCTAGCTCTCTCAGACTCAGGAAAAGCTATTCCCCAATGTTATCAGACTTCTAAAAGGGTTCTTCCATAATTTAGGGTGTAGTCCCGATATTCCAAACTACCACGTTGCGGACATTGGACTTTTTCTCTGAAACTATTACACTACAATGCTGAGAAACTATATTCTGCACTTAAAGTCATACATATTAAGAAAACATGCAGAAACCCTCTTCTCCACAAGGATCAGCCAGTCCCCAATGGGACTATTTTCTGGATTGAGTACACTGTCTGATACAGCTTCACGTTTTGTATTTGAGTTTGGCTTGATTATACTCATGCATAGTATTACCTGAATTGATACGATAGCTTGCAAACCAAAGCTTGTTACTGTACTTTGTAGGTCACACTAATAAACATAAATCTAATGAGAAGGTATGTCATCAAAACCAGTTTGTTGATTAATCAAAGGTTATTGAAGTCAAGCAAGAAATAATTGCAATTGGATGTAATCATTTCTAATTGAAGCTTCTGAAGTTAAAGGGGCAGTAGCAGTGCAGATACGAAGTGGCATCTGACCAGCGACTCAACCAAAAACACTGGGACTGTTATTTGATGCAATGGCTCCCTCTCCTGGACCAAGCACACAACCCACCAGAGGATAGGTTTTCTCTTGTAAATTATTGCATGATTCACACACTTCAGAGGTCATTGGCTATTAAAGATATGTGCTTGTTCATTCTAATCAGCAAATACAAAATCCCTGACTTGATATTTTTTAAATTATTACCCCATACCCTGTGAATAAGTTGATAGACAGTATAGAGTGCACTTTAATCTGTGTGTAACCTGTGCCTTTGGAATAATTGATGGGAAAGTGCAGAGTGAGCTTCATTCTGTCTCACCTAATACAAAAAGAGGTGGATTAGCAAGTTGTGGGAAATACATAACGTCCGCAGAAGGATATAAATAGCTTGAGAGGTGAGAGATTGGCAGTCAGAATATGATGTGTGAAAAATGTGCCCACAGATCCCCTTTAAACCTTTTTCCTCTCACCTTAAACATTTTAGACACTCATACCGTGGGATGTACACTCTGGCTGTCTACCCTATCTGTGCTTTGTATACGTTCATATATCAGATCAGCCTCTTACGTTAGGGGAAACAAGCCCAGCCGATCGGTTCCTGCCCCATTATTCAAGCCCTTCATGTCAAGCAACATCCTGGTGAGATCCATATGAACGCTTATTGGTTGGCAAGGAAATGTAGGGCTGAAGGGCCTGTTTCCATGCTGTATGACTGGAATGTATAGCTCTGAAATCAGTCATGTTTCATTATCACACGGCCGTTTCCAGTCTGACTGCATCCGGACCCAGCGCAATACCCTCTCTCCATACACCTCGTCGCATTCTAAACCACAAGTCATTTATACAAATTAGCACATGAACATTTAGTCATAGAGCTGACTGCCTAGAGGTGCTCAGAACCACCACTGTTTCAAAGGTCTTTAATGATGAACACTGTTTTAAAACATATCTATCTATCTATATACTTTCAAAACTCTGTGTGTGTGTATGTGGGTGTATGTCATTTTGCCTTTGAAACGTATCTCCTCGAAAACCAGACACAAAAACACAGAGATTTTTACAATTTCGGTAGGGATTTAACTTATGATTTCATAAATGGACTTCTCTCTAAATCCGGTCAATTATTTCCCCAGATTTTGAATAACGTTGTTGACAAAACTCACTTTTTAAAATATAATCGCCGCTTGCCAGCTGCTGAAATCACAATGCCCACATGCCCACCAATCCAGGGCCACCTGCCTCCTGGAACCGCCCCCCCACAGCTGTGGATTAAAGGCGCAGAAAGATCGAGAAAGTTCTGCAGAACAAAGATTCTACAGCTCCGTTCCGCTATAGGATCTTTGTTCTGCAGATCTCGGGGCAGCGGCGCCTCACGCGCTGAACCTTCTCCTCACTGTCGGCGCAACTCGTGAAGCCCCGCCCGCCTGTGCGCTCATTCCAGCTGCGGGTTTCCAGAGTCAGAAGCCGCTTCTCTCCTCATTTGGCAGCTCACTCACTCGCCCGGATCACACCCACTCCCACCCTCTTCTCACCTCCTCCCCTCCCATTCCTCCCTCTCTCCCCTCTTCTCTCTACCAAAGATCCTATACCGCTAGAGGATCTTTGCTCTCTACCCGTCACAGGGGACGATCGTCTGTCCCCCCCACCCCGGCCCGGCTGTCACGCTGGCGGAAGCCACGATCGGCTGGTCCCCCCGCTGCTTTTCACCGTCCTCAGATCGCTCCGTGCCTCGCTCGGGCTGCCGCCCCGCCCCTCTCTCTCTCTCTCTCTCTCTCTCTCCCCCCCTCTCTCTCTCTCTCTCTCTCTCTCTCTCTCTCTCCCCTCTTTCTCTCCCCCTCTCTCTCTCTCTCCCTCCCTCTCTTCCCACCTCTCATCTCTCTCCCTCCCCCCTCTCCCTCTCCCCTCTCTCTCCCGCTCTCCTCGCTCTGTCTCCCCCCCATCTCTCTCTCTCCCCCTCCCTCTCTCCCCTCCCTCCCTCTCTCTCTCCCCCTCCCTCTCTCACTCCACATTCCTCTCCCCAACCTCCTGCCCTCCCCACCCACCCTCCCCTAAACCCCCTTCCCCCTCCACCTCTTCCCCCTCCACCCCTTCCCCTACCCCCTTCCCTCCACCTCCCCCTCCCTTCCCCCCACCTCTCCCCCTCTCTACCCACCCCCTCTCCCCCTTCCCTTCCTCCCTCACAGCCTCCCTTTCCCCGCTCTCTCCTCCCCTCTCTCTCCTCCCATCTCCTGCTCCCCACCTCCCCTACCCCCCCACCCCCCCCCTCACCCACCCTCCCTCTCCTCCTCCCCTCCACCCCCCCATCTCCCTCTGTCTCTTGCCCTTCTCTCTCTGTTTCTCCCCATCCTCGCTCTGCCCTCGCTCTCTACCCCCCTCCCCTCCCTCTCTAGATGCGCCTGCGAGTTGGGGGCTATGCGTCAGTGGATAGGGCGGTTATGGGGTAAAAGGAGCAAATTAATAATATTAATATAATATCAAGGGGTTAGTTAGTGTGTGTGACGCTGCATGCAGCCCCCCCCCCCCGCAACCACACATTGGGGGAACAGACCCAACGGGTCTGCACTTGGTCTAGTAACATATAATAATCAACCGCTAGCTCCCTCTGCAGCATTAATGTATGAGCTTTAATGGTTGGTCACGTTAAATATAAAAATCATCATCATCTGCACACATTGTCACCTTACTCAATCGTACAATGCAAAGAAGCCGTTGATATTTAGGCTGGTGTTTTATTGCTGTAGTTTGGATCACTGAACATTTCAGAAGTCAATACCCTGACCAATGAGGGCAATTGTGCTAAATACTTTTACCACCTTATCTATCTGTGTCACCACCTTCAGGGTACCGTGAAATGATCTCACTAACATGATGTTAACTGGTCGAGGAGTCTAAAGCCAGAGTTCAATGACTGAAAATAAGACTGAATGCAAGGAGAGATTTCTTCAGCCAAAGGAAATTTTGTATTCTGGAGGGCTGTGGAGGCTCAG
>CM075978.1:173952065-173990765 GCA_038087875.1 Malacoraja senta
GTCCGGATGCAGTCAGACTGGAAACGGCCGTGTGATAATGAAACATGACTGATTACAGAGCTATACATTCCAGTCATACAGCATGGAAACAGGCCCTTCAGCCCAACATTTCCTTGCCAACCAATAAGCGTTCATATGGATCTCACCAGGATGTTGCTTGACATGAAGGGCTTGAATAATGGGGCAGGAAACGATCGGCTGGGCTTGTTTCCCCTAACGTAAGAGGCTGAGGGATGATCTGATATATGAACGTATGCAAAGCACAGATAGGGTAGACAGCCAGAGTGTACTTCCCACGGTGTGAGTGTCTAAAATGAGAGGATCAGAGAGTTCGTTGTGTCAGTACGCTGGAACTACGATGGAGAACGGAGACACAAGAGGCTGCAGATACTGAAGGCTTCAGGAAAACACGCAATGCTGGTGGAGCTCAGCGTGTCGGAGCGAATCTGTGGAGGGAATGTTTCTGGTCGGGACCCTTCTTCAGACTAATGGAGAATGGGGTGGGAAGGACAGAGTGAAGCCACACACAAACTGGAGAAACAGCACCTCATATTCCTTTAGGGAAGCTTATAACCTAACGCTATGAACAATGAATTCTCCAATTTCAAAACCCCACCACCCCCAATTCAGTTCCCTACGTTTACCCCCTTGCTGCTGCACACACATTTTTACCCGTTCCTTTCCCCTCCTCCATACACACAGTGCCCTCCATAATGTTTGGGACAAGACCCATCATTTATTTATTTGCCTCTGTGCTCCATAATTTGAGATTTGTAATAGAAAAAAATCACATGTGGTTAAAGTGCACATTGTCAGATTTTATTAAAGGACGTTTTTATACATTTTGCTTTCACCATGTAGAAATTACAGCTGTGTTTATACAAAGTCCCCCCCCCCCCCCCCCCCCACCACCATTTCAGGGCACTGTAATGTTTGGGACACGTGGCTTCTCATGCGTTTGTAATTGCTCAGGTGTGTTTAACTGCCTCCTTAATGCAAGTATAAGAGAGCTCTCAGCACCTAGTCTTTCCCCCCCAGTCTTTCCATTACCTTTGGAAACTTTTATTGCTGTTTATCAACATGAGGACCAAAGTTGTGCCAATGAAAGTCAAAGAAGCCATTATGAGACAGAGAAACAAGAATAAAACTATTAGAGACATCAGCCAAATCTTAGGCTTACCAAAAGCAACTGTTTAGAACACCATTAAGAAGAGAGCACTGGCGAGCATACTAATCGCAATGGGACTGGCAGGCCCCTTTTTCGGGTGCCCGTCAGGAGTCTCGCAGCGGCGTTTTGGACCAGTTGCAGGCGGGACAGGGAAGACTGGCTCATGCCAGTGTAAAGGGAGTTGCAGTAATCGAGGCGCGAGGAGATACATGTGTGGATGATCTTTTCGAGGTCATCAAACTAGAGGAATTGTTTTATTTTAGCTATCGTCTGAAGCTGGAAGAAGCTAGCTTTTACCACGGCATTGACTTGTTTGTCAAATTTTAATGCTGAGTCAAAGATCACGCCAAGGTTTTTGATGTGAGGTTTGAGTAATGGGGTAAGGCTTCCAAGGCTGCCTGCTATCATTTTGATTGAGTCTGAGGGCCGAGAAGGATGACCTCAGACTTACTCTCGTTTAGTTGGAGGAAGTTCTGGGCCACCCAACACTTTATATCCTCGAGGCAGTGGATAAGGTTAAGTAGATTTGATCGTTTTGGGGCTTCAGGGGGATATAGAGTTGTGTATCGTCTGCATAGCAATGCAAGGAAATGCATGCCTTTGAATGATTTGGCCTAAGGGGTGCATATACAGGGAGAAAAGAATGGGGCCAAGGATGGAACCTTGTGGAGCCCCGCAGCAGAGGCTAGCTGGGGAGGAGAAAGAGTTGCCTATGTTAGTAGAGAAACTCCTATCTTTGAGGTAGGAGATGATCCAACTCGGGGCAGTGCCACCAATAACAACCCCGTACTGGAGACGGTCAATTAGGATGCTGTGGTCGACAGTATCAAATGCTGCGCTGAGGTCGAGAAGGAGCAGGATTGCACAGTCGCGGAGTCAACGGTGAGCTGTAGGTCATTATGTAGCTTCAACAAGGCAGACTCTGTGCTGTGGTGGGCCCTGAAACCTGATTGGAAAGTTTCCAAGATAGTATTTTGGTGAAGGTAGGCATAAGTTGACTTAAAATTCCCATTTCAAGGGCTTTTGAAAGGAAAGGCAGTTTTGAAATAGGTCTGTAGTTGATGTCTGATATGAATGAACTCAACCACTGAGCCTCCACAGCCCTCCAGAATAATAAATTTCATTTGGCTGAAGAAATCTCTCCTTGCATTCAGTCTTATTTTCAGTCTTTGAACTCTGGCTTTAGACTCCTCGACCAGTTAACATCATGTTAGTGAGATCACTTCTCGGTACCCTGAAGGTGGTGACAGAGATAGATAAGGTGGTAAAAGTATTTAGCACAATTGCCCTCATTGGTCAGGGTATTGACTTCTGAAATGTTCAGTCATCCGAACTACAGCAATAGAACACCAGCCTAAATATCAACGGCTTTCTTTGCATTGTACGATTGAGTAAGGTGAGAATGTGTGCAGATGATGACGATTTTTATATATATATATATATATTTTAAACCATTAAAGCTCATACATTAATGCTGCAGAGGGAGCTAGCGGATTGATTATTATATGTTACTAGACCAAGTGCAGACCCGTTGGGTCTGTTCCCCCAACGTGTGGTTGCGGGGGACGGGGAGGCCGCATGCAGCGTCACACACACTAACTACCCCCTTGATATTATATTAATATTATTAATTTGCCCCTTTTACCTCTTAACCGCCCTATCCACTGACGCATAGCCCCCAACTCGCAGGCACATCTAGAGAGGGAGGGGAGGGGGTAGAGAGTGAGGGCAAAGCGAGAATGGGGAGAAACAGAGACAAAAGGGCAAGAGACAGAGGGAGAGGGGGTGGAGGGGAGGTGGGGAGGGTGGGTGGGGGAGGAGGGGAGCAAGAGATGGGAGGAGAGAGAGGGGAGGAGAGAGATGGGGAAAGGGGGGCTGAGAGGGGGGAAGGGAAGGGGGAAGAGGGGGTGGGAAGGGTGGGAGAGGTGGGGGAGGGGGTGGTGGAGGGAAGGGGTGGAGGGAAGGGTGTGGAGGGGAAAGGGGGTTTAGGGGAGGGAGGGTGGGGGAGGGCAGGAGGTTGGGGAGAGGTAGGGGGAGGAGAGAGAGGGAGGGGGAGAGAGAGGAAGGGGGAGAGAGAGAGGGAGGGGGAGAGAGAGCGAGGAGAGAGGGAGAGAGAGAGAGGAGAGGTGGGAAGAGAGGGAGGGGGGAGAGAGAGAGAGGGGGAGAGAGAGAGGGAGGGAGAGAGAGAGAGAGAGAGAGTGAGAGAGAGAGAGAGAGAGAGAGAGAGAGAGAGAGAGGGAGGAGAGGGGCGGGGCGGCAGCCCGAGCGAGGCACGGAGCGATCTGAGGACGGTGAAAAGCAGCGGGGGGACCAGCCGATCGTGACTTCCACCAGCGTGACAGTAGGGCCGGGCCGGGCTGGGGGGGGGGGGGGGGGACAGACGATCGTCCCCTGTGACGGGTAGAGAGCAAAGATCCTCTAGCGGTATAGGATCTTTGGTAGAGAGAAGAGGGGAGAGAGGGAGGAAGGGGAGCGGAGGAGGTGAGAAGAGGAGGTGAGAAGAGGAGGGGGGGGAGGGGGTGGGGGGAAGCCGGGTGAGTGAGTTGGCTGCCAAATGAGGAGAGAGAGAGAAGCGGCTTCTGACTCTGGAAACCCACAGCTGGAATGAGCGCACAGGCGGGCTGCGCCGACAGTGAGGAGAAGGTTCAGCGCGTGAGGTGCCGCTGCCCCGAGATCTGCAGAACAAAGATCCTATAGCGGAACGGAGCTGCAGAATCTTTGTTCTGCAGAACTCTCTCGATCTTTCTGCGCCTTTAATCCACAGCGGTGGGGGGGGGGGGGGGGGGGGCAGGAGGCAGGTGGGCCTGGATTGGTGGGCATGTGGGCATTGTGATGTCAGCAGCTGGCAAGCGGCGATAATATTTAAATGAGGTGAGTTTTGTGAACAACATTCAAAATCTGGGGAAATAATTGACCGAATTTAGAGAGGTGCATTTATGAAATCATAAGTTAAATCACTACCGAAATTGTAAAAATCTGTGTTTTTGTGTCTGATTTTCGAGGAGATTCGTTTCAAAGGCAAAATGACATACACCCCCCCCCCCCCCCCCCACACACACACACACACACACACACACAGAGTTTTAAAAGTATATAGATAGATAGATATGTTTTAAAACAGTGTTCATCATTAAAGACCTTTGAAACAGTGGTGGCTCTGAGCATCTCTAGGCAGTCAGCTCTATGACTAAATGTTCATGTGCTAATTTGTATAAATGACTTGTGGTTTAGAATGCGACGAGGTGTATGGAGAGAGGGTATTGCGCTGGGTCCCGGATGCAGTCAGACTGGAAACGGCCGTGTGATAATGAAACATGAATGATTTCAGAGCTATACATTCCAGTCATACAGCATGGAAACAGGCCCTTCAGCCCAACATTTCCTTGCCAAACCAATAAGCGTTCATATGGATCTCACCAGGATGTTGCTTGACATGAAGGGCTTGAATAATGGGGCAGGAAACGATCGGCTGGGCTTGTTTCCCCTAACGTAAGAGGCTGAGGGATGATCTGATATATGAACGTATGCAAAGCACAGATAGGGTAGACAGCCAGAGTGTACTTCCCACGGTATGAGTGTCTAAAATGAGAGGGAACATGTTTAATGTGAGAGGGAAAAGGTTTAAAGGGGATATGTGGGCACATTTTCACACATCATATTCCGACTGCCAATCTCTCACCTCTCAAGCTATTTTTATCCTTCTGCGGACGTTATGTATTTCCCACAACTTGCTAATCCACCTCTTTTTGTATTAGGTGAGACAGAATGAAGCTCACTCTGCACTTTCCCATCAATTATTCCAAAGGCACAGGTTACACACAGATTAAAGTGCACTCTATACTGTCTATCAACCTATTCACAGGGTATGGGGTAATAATTTTAAAAATATCAAGTCAGGGATTTTGTATTTGCTGATTAGAATGAACAAGCACACATCTTTAATAGCCAATGACCTCTGAAGTGTGTGAATCATGCAATAATTTACAAGAGAAAACTTATCCTCTGGTGGGTTGTGTGCTTGGTCCAGGAGAGGGAGCCATTGCATCAAATAACAGTCCCAGTGTTTTTGGTTGAGTCGCTGGTCAGATGCCACTTCGTATCTGCACTGCCCCTTTAACTTCAGAAAGCTTCAATTAGAAATGATTACATCCAATTGCAATTATTTCTTGCTTGACTTCAATAGCCTTTGATTAATCAACAGACTGGTTTTGATGACATACCTTCTCATTAGATTTATGTTTATTAGTGTGACCTACAAAGTACAGTAACAAGCTTTGGTTTGCATGCTATCGTATCAATTCAGGTAATACTATGCATGAGTATAATCAAGCCAAACGCAAATACAAAACGTGAAGCTGTATCAGACAGTGTACTCAATCCAGAAAATAGTCCCATTGGGACTGGCTGATCCTTGTGGAGAAGAGGGATTCTGCATGTTTTCTTAATATGTATGACTTTGTTAAGTGCAGAATATAGTTTCTCAGCATTGTAGTGTAATAGTTTCAGAGAAAAAAGTCCAATGTCCGCAACGTGGTAGTTTGGAATATCGGGACTACACCCTAAATTATGGAAGAACCCTTTTAGAAGTCTGATAACATTGGGGAATAGCTTTTCCTGAGTCTGAGAGAGCTAGGTAGGGCTCTTAAAGATAGCGGAGTCAGGGGATATGGGGAGAAGGCAGGAATGGGATACTGATTGGGGATGATCGGCCATTATCACATTGAATGGCGGTGCTGGCTCGAAGGGCTTGAAGGGCCTACTCCTGCACCTACTGTATATTGGTTGTGTGTGTATTCAAGCTTCCTGTACATTCTGCTGGACAGGAACAGGGAGAAGGAGGAATGACAGGGCTTGGACACATCTTTGATTTGGTTAGCTACATTCCTGAATCAGTGTGAGGTGTAGATGTAGTCAATGGTTGGGAGTTTGGTCTTTGTTGGACTGCGCTACCTCCACACGTCTGTAATTTCTTGCGGTCTTGGGCAGAGCTGTTCCCAAGCCAACATGAAGCAACTTGACAGTATTCCCTCTACAGTGCATCTGTAGATGCTTGTAAGTCTTTGGAGACATGTATTTCCTTAGTCTCCTGAGGAAGAAGAGGTGTTGGTGTGCTTTTTTGTACGTATCTTCAATGTGTTTGGCTCAGGATAGATCGTTGGTATTATTTGTCCTAGGATCTGGAAACTCTACCCATTTCCACTTTGGCACCATTGTTGTTGATTGGGCCATGTATCCCACCATGCTTCTTGAAATCTAATGCTAGTTCCTTCTTCTTGCTGACATTGAGTGAAGAGGTTGCAGTCTGACAGCATGTCACTAAGCTCCCTATCTCCTTCCTGTGCAATCATTGTTCCAGATCTGACCCACCACAGTGGTGGCATCTGTAAACTTGTATTTGGAGTTAGTGTAAATTTAACCACACAATCATGAGTGTATAGGGAGAATAGCATGACTGAGAACACATCCTTATGGGACTTTACAACAAATGGGATGGAATCATTGGTTAAAATATACATTTACTGTTAAAGAGGATGCTGGCGACGTTACATCTATTGGGAAATGCGGTTGAGAGTGTTTTCAATATCAGTGGGAAAGCACTTTGCAACGGGTAACCAGAATTCTAAAGTTCTAAGTTGGTGGTATTTGCATCTGCCTCTGTGCATGGCCTTCTAATTGGCAGCCGTGTGGAAGATGTTGTTGACGAGCCTTGGCGATGTAATTCAGTGTTTCATGCAGATGGTATATACCAAAATCTCAATTCACGAGTGGTGAAGGGAATGTGTGTTTAAGATGGTGGTTGAGTTGATGGTCAAGCAGACTGTTTGCATTGGATCAAGTGGAATCCAGCTATTGACTTGTTCTTGTCAGTTGATGGGAAGTTTTTGAAGCTGAAGGCAAGTCCGTTAATGCAGGATACACAGGCTCCAATTGCCTGTGTAGTCCCACTGTTTATGCAGCTGGTCTGGTTAGGTTTTTGTCAATCCAAAGTGGTCACTTTAGAATTGTAATATCCGTGTGACATGTCATTCTCTTACTCATTCCCCTTCCATTGTGTTATTTCTGCATGGACAGGAAGTGCTGATGGGTTTTTAAAATGGTGCCACATTGGGTAAATGTGATGTTTATGCCAGTATCCACAACTTTTGTGTGGAATGGATCCATCAGGTGGTGCTCTTGTGATCTGTTGAGCACTAGAGAGTCAGAGCGAAAGACAGTGCTGCTTGGGTGCTACTTGGCTATGAAAGAATTGAGGATAAAGAAGGTGACTTTATAGAAAGGCAGGTAGCTGTAAGACAAGTCAAATGGGATCCAAATGTTTAATCTTTAATGTGTTCAGATCTTTCATTAATACAAGAAGCTTACTGTTACACTTCCTCAGCACAGATTGACCAGTCTTACTGAACTTTTTCTTTTCTCTTCAGTAGATCAAACAGTTTCTTCATTGTGAAAACTATGAGTAATACAATAATTAGTGTTATTGTTCCTAGGAAAATTATTACATCCACAGAGTAATAAACGTACCATGGAAGTTTGTAAGATTCGGAGCGAAATTGTGCTGCGCCTTTGTGTCGGGCAGTGTACTCAATCCAGAAAATGGCTCTGTCCATTGGGGTCTCTGGCTGATCCCTGTGGAGAAGAGAGAGTTTCTGCATGTTTTCTCGATAAGTGGAGTTATTTATGACTTCATTAAGTGCCCACACTAGATCTGATGACTGGAGAAATGCAACATTGACCACCTTTGCTGCTCCTCTAGTTTCAAGTCTGACCATATTATCAAACTGGTCATAAAACAATGGTAGGCCAACCACTGGCACCCCATGATAGATTGCTTCATACAGTCCATTGGTGCCACCATGGGAAATGAAGGCTCGAGTCTTGGCATGGCCCAGTAGGTCATTCTGAGGAATCCATTTTGCTATGAGGGTGTTATTTCCAATATTGGGAGGGATGTCTCCATTGTGTCTCCAAATGACCTTTTGGGGTATTTGGGCAAGGGCTTCAGCGATTTTCATAGTAAGATCCAATGATAATGTGTCTATAAGAGTACCCAGTGACATCACAACAATACCATGCTCCCCAGAGCTGTCAACAAACGTTTGTAGCTCTTCATCCAGCGGTTTAGGTGGTTGACATTGGAAACCTCCGATGTACACAAAGTTTGGCATTGTAGGTCTCGGAAAGTCAAGTACAAAGTCTATTCTCATCAACCACACATCTGCCCTTAGGAGAACCATCTTGATGTCAATGTCTCTGCCGAGGTATTGCTGGCACATATCATCGTACAAGGGATTAATCACAAACTCGGAAATACCAAACTGAAGGAAATGTTGCAGGACATTATGAATTCGTTGAAGAAAACTCATTTTGTCTGTTAATTGTGATCTGAAGACTGGGACATAGGAGGGTGGAGATGGGGCAGCAAAGAAATGAGCATCTCCAACAGTCATCCATCGGACATTGTACACCAATGGGATGTTGAAATAATAAGCAAGCATTGGACCTGCATAAATAATTGGATCTGCAAGTATCAAGTCAAAGTTTGCATCTGCAATTTGCTCCAGCAATGCCTCGTTCTCAAAAATTGAGATGGTGAAACGCCTCACCCAAAGATGGCCCTCATGCAAGAACATCGTTAGCTGAAACTGAAGCCGGAGAAAAGTCCATAGTGGGATGTTGGCGTTGGAGATGGCCAATGAGTTTTCTATCAAAGTCTGTATGCCATTAGCATCTTCTATTAACCCTTTACTTCCATGTGACTCGATGACCAGGGACTGATAAAGCTCTGGTTCCTTCTTGATATACCAGGATGTTGATGAATGAATTACAGTAATATTGTGTTCATGGCGTCTCAGTTCTTTCATTAGAACCCTCATGTTGACCCAGTGGCTTCCATCAAATGGGACGACCAGTATGTTAGCCCCATAAGTAACTGAACACGAAAGAGTGATGATGATACCAAGAGCACACGTGACTAATACGCTGGTGTTCCATTGAGAAAATCCCATTTTGAATCAAATAGATGTACAAACCCTGTTTGGAAATTACATAAATTGTTAAACAAACAATATAAATTGGAAATTTAATCAGAAGGACCAGTGCAGCAATTGTATGCAAACACAACTTGGAGGTTTCCCTCCAGGTCACGCATCTCACCCAGCATCTTGAAAGTGGCATCACAGGTAAATAGGGCTATCAGAAGACTTTCAGCACATTGGCCTTTATCAATCAGTGTATCGAGTATAGAGGTTGTAAGGGCTTGGCACAGTTGTATAAGACGTTGGTGAGGTCACATTTAGAGTATCGTGTTCAGTTTTGGTCACTATGTCACAGGAAAGATGTTGTCAAGCAAGAAAGGGTTCTAGAGAAGATTTACAGGAATATAGCCAGGACTTGAGGGCCTGAGCTATTATTTGTTGGCACGCAGGAGGATGAGGGATGATCTTATAGCGGTGTACAAAATCAGGAGATAAATAAATCATGAGAAGGGATGGTCTTTTGCTGAGAAAAGGGGAATCGAGAACCAGAGTAAATAAGTTTAAGGTGGGGTGGAAAGCATTTAATAGGAATCTGAGAGAAAATGTTTTCCCCCCAACGAGCTGCAAGAGGAGGTAGTTGTGACAGGTATGATCGCAATGTTTAAGCAGCATTTAGGCAGATGTATGGATAGAATAGGTTTACAGGGATATGGGCCAAACACAGGCTGGGGGGACTAGTATAGATTGGGCATATTGGTCGGCATGGGGAAGTTGGGCCGAAGGGCCTGTCTCCATGCTGGGTATGACTATGACCTGAAGGACTGCAGCAATTTATGGAGGTGGTTCACCAGCTTTAAGACCAGTGGGCTTGTCCCTGATGCAAATATCTAATAAACAAATAAACTAGCAATTTAACATATAAACTAACAACTAATAAAGTCCGGTCTCGATCTGAAGCGTCACCTATTTCTTTCCTCCAGAGATGCTGTCTGGAGAGTTTTTTTGTGTCTAACAATTCTAATATATTTTTGCCTGGTTCTACTCGCGATTCCTCTGCTCAAATATCCAATCATAGCATGAGCTCCCAGAGTGACATTAAATGCTGACGATCTGTCAAATGTCATTAACAAAGAAGATTCCAGAAACTTCATGCTAGAGCAGGAGGCTGTTTGGTTCATCAATCCAGTTTAGTTTAGTTTAGAGATAGAGCGCGGAAACAGGCCCTTCCGCCCACCGGGTCCGCGCCGACCAGCGATCCCCGCACATTAACACTATCCTGCACCCACTAGGAACATTTTTTACATTTACTAAGCCAATTAACCTACAAACCTGTACGTCTTTGGAGTTTGGGAGGAAACCGAAGATCTTGGAGAAAACCCACGCAGATCACGGGGAGAACTTATAAACTGCATACAGACAGCACCGCTGCACCACCGTGACCTGTCCCCTGCAGTTTTTACTGTCTCCCCTTCATGTAGACTTGGAATTTTAATATAAAAGTTACAGTTAAGTTTGCTCATTTTACCCTTTCAGGCTTCCGAGAGCCTAACCACTCACTGCATGAAAACTTTTCTTCATATCCTTTATAGTTTGTTTGCCATTCACCTCAAATCAGAGTCCTCTGGTTCCTGATCCTTGCAGCAGTGGGAGGGTCATCATAGACTTTGGTGGGAACAAAGTCTTCAGAACATTGAATAGCACAGCACAGGAACACGTTCTTTAACCCGCAATGCCTGTGCCAACTTTGTTAGTCCCTTTTAAACGCTTGTATCACATTGCTTAATCCTTCTCGGTTCTGGGATAAACAATTCTCAGTAATCCCGCACGGATTACCACAGTTGAAGATTTGGCACTAATCCAACTACTATTTTCTGCACTCTTTCACTGGCCTTCAAAACCTTCGCAAACCTGTTCCTGGTGAATCAGCAAACTTTAGTCCTAATGCTCCAGGATTATAACAATGCGCCAGTGCTTCCCCACCTAAAAAAAAAATTCCTTAAATAGAATCCCTAATTTCCTGGAATTTGATGGTATTTCCTGAAATTTTCAAAAATGCTTCCTCTGTGCTATTTTTTTTCTTTTTTCGCGGGCACACATTAATAATAATAATAATAATTCATTTTATTTACTGGCGCCTTTCTAAAACCCAAGGACACCTTACAAGGCATAGAATCACAAAAATACAAAACACATAATCGGAATAAATTAAATATAAAAACACCACAGTACACAAATCAAGGACAGAATTCAAGTACAAAAGCACAAAAAGAAAATAAGAAACACAATTTGAGGAGAGAGCAGCGGCGACCAATTCGCGCCAGCGTCCACTCTCCCCTCCGACCGCCATCTTGCACACAGACTAACAGGCACAGCACACAAAAATCATCTCCCCACAATGACCACCACTGTGGGGGAAGGCACAATGTCCACTCCCCAACCCAGTTCTCCCCATTAACAACACAAAGAACAATCAGGCAAAACCAGGGCTGCCAACTCTCACGCTTTGAGCGTGAGACTCATAAATTTTGACAAATTCTCACGCTCTCACGCTGATCACAAATTTCTCATGCTCTGTCGTGAGAAATTCTGTGATCAATGAGAATTTCAAAACGCATATCAACTGCATGGGCCGCGGGTGTTGGAGAGCCGGGTCTGAGGGAGGGATGGAAGCAGAAGCAGCGGCGGGGGCAGTTGCGGATGGGAAGCCGGGGCTGGCGAGTGTTTGCTGGACTGGCGAGTGCTTGCCGGGCTGGCGAGTTGCTCGCTGCAGCTCCGGCCATGGAGCAGTGCAAGAGTCCCGGGCCGTCGGAAGAGTTGCGCCGCTGCCGTTCGTGTCTGTGCTGAATTCGCCCTGGTGACCGACATGGATCAGGCAGCGTTTCTGGAGAAGGAATGGGTGAAGTTTCTGGTCGTGACCCTTCTAAGGGTCTCGACCCGAAACGTCACCCATTCCTTCTCTCCAGAGATGCTGCCTGTCCTGCTGAGTTGCTCCAGCATTTAGTGTCTCTCTTCGGTTTAAACCAGCATCTGCAGTTCCTTCTCACACAATGAGGCCCAACAAGCCAACTTTGCAGCTAGTACCAGGTAGTAGGCGGGTGGGGGAGGGACGGAGAGAGAGGGGATGTTAAAGAAATTGATATTCATACTCAGTCGGGGAAATTAGTTGATATCTGTCTTTAAATTGATATTTTGTTCATCTGTAAATGTCAGTCTTGGATTCTTGTATCATGGGAACAAATAAGCAAAGGCAAGATGGTAAATATAAACTACAAATTAACTTCAGAAAATGAAACTTGTAGAGATGAACTTTGCCTTTCTCTTTACAAAGAATAACCTCGGGGATTATGCAGTAAATGCCATTCAAATACTCTGCAACCTTGGGATAATATTGTTCATGTTCAAATCCGATAGGTAAGTCTTGATTTGTTCAATATTATAATGAGTTCAAAGATACAGCGTGGAAACAGGCCCTTCGGCCCCTCAAGTCCGTGCCGACCATCGATCACCCGTTCACACTTGTTCTATGTTATCCCACTTTCTCATCCACTCCCTACACACTAGGGGGCAATTTACAGAGGGCCAATTAATCTACAAACCCGCACGTCTTTGGGATGTGGGAGGAAACCGGAGCACCCGGAGGAAACCCACGCGGTCACAGGGAGAACGTACAAACTCCACACAGACAGCACCCGAGAACAGGATCGAACCCGGGTCTCCGGCGCTGTGGGGGCATTAATTGTAATGCTAATACTTGGGCCTCCGCTGATATGCCGGGATGATTACCCAATATTACTGAATATTAATATATTGTATTATTGATTATATATGTTGCGCCCGTTCTCCTTTATCTGTACATTGTGAGCGGCTTGCTTGCCTTTACCGGATAGCACGCAACAAAAGCTTTTCCTTGTATCTCGCTACAGGTGGCAATAGTAAACTAAATCAATCTATTTACATGTATCTGTGTGTTGTTGCTTTAACCGGCCTGTTAAGGAGCAGCAACTGAGAATGTCATTGTTCTGATGTCGCTGCACGCGACGACTAAACACTCTTGTCTTCATTCAACACTTGAAATTACCACAATGACATTTAAACGGCATTTGGACAGGTACACATGTAGGAAGGAACTGCAGATTCTGGTTTAAACCGGTAGACACAAAGTGCTGGAGTAACTCAGTGAGTAACTATTGCGGATGACACAAAGCTGGGTGGCAGTGTGAACTGTGAAGAGGATGTTAGGAGGTTGAGTGAGTGGGCAGATGCGTGGCAGATGCAGTATAATATAGATAAATGTGAGGTTATCCACTTTGGCGGCAAAAACAAGGGGGCAGATTATTATCTCAATGGGGTTAGGTTAGGTAAGGGGGAGGTACAGCGAGACCTGAGTGTCCTTGTACAGCAGGCAGTGAAGAAATCTAATGGAATGTTGGCCTTCATAACAAGAGGATTTCAGTATAGGAGTAAAGAGGTTCTTCTGCAGATATATAGGGCTCTGGTGAGACCACATCTGGAGTATTGTGTACAGTTTTGGTCTCCTAATTAGAGGAAGGACATCCTTGTGATTGAGGCAGTGCAGCGTAGGTTCACGAGATTGATCCCTGGGATGGCGGGACTGTCATATGAGGAAAGATTGAAAAGACTAGGCTTGTATTCACTAGAGTTTAGAAGGATGAAGGGTTATCTTATAGAAACATATAAAATTATAAAAGGACTGGACAAGCTAGATGCAGGAAAAATGTTCCCAATGTTGGGCGAGTCCAGAACCAGGGGCCACAGTCTTAGAATAAAGGGGAGGTCATTTAAGACTGAGGTGAGAAAAAACCTTTTCACCCAGAGAGTTGTGAATTTATGGAATTTCCTGCCACAGAGGGCAGTGGAGGCCAAATCACTGGATGGATTTAAGAGAGAGTTAGATAGAGCTCTAGGGGCTAGTGGAGTCAAGGGATATGGGGAGAAGGCAGGCACGGGTTATTGATAGGGGACGATCAGCCATGATCACAATGAATGGCGGTGCTGGCTTGAAGGTCCGAATGGCCTCCTCCTGCACCTATTTTCTATGTTTCTATGTTTCTATGTCAGGCAGCATCTCTGGAGGGAAGGAATGGGTGACGTTTCGGGTCGATACCCTTCTTCAGACTGAAGGTCTGGTTAATTGGGTTGGTATAAGTGTAAATTGTCCCTAGTGTGTGTAGGATAGTGTTAATGTGCGGGGATCGCTGGTCGGTGCGGACTCGGTGGGCCGAATGGCCTGTTTCCGCTCTGTATCTCTAAACTGAACCCAGTGCGGCTAGCAGGGCTCTGTAGGGCCGGGTGCAGTATCGGGCAGCGCCGCAGATCAATGGGCCTCTGGTGCTTGGAGTCGGTCCACAGACACAGAGAGGAAATTGGCTGTTACTCCGGCTTTTTGTGTCTATCAGTGACTTGGAGAGTGGGCTGGACGAGTGCCACAGCTAGTCGCGGCTCCCCTGATCTACTCTATTCCCACGCACTTATGGGCCTGTCCCACTGAGGCGACTCTTTTGGCGACTGTCATGGACTAGTTTTACTAGCATTCACCTACGACAGCTCGCGACAATCTCCAACAGCAAAATTTGTTGCCACTGTCGCATGTAGTCTCCCAAAAGATCGCCTAAGTGGGACAGGCCCTTCAGGCTGCGGCTCGGTGCATCCTGGAGGGTAACCAGTGGCTGCTGGAAGTAAGTACCTAGCACTGGGTAGAAACGGTGGAAAATAGTGGCCTTCAAATGGGGGTGGTTCGAGTAAGCATCCTGCTTGCCTGCTAGATTTTCAGTTATTGTAACTGCAGGAAAAATGTTCCCGATGTTGGTGGAGTTGAGAATCAGGGGTCACAGTTTAAGAATAAAGGGTAGGCCAGTTAGGACTGAGATGAGGACAAACTTTCTTCACCCAGAGAGTTGTGAATCTGTGTAATTCTCTGCCACAGACGGCAGTGGAAGCCAATTCACTGGATGTTTTCAAGTGGGTTACATTTAGCTCTTGGGGTTTGTGAAATCAAGGGATATGGGGAAAAAACAGGAAAGAGGTACTGATTTTAAATGAACAGCCATGATCATATTGAATGGCAGTGCTGGCTCGAAGGGTCGAATGGCTTATTCCTGCACTTATTTTCTATGTTTCTATGCTTGAGTATATGGCAATAAAACTCGACCACTTGATTTTGAAGCATTCATGCATTGTGGAGGTATAATGTAGTAATAGAGTGATACAGTGTGAAAACAGGCCCTTCGGCGCAACTTGCCCACACACGCCAACATGTCCCAGCTACACTACCAGCTTTTGGTCCATATCCCTCCAAACCTGTCCTATCCATGTATCAGTCTAACTGTTTCTTAAATGTTGGGATAGTCCTTACCTCAACTACCTCCTCTGGCAGCTTGTTCCATACACCCACCACCCTTTGTGTGGGAAAAGTTACCCCTTAAAAAGTTACCTCTTAAAAATACTTCAAACAAAAAACATTGAAATCATACTTCTACAATGCACTAAAACATGATTTTAATACATCAAATTTCAAAACGTCCCTACTGTGGGAGCGGGGACACCCCCCTCCCACATCCTCCCTCCACTAGGTTGCTCCATTCCCTCGCCTGTTCCCCCAAGGCGAGTGATTGCTCAGCCCCCCCACTCTCAAAAACGCTCCATGGCGCCTGGTTCAGACAGAGAGCACTGCCAGATGTGAGAGGGGAACTGAGGCCAGTTGTCCGTGATGTCTGGATCCCAATGCTCAGCGCTTTGTGTTTCGGAGTTGGCTAATGGTATTGATTTGTAATTAGCCTGATTTGTAATTAATTGACAAAACCTTAATTTATCACTCCGGAATATCCAGGGGTATGGGATAAGTGTAATATTAAAATGACATGCAAGGTGTCAGGCTGTCTGTCACACCATACAGTCCCGATAACCCATTATTTCCTTCAGTTAAATATTGGGAAGGTAGCACTATTGTCATTTGCCACTCAACTATCATGTTTGTTTACCACACTGAATATTTCTAAACCTCCCCCACCTAAATTCCTTTGACAGGTTGAATAGAAATGTCCCCAATCTCGTTGTTTTATTAATTGAACACGTAGATGAACATCCTCAGGGAGTGTAATCAGATGGAAACTGATTCAGATGCGATGTTTAAGAGCTTGTTCAAAGAAGGGGCATAATTTAAAGGAGTGACAGAGAGACGGAGAATGTGTGAGGAGGTTATTATTTGTCTTTAGTTTTAGCTTGAACCAGGACATCTGAAGATTCAAAGTTGAATATAGTAATTGTGCTGATACTGACTCCAACCAACCACGTAATGAATATCATCCATTCCGGAGGTTTCATTTTTCTGATGCCATTTAAACTCACTTGGATTTCAATCACTTCAATGTAAAAGTAATTGGGAATGGGGTGCATTGGAACAAAAATTTGCCCTCGGTACATATTTACTGTAATATAATAATGTATGCATGTTGGTAGGTGCAATCAAAACAAAAATCTTTTTATCATTGTTGTGTTATGAATACCACAGAAAATATTATGTACTCTTAAAATCACTTTTAATAGAATTATATTGCTTAAATATATAGTTATTGGACTTTGCATTTCGGAAAAGTCCCAGCTGAGAGGAAGACAGCAAAATACTGAAAATATTGGGGATGAAAATGACTTCAGGACAGCTTGTAAGGAAAATGAAGGAAATTGTAACAGAATACAGCTGAGTGAGTATAATTTTATGGATGAGAAATTGTGTTCAACCAATTGATGACTTCTTTGACAAAGTAACTAGCATGTTAGATAACAAGGAAACCAATGGATGTAGCAAATTTTGTTATACAAAATTTGGTCTGTGTAGTGCCCCATAAAACATTACCACATTAGATAAGCACCTGTGGACTTGAACGTAATAGGTTAAGTCCAGGTAGTCAGATATGGGGCTTTATGTGTGGGCCAGATATATTGTCAGTGCAGCAGGGGCTAGGACGCACAGGCCAAGTACTGTGCATCCAGAGTCAAGGTCAGTACTAGGTGTGCAGTCAAAGCTGGGACAATGGGAGTGTTCTGCACTGGGAACCTAAGCAGGTAATGGTCAGGGTAGAATAGGGGGCCAGGTGTAAGGCTGGACTCAAGGTCAGGAATGCGAGAAGGTATGCAACTGGAGTCAGGGTCAGGAGTAATACCAGGTGTGCAGTGAGACCCAGGTTGGTGAACATGGGCTAAGTGTTTGATTATAATCTGATTTCCATACATGAATATACTAAGATCATTCATATGCTGTACCTGTTGATCAGAGCCTGGCTCTACTGGGAATGTAATTAGGAAAGTAATTTAGCCTAACTTTATTCATAGCTAATCGAATTAAAGCATAAATATTGCATTCAAGTGTAAGTTAAAAGACTCGCTGCAGTATGCACCAGATTGCACAATTTCAAGCTGAAAACTGCAAAAGCTCCGTACCCCTCCCACACCCTCCCCCCCTCCCCCACCTCAGTCGCTACGCTCCCTCGGGCTTGGTCTCTCGCAATTCTCACTCCCAACTCTCACCCAATGTTGGCAGCCCTGCAAAACAGATCTATGTAACTACACCGTATCTGCCTGCTTCTGTTACTCACTTGTTCAGTGTTATGCAAGGCAACTTTCATTGTTTTTGTTTTTTCAACCTGCTATCATGTGTCTCAGTCTCTGCTCTCCCTCCCTCGCTCCCTGCCTCCCTCCTCCTCTTCTTTCCTCCCTCCCTCTCTCCCTCTCAGCCCCTTGAGCCCACCCACCATTCTGTAAGATCAAGGCCAATCTCAATGTAACTCCAATCCCACCGCCCACTGGTAATTTTTCACACTGCCTGAAAAATAATCAAAGGCTCATCTTCCACTGAGAAAGAGAATTCCAAAGACCCATTGTTATACGAGAATTTCCCCGAACAGTCTGTGACCCATAGCGCTGTGGCCATAATGCTATGTTTAAAGCCCATAGTGCTGTGTTTAAACCCCATAGCGCTGCAGCCAGTAGCACTATATTTAGAACCCATAGCGCTGCAGCCGACAGCTCTTTGTTTAAATTCTGTGCTTTAAACTGACAGCGCTCTGTTTAAACCTTTGAGCGCCAAACCGGCAGTGCTGTGTGTATCACCTTTACACCCTTCGCGGGCCGGATGCGGAAATTTCCCGAAATTATTCAATTTCCCTAAAATTACCCGAGGTCAACGAGAATTTCCTGAATTTCGGGTAATTTCCTTCAAAGTGGAAACACTGCAATGCGCCCAGAATCTCTACACAATCCCAAATTGATTCACATACTTAGCAATTATTTCCACAAATAGATAGTTCTATTAGTTTGGAAACTGACCAGCAGAAAAAAATGTTTTTCAGTATTCTGAATAATCCGAATGGTTTACTGTACCCTGTGTACCAAACTGTATTGTGCGAATAGTGAAAGGCCTGGATTGAGTGGATGTGGAGAGGATGTTTCCACAAGTGGGAGAGTCTGGGACCAGAGGCCATAGCCTCAGGAAAAAAAAGGACTACCTTTAGATAGGAGATGAGAAGGAATTTCTTTAGTCAGAGGGTGGTGAGTCTGTGGAATTCATTGCCAATGAAGGTTGTGGAGGCCAAGTGGATGGATATTTTTAAGGTGGAGATTGATTAGTTCTTGACTTGGAAGGGTGTCAAGGGTTATGAGGAGAAGGTAGGACAATGGAGTTGAGGGGGAAATATAGACCAGCCATGATTCAATCGTGGAGTAGATTAGATGGGCCGAATATGCCAAATCTGATCTCATAACTTATGAACATGTTTTGAGAAGAAAAAAAATCCGAGTTGGCAGGAAAGTATTTCCCTGTAACATCCCCACAGTAATCAGACCCTGTAGTCCCTTAAGAACAGAGTGCATCAGTTTCACTGTGGAGGCCATCAAAACTGACCTGATCACGTCTATTGACACCTGTGCAAAGATAGTCTATTAAACAACACAACGTACAACCTCCAAAATGTTTGTTCTTGTAGTATCATAAGTAAACTGCTTTTTATTTTTTAATTCGCAGGAAATTATTTTATCAGAGTCTGAAACTCTCAAAACCCATACCTTTCTTTTTCCATGAACATACCTGTTTTTTATAATGTGATTTTCTATAAAGAGAGATTTCTTAGGAAAGTAACTATTGCATTATAGCAGAACTACCTATACTGCCCAGGACCCAAGAAGATATTAGTTTAGAAGCCGCATATTTTTTACTCACTAGCGATCCACAAACCAATAGTTACTGGGCAACACTATTGATTTTTTAATGTTTTCAAAAGTTTATTCCTATTGGAATAATGTCCATGGTAGTGCATATCTCTGCAGAATCAATAACCGTGCGACTTATGCTGATTTCATGCGATTAGTTCTCAACAGATGAAGGACTACAATCAGAAATATCAACCGTTCATTTCCCTCCACAGGTGCTGCCTGACCCACGGATTTCATCAGTAGATCACGTGTCAAAAGGTGGGATTTAAAATAATAAGAAAGCATTGGGCCTGCACAAACAACTGGATCTGCAAGTATCAAGTCAAAGTTTACATCTGCAATTTCCTGCAATAATGCCTTGTTCTCAAAAATGGAAATGGTTAAATGCCTCAACCAAAGATGGCCATCATGCAAGAATGTTGTTAACTGAAATTGAAGCTGGAGAAAAGTCCACAGTGGGATGTTGGTGTTGGAGATGGCCAATGAGTTTTGTATCAAAGTTTGTATGTTACTTGCGTCTTCCATAACCCTTTAGTTCCGCGTGGCTGGACCACCAGGGATTGATATAAATCTGGTTCCTTCTTGATATACCAGGATGTTGATTAATGAAGTACAGTAATGTTGTGTCCGTGGCGTCTCAGTTCTTTCACTAGAACCCTCATGTTGACCCAATGGCTCCCTTCAAATGGGACGACCAGTATGTTAGCCCCATAAGTAACTGAACAAGAAAGAGTTATGATGATACCAAGAGCATATGTGACTAATAAGCTGGTGTTCCATTGTAAAAAATCAATTTTGTACATCATATATAACCATATAACCATATAACCATAACAGCACGGAAACAGGCCATCTCGGCCCTTCAAGTCCGTGCCGAACATTTTTTTAAATTTTTTTTTTAAATTAAAAATAAATACTTCCCCCTAGTCCCATCTACCTGCACTCAGACCATAACTCTCCATTCCTTTCCCGTCCATATACCCATCCAATCTATTTTTAAAGGATAACATCGAACCTGCCTCCACCACTTCCACTGGAAGCTCATTCCACACAGCTACCACTCTCTGAGTAAAGAAGTTCCCCCTAATGTCCCCACTAAACTTCTGTCCCTTAATTCTCAAGTCATGTCCCCTTGTTTGAATATAGATGTACAAATCCTGTTTGGAAATTAAATAAAATGTTTCAGAAACAATATAAATTGGCAATTTAATCAGAAGGTCAAGTGTATGCAAACACCACCTGGAGGTTCCCCTCCAAGTCACGCACCTTACCCAACACCTGAAGGACTGCAGCAGTTCATGGAGGTGGTACACCACCAGCTTCAAGGACAATGGGGATGGACAACAAATGCTGGCCTTGCCTCGATGCAGACATATAAACAAATAGCTAATAAATAATATATTTTGCCTCGTTCTACTCACGATTTCCTCTGCTCAAATTTTCTATTGCAACATTAGCTCCCAGAGCGCCATTAAATGCTGATCGTCAGTCAAATGTCAATTATAAAGAACATTCTAGAAACTTCATACTACAGCAGGATGCCATTCAGTTCATCATAGTTGGGCCAACCTTGTTGAAAAGCAATCCAGTTACACCTGTCCCCTGCAGCTTTACAATCTCCTTCATATACACTTAGAATTTTCACTTAAAAATTATGTCTGCATGTGTAGCAGCACTACCTATACTGCCCAGGATCTAAGAATTTATTAGTTTAGAAGCTGTAAATGTTTTACTCACTAGCAAGGCACAACCCAATAGTTAATGGGCTAACTGTCAACACAATTGATTTTTAAGGTTTTCTAAAGTTTATTCATATTGGACAATGTCCACGTCAGTGCATATCTCTGTAGAGTTAATAACCGTGCGACTAATGCTGATTTCATGTTATTAGTCCTCTGCTATCAGGTCATGAAACAGATGAAGGATTTCAATCAGAAATATCAACCTTCTGTTTTCCTCCAGAGATGCTGACTGACCTGCTGAGTTCCTGCAGTAGATCAAGTGTAAAGAGTGATTAGTTGTCTTATGCATTAAGAACAGAACAGATCTTAATTGCTGCAACTATTCAGGTACATTAACACAAAAGAACACACACACGCACGCACGCAAGCACGCACTCACACATATACATATATAAACAACTAGACCAAGTGCGGACCCGTTGGGCCACGTCCCCAATGCCATATTCCACCACTCACCCATAGCCCCCAACTGCGCTGGCACGGCTGACGGGTTCCCTTTGTGAGGCTAGAGATCCCCGTTGTGACTCGAGTCATGGCAACCCTCCCCCAACTGCGCAGGCGCAGTCAGCAAGTGGGAGAGCAACTGCGAAGTTTTTAAAGTTTAAAATGGCAATAACGTAAAATATAAGATCAATGTGAACGCATCTCACTCTCCCTCTTCAGTCCCCTATTCCCCTCCTCCATTATCCTCCCTCTCCCCACCATCCACCAACCCTCCTCTGCTTCCTCCCTCACCCCCTCCCTCCCTTCCTCTCTCTTCCCCCTCCCCTCCTGAATTTCCCTCACCATCCCTCTGCCTACCCCTATCCTCCTCCATTTCCCCCTCATCCTCCAACACTCCCTCCCACTCCTCTTCACACTCCTTCTTCACCTCTCCCTCCCTCTCCTTTCCCCTATCCTCAGTCACTTCCTCCCTCCCCCCATAACGTCTCTCCCCTCCCTAACCCCCTCCTCTCCTTCTATTCTCCAACTCCCTCACTCCTCACCTCCCCCTATCCCACCCCCACTCTCCCTCCTCACCTCCCCCACTTTCTCCTCCCTCTCCCTCACTACCCCTTCCTCTCCCTCAATGCCCCCACTCTCTCTCCTCACCTCCCCAGGATCTCAATGTAAACCACCGCCGGCCCCGTTTTCTCCACCACATCGGCGATGAAGTTGTACCTGAGGCGGGAGCTGTCGGGGGGGACGGGCCGAGCGGCCTGGAAGCAGGGGAGGGGGAGGGAGAGACCGAGGCTGCGGCCTAGTCCTTGCCCCGGGACCCGCTCCTCTCACTCGCTGTGGGGCTGGAGCAGCAGTGCCGCTGTCCCAAACCCAGCCCCAGTGCCCAGGCCTCGGGTTCCCGGCGTGGACCTTCCCTGCCCCCGGACCCCTCACCGGCTCCAACCCCAGCCTAGGGCCCAGGGCCACGGTCAGGGCCCAGTCCGTGTCTGCTCCCCAACGCTCATAGCCCGGGCCCTGCTACAGCCCCAGGGCTCGGTACACGCCAGGCCCCGGCTCCGGCTCGGTGTCTGCCGAGGCACTGCGTCCTGACCCCGGCCCCAGGTCTAGGGTGCGCAAGCACGGCTGACACGAGTCACGGCAACTCTCCCCCAACTGCGCAGGTGTGGCCGGCAAGTGGGGACACTGTTTTAATTTTTTTTTAATTTTAAATGTCAATAGCGTAAAATATAACATCAATCTGAACGAAACTTGTTTTATTTTATTTGACATCGCAGGGTAATGGTGAGTGAGGTGGGCCAAAAAATGTAGCATTATCGTGTATCATTTTGGTGGAGTTTCCGGAACACATGCACATACAAACAAACAAACGAACAAGATAAGAGTTTTAGTAATATATACTAAACCAACTGGGACCAGTTGGGTCCCTTTCACATGGGAGGCCTGGTCCCCCAACGCAACCCATTCCACCAATGCAATATTTTGCCACTCACCCATTTCCACAACGCAGCCCTTCCCCAATGCAATATTCCACCACTCACCTATAGCCCCCAACTGCGAAGGGGCTGCTCATTTCCTCATATGCCCCAGCATTGCCTCCCCCTCCTCTTCATCCTCCCAATTGGATGCTGCCAGGACTTTAAAGAAGAATCCAATTGGACTTCCCCTGCCTCCCCAGCACTCCATCTGCCTCCTGTTCAGCCTCCTGTTTTTAAACTTTAAAAACTTGCTGGCAGAACTCTGTGTTCTGGGATTGTAACATTGTTGGGGGGAGGGCCAGCAAGGATTTGGATCCCATTGTGACGTCATAACTGTAACTACTAGTGCGCAGATGGAATTTTTTTCTCAAACTGGGATTTTGGAAAGTTAAAAATGTGAATAACTTGTAAAATATAACATCAATCTGAACGAAACTTGTTGAAAGTGGAAGTGAAAGTGGAAGAAGAACTTGCTGAGAAAGAGGATTTCTTGGAATGTATGCGGGATAGTTTTCTAAACATGTAGAGGAACCAACGAGAGAGCAGGTTATTCTAGACTGGCTATTGAGTAATGAGGAAGGGTTAGTTAGCAGTCTTGTTGTGCGTGGCCCCTTGGGCAAGAGTGACCATAATGTGGTTGAGTTCTTCATTAGGGATGGAGAGTGACATAATTAATTCAGAAACAAGGGTTCCGAACTTAAAGAAAGATAACTTTGAGGGTATGAGACGTGAATTGGCCAAGATAGACTGGCAATTGATTCTTAAACGGTTGATAGTGGATAGGGAATGGAAGGCATTTAAAGACTGCATGGATGAACTACAACAATTGTTCATCCCAGTTTGGCAAAAGAATAAATCAGGGAAGGTAGTGCATCCGTGGATAACAAGTGAAATCAGGGATAGTATCAAAACAAAAGATGAAGCATACAAATTAGCCAGAAAAATCAGCCTACCAGAGGACTGGGAGAAATTCAGTCCAGCAGAGGAGGACAAAGGGCTTAATTAGGAACGGGAAAATAGATTATGAAAGAAAACTGGCAGGGAACATAAAAACTGACTGCAAATGTTTTTATAGATATGTGAAGAGAAAAAGATTAGTTAAAACAAATGTAGGTCCCTTGCAGTCAGAAACAGGTGAATTGATCATGGGGAACAAGGACATGGCAGACCAATTGAATAACTACTTTGGTTCTGTCTTCACTAAGGAAGACATAAATAATCTGCCAGAAATAGCAGGGTACCGGGGGTCAAATGAGATGGAGGAACTGAGTGAAATCCAGGTTAGCCGGGAAGTGGTGTTAGGTAAATTGAATGGATTAAAGGCCGATAAATCCCCAGGGCCAGATAGGCTGCAGCCCAGAGTACTTAAGGAAGTATCCCCAGTAATAGTGGATGCATTAGCGATAATTTTTCAAAACTCTTTGGATTCTGGAATAGTTCCTGAGGATTGGAAGGTGTAAAATGACTTGGTTCCTACACTGATCTTTTACTGATGGTTTATTAAATCACTAACACACACTATGCAATGGCTGTCCGTGGTCATCACTGGAGCTAGAGAGAGGGCTGGAGGTGGGAACCTTACAATTATAGGAGAGACAATGGGGAGTGGTTAGTAGTGGTGAGGTCACTAAGTTAAAGGAACATGCACTGATCTACATCCCTCCTCTTGGAAACAAAAACATGGCAATACACAGAGCGACCACGGCTCATACGCTAGGATTACAAACCGCGCTGGGAACAGTTAATCGTGTCATAACACAGCTAAGCGAGCTCCCCGTAACGGACAGGCGGCTTGACCAACCGGCCATAGCGGGTGCGCAACCCGCATTCCCCCTCAACCGCAGGAGCAGAAGGGACAGAGTCAGGGAAAGAGGTGGGAGAGCCGCGCGGGGAACGAACCGGAGACGGAGGAGTACAGAGAGGCGAAACGGGCATGCTGGCAGGCAAGGCAGGGGAAAGAGGCTTGTCAGCGTGGGGCATAGAGAGCTGGGAGGGCAGTTTCCGCGACATGCGAGGAGTGACAGGGGCTGGCGGAGCCTCGGGCAGAATGGAAGGGATAGGTGGCTGAAACGGGTCCGCGGGAGGCGGAGGAGGCTCGTTGACGAGCAGGAGGTGCTGGCGTGACCGACGGTAGATAGCGCCCTCATAGTCGACGAGGTATGACCGGGGAGAGCCGGCATTACCAACCACTACGGCCAGCCTGTAGTGCCCGGAGGGGGACTGCATCCGAACCACCTGGCCCAGGAACAGGCAAGGAAGCGGCCGGGCCGACTTGTCAAAGGAGCGCTTCTGGATGGCTTTCTTCTCGATGATGCGCTCTGTGACAGCAGCAGGGTTCTGGACTGAGGGTTTGAGGGACTGTTGCGAGACAGGGAGAGGTGGTCTAGTGGTGCGGGACATGAGGCGTTGGGCAGGTGAACCGAGCGCGGGGTCGCGGGAAATGTTGCGGAGGTTGAGGAGGGCAAGGTAGAAGTCGGAATGTGAAAGGTGGCAGTGTTCCAGCAGCTCCTTGGCACTGCGGACGGCGCGTTCCGCAAGGCCGTTGCTCTGCGGATACTCAGGGCTGCTGGTTATGTGACGAAAGTTCCAACGGGCAGCGAAGGCACGGAACTCGGCGCTGGAGAACTGGCTGCCGTTGTCCGATTGGAGGGTCACCGGGGGTCCATGGGTGCAAAAGTGTTGGCGAAGCTTCCCGATGACGGCGGCAGAGGTGATGGAAGGCAGCTGATCCACCTCAAAACAACTGGAGTATGAGTCCACCAGGACCAGGAAATGCTTGCCACGCCATTCGAAAAGGTCCGTGGCAATATACATCCACGGTAGCTCGGGGGCCGGCTGCTGCAGGAGGGGCTGGCGCTGCTGATGAGGCAGGAGACTGTTACAGGCAGCGCAAACGGAGACCCTGTCACGGATGTCCTGAGCCATGCCTGGCCTGTAGAATTGGCTCTGGGCCTGGGACAAAGTGGCCTCCACCCCGGGGTGGCCATTGTGTGCAGTTTAAAAATAGTGATCTCGCAGAGCGGCCGGCACCACGACCTTGTGACCCTTCACCACCACGCCGTCATGTAGCACTAGTTCATCACGAACCAGGAAGTAGGGGAGGGCACCAGCCGGCAGGGAAGAGCATCGGTCAGGCCAACCACGGCGGATAACGTCCGCTAGTTGTTGCAGGGCAGGATCATCAGCAGTGTGTTTGACCAGGGACTGCATTTGCTGGGATGGAACAATGTTAACATTCAGTACCATCAGGTCAGAGGATTCATACGGGTGGCGGGCAACTGAAGGGAGCGGCGCACGGGACAATGTGTCGGCCACAAACATATCTTTGCCCTTGCGGTACACAATCCGGAACGTGAAACGCTGGAGCTGCAGCATCATCCGCTGCAACCGGGAAGAGGCGACATGGATAGGCTTGTTCAGAATAGTGACCAGTGGCTGGTGGTCAGTCTCAATGGTGAAGGTGTTGCCCAGAATGTAATCCCTAAACTTGGAGCAGGCGAACACCACGGCAAGTAGCTCCTTCTCGATCTGTGCATAACGTTGCTCGGCAGGGGTCATGGTGCGAGAAGCGTAGGAGACGGGAAGCTGCAGGCCGTCATAAAGCTGCAGACATGCGGCACCGAGACCGAACTTAGAGGCATCACAAGTGAGGACAATTGGTCTGTGCAGATCGAAGAACTTGAGAGTCGGTGTGTGTGTGAGCTTGGACTTCAGAGCCACGAACGCCAACTGGTGATGCGGGAGCCAGATCCATGCGGAGTCCTTTTTGATCAGCTCCCTCAGGGGAGCACTCAGTTCGCTGAGGTCAGGTACGAACTTCCCCAGGTAATTGACCAGGCCCAGGAAGCGCTGCAGGCCGGGAACGTCAGTAGGAGCGGGCATCTCGGTGACTGCTGATGTTTTCTGGGGGTCAGGCTTTAAACCCCCTGCCGTGAAAACGTGACCAACGTAAGTGACTTCCGGGACCCGGAACCGACACTTCTTGGGGTTGAGCTTGAGATTGATTTTACAAGCCCTGTCCAGGACTTTGCGGAGGTGCAGGTCGTGCTCAGCGACGTCCCTCCCGTACACCAGGATGTCATCCACGATGATAGCGCACGGCAACCCAGCGAACAGCTGTTCCATGGTGCGCTGGAAAACCTCACTAGCCGAGTTGATCCCAAATGGCATACGGAGGAAACGGAACCTGCCGAAAGGTGTGATGAAGGTGGTCAGGAATGAGGAACGTTCATCTAAAGGGATCTGCCAGAATGAGCTTTTGGCGTCTAAGACAGAGAAGACAGTGGCAGGACCGACCTGTGCAGCGACGTCCTCCACTGTCCGCTTGGGGTAGTGCGGGCGCTTGATGGCCAGGTTCAGGTCCTTTGGGTTAATGCACATCCGGATCTCGCTCTTATCCTTCTTGGCAGCGACAACCATGTTTAAGACCCACCTGGTGGGAGCGCTCACCTCCTTGAGGATGCCCATGGTCACCATATCACGCAGAGTAGATTCCACGCGGCCCTTCATAGCAAATGAGATGCGGTGGGCCGGTCGAACCACCGGGTCGACACTCGGGTTGACAACGATTTTATAGTCACAGGGCAATTTGCCCAAAATGTCATCAAAACGGTCGGGGTATTTGCCCAGGGGGTCCATGGGGGCCTGCACCAGGTGAATTCCGCGGTGGAAAGAAACCAAGCCAAGGTCCTGGCACGCACAGGCGCCCAGCAGGGTGACGTTGTCAGAATCTAGCAGGTGGAAGGTGAGGGGCCGAGAGGTCTCAAGGACTTTGCAGATAAGCGTGGCCTTCCCCACTGGAACTAGAACGCCTCCCCCATAGACATGAAGGCGGGTGTCATCGGGAGTAACTATCTCCCCAGATCTTATCCGCTTGAAAAGGCTGATAGACATAACATTTGCAAAGGCAACAGTATTGACCTTGGCAGAGAATGTATGTCCATTAACAGTAACATGCACAGAGGGATCTGTTATCGTAGCAGGTGCGCCCAAAAGCAAATACACCGTTGAATCACCATGGGAGGAGCTCCTATCAAAGTCCGACTGGTACTGATAACCAAGCGCGCTATCAGGGTCTGCAAGGTTGTTTAAATTCCTCCTTGGAGCAGGGAGCGGCTTATCACGGGACCGACAAGCCGCCGAAAAGTGGTTCAGTTTGCCACAGGAATTACAAGTCTTACCCTGCGTGGGGCAAACATTGAATTGGTGGAAAGAAAAATTACAATTGGGGCAACGGCGTGGAGTGACCTTAGCGGGCATTGCGGCGGGGTTTCGTCGTGGCGGACCAGCGTTCCGCCGGCGGCCAGCTTCACCGGTAAAGTTAATGTCCTGGGACACCGGTTGAGACACGGAGCTAACAGCAGAGGCCATACGAGCGGAATACATAGCCTCCCTTAGTGTCAAATCAGGTTTCATAAGGAGCTCGTCACGCAGCTTAGCGTTCAGGAGACCATTGACCAGGACATCCCTGATCAATTCGTCCGTGGAGATTGTTTCAAGGCGACAGCTATGAGCCATATGACGCAAAGAGGCAATAAAAGCGTCAATATGCTCGCCGGGATTCTGCCGCCTCTGGAAGAATTTAAAGCGTTCAATAATGTTATTGTATAGGGATATCACAGAGGGCAGTGAATTTATCAATGAGACATACCGGGTCCCGACGGTCTTCTCCGGGGGCGAAGTCGAATGAAGCATAGTGATCCATGGCCTCCGGGCCAGCGAGGTTGAGCAGCAGGTGAGCCTGCACAGCAGGGGTGGCATTAGGATGAGTGATGGCTGTGTAATGTTCACAGTCCAGTGGTGGACAATGTCCGTGTCAAAGACCAATATGTCGGGTCGACGACAGGAATTGGACATAATGAAAACGGGGGGGAGACGTGAACAACTGGGAGAAAGCAAAGAATAAAAAGAAAAACCGATAAACAGGAGACGCGAGTCTACCACTTCTGACACCATGTAAAATGACTTGGTTCCTACACAGAGTCTTTTACTGATGGTTTATTAAATCACTAACACACACTATGCAATAGCTGTCCGTGGTCATCACTGGAGCTAGAGAGAGGGCTGGAGGTGGGATCCTTACAATTATAGGAGAGACAATGGGAAGTGGTTTGTAGTGGTGAGGTCACTAAGTTAAAGGAACATGCACTGATCTACAGAAGGTAGCTAATGTAACGCCACTTTTTAAAAAGGGAGGGAGAGAGAAAACGGGGAATTACAGACCAGTTAGTCTAACATCGGTAGTGGGGAAAATGCTAGTCAGTTACTAAAGATGGGATAGCAGCACATTTGGAAAGTGGTGAAATCATTGGACAAAGTCAGCATAGATTTATGAAAGGTAAATCATGTCTGACGAATCTTATAGAATTTTTCGAGGATGTAACTAGTAGAGTGGATAAGGGAGAACCAGTGGATGTGTTATATCTGGACTTTCAGAAGGCTTTCGAGAAGGTCCCACATAAGAGATTAGTATGCAAACTTAAAGCACATGATATTGCGGGTTCAGTATTGATGTGGATAGTGAACTGGCTGGCAGACAGGAAGCAAAGAGTAGGAGTAAACGGGTCATTTTCAGAATGGCAGGCAGTGACTAGTGGGGTACCGCAAGGCTCGGTGCTGGGACCCCAGCTATTTACAATATATATTAATGATTTGGATGAGGGAATTGAATGCAACATCTCCAAGTTTGTGGATGACACGAAGCTGGGGGGCAGTGTAAGCTGTGAGGAGGATGCTAGGAGACTGCAAGATGAGTTGGATAGGTTGGGTGAGTGGGCAAATGCATGGCAGATGTAGTATAATGTGGATACATGTGAGGTTATCCACTTTGGTGGCAAAAACAGGAAAGTAGACTATTATCTGAATGGTGGCCGACTAGGACAAGGGGAGATGCAACGAGACCTGGGTGTCATGATACACCAGTCATTGAAAGTAGGCATGCAGGTGCAGCAGGCAGTGAAGAAAGCGAATGATATGTTAGCTGGTAGTTGAGACCAGTTCATTGGCTATATTTAAGAGGGAGTTAGATGTGGCCCTTGTGGCTAAGGGGATCAGGGTGTATGGAGAGAAGGCAGGAACGGGATACTGAGTTGGATGATCAGCCATGATCATATTGAATGGCGGTGCAGGCTCGAAGACCGAATGGCCTACTCCTGCACCTATTTTCTATGTTTCTATGTTTCTATGAAAACACACCACAGGACAATTGTGAGTAAGGTGGTGCAAAAATTGTAGCGCTTTCTTGTACCATTATGGCATAATTTCAGGATCTCACTCACTCGCTCACTCACTCACTCATACGCAGACATCCAAACAAAGATGAGAGTTTTAGTAATATATACCAGACCAAGTGGGACCCGTTGGGCTCCGTTCCCCAACACAATATTCCACCACTCACCTGTTCCCGCAATGCAACCCGTTTCCACCACTCACCCATTCCCCAACGCCACCCGTTCCCCCAACGCAATATTCCACTACTCACCCACAGCCCCCAACTGTGCAGGCATGGCTCATTCCACCACCCTCTGGTCCGCCAACGCAACATGTTTCCACCACTCACCTGTTCCCCAATGCAATATTCCACCACTCACCCATAGCCCCCAACTGCGCAGGCGCGGCTCATTACCCCTCATCCCCCAACACTTCCTCCGCCTCCTTTTCACCCTCCCTCTTCTGTCTCCTATCTCCTCTCCCTGCTCCCCCACTCCTCACCTCTCCCCTATCACACTCCCCCACTAAACACAATGCTTAAATAACATTTCTCCTCCTCCCCTCTCCCACTTTCTCCATCTCCTTACAACAATGTAACAAATCTTATTGAACTGTTGATGGGCAGTTTATGTAAATAAGGTGATGTCATTGTCGGGGGGAGCTCTGTTCACGGGCAGCTTATGTAAATGAGATCCTGGGCTCAAAATTAACGGTTGCCCGGTTGCCAATGACCACCTAAAGTCCCGCCGGGCAACCTAAAAGTCGTGTCATTTTGCCCGGCTTGGCCCTCCTCTCTATCTCTCTCTATCTCTCTCTCTGTCACTCTCCGTCTCCGTCCGCCATCCGTGACCGAGTCTCCGCTATCCAGCCGCTCCTCATCCGCCGGCTGCCTTGCACATGCACACCACCACTGCCAGCACATCCTCGGCTGCCCTGCACATCCTTCCCCTACATATGCACACTGCCACGGCCGACACATCCTCCCCCTGCACATGTGCACAACCACAGCCAACACATCATCGACCGCCCTGCACATGCACACTGCCATGGCCAGTGGTCGGCGCCGGGCACTTTCTCCCTCCCTTTGCATTGTGGGAGATCTAGCTGCCATTGCTGTCCGGTTGCTGCCTCGTTGAAGCCCAATGTAGAACCACTCCCTGGAGCTAGAGTAACTCCCTGGAGTAACTCTTGCTTCTTGGTTTCCTGGTCCTCCAAAAATGTTCCAAGTGGAATTTAAACTGGAGGTGGTGGAGGGTGGACTTAAGCAAAAAAGGTTTTTTGGGAAAAAAGAGCTCCCTTAAATTTCCCACCACTGGCTTCCAAACCAGGGCATCGGCGATGTCCTCATTCTTTCGGGAACGGGGTTTGCCTCTTCCACTATAGATGAGGCTCTCACCAGGGTCTTTTCTATACCCAGTAACTCTGCTCTCATTCCCCTTGCTCCCACTCGTAACAAGGGCAGGTTTCCTCTGGTCCTCACCTTCCACCCCACCAGCTGTCACATACAACAGATAATCCTCTGACATTTCGCACCTCCAACGGGTTCCCACCACTGGCCACATCTTCCCATCTCCTCCCCTTTCGGCTTTCCACAGACACCGCTCCCTCCGTAACTCCCTGGTCAATTCGTCCCTTCCCACCCAAACCACCCCCTCTCCTGGCACTTTCCCTTGCAACCGCAAGAAATGCTACACTTGTCGCGTTACCTCCCCCCTTGACTCCATCCAAGGACACAAGCAATCTTTCCAGGTGCGGCAGAGGTTCACATGCACCTCCTCCAACCTCATCTATTGCATCCGGTGCTCTAGGTGTCAGCTGCTCTACATCGGTGAGACCAAGCGTAGGCTCGGCGATCGCTTCGCCCAACACCTCCGCTCAGTTCACAATATCCAACCTGATCTCCCGGTGGCTCAGCACTTCAACCCCCTCCCATTCTAAATCTGACCTTTCTGTCCTGGGCCTCTTCCATGGCCAGAGTGAGGCCCACCGTAAATTGGAACAGCAGCATCTCATATTTTGCTTGGGTAGTTTACACCCCAGCGGTATGAACATTGACTTCTCCAATTTCAAGAAGCCCCTGCTTTCTCCTTCTTTCCCCTCCCCTTCCCAGCTCTCCCACAGCCCACTATCTCCGCCTCTTCCCTTCTTCCTCCCACCCCCACATCAGTCTGAAGAAGGGTCTCGTCCCGAAACGTCACCTATTTCCTTCCCTCCATCGATGCTGCCTCCTCCGCTGAGTTTCTCCAGCATTTTTGTCTACCTTAAATTTAGTTGCGTCTGGTTGGGTAACTATGGTAGGGTGAAGTCTATTCCATGCTTTAATTGTGCGGGGGAACACCTTGGACAGCCAGCATCTCTGGATAGAAGAAATTGGGTGACGTTTTGGGTAGAGACCCTTCTTTAGACTCCCTCTGGTTTTAGTGTTTTTAGTTTAATTGAAAGATACAGCGCGGAAACAGGGCCTTCAGCCCACCGAGTCCACGCCGACTACCGATCACCCGCACACGACTTTTATCCCACACATTAGCGACGCAAGTCAAGAGTCAAGAGTGTTTTATTCTCTCACGTCCCAGTTAGAACAATGAAATCCATACTTGCAGCAGCACAACAGAATATGTAAACATAGTGCTCTGTAAACAATGTTATAAATGGGAAAACAAAGCAGTGTATATTTAAACATGAATATCTTATCTTCTCTATATACTTTTAAAAGCGTGTGTGTGTGTGTGTGTGTGTGTGTGTGTGTGTGTGTGTGTGTGTGCGTGCGTGCGTGCGTGCGTGCGTGTGTGCGTGCGTGCATGTGTGTGTGTGTGTCATTTTGCATTTGAAATGTATCTCCTCGAAAACCAGATGCAAAAACGCTGAGATTTTTACAATTTTGGTAGGGATTTAACTTATGATTTCAGAAATCTACTCCTATCTAAATTCGGTCGATTATTTCCCCAGAATTTGAATACAGTTGTTCACAAAACTCACTTTATTTTTTTTTTAAATTATTATTTTTTTAAATAATATTTTTATTAGAAGCAAAGACATATTATGGTAAAAACATTTCATGTATATCAATCATACATTATTAATATTATCAATTGTGGATTGATTCTGCTTCTAGTTTTTTTTATAGATAGAAAGTGAGAAAGAAAGAGAGAAGAACCCCCCCCCCCCACAAATGTCAAGATAAAAAAAAAGAGTGGAATAATTTACTAATAATACTTCATTGGAGATAGGTTCGTAGGTTATAAAGTATAACTTTTCATCTAATCCTAAGTTCAAGCTTCAGTTAGGTTCCCGTGCCGAACCGATTAACCCCTTCAAATAGTCAATGAATGGAGACCATATTTTAACAAAAAGTTCTTGTTTGTCCATTAAGACAAGTCTGATTCTTTCCAGGTGTAGGGTCTCCGACATTTCCATAATCCACATTTTAATTGTGGGGGTTATAGGACCTTTCCAAAATTTTAATATCAATTTTTTCCCAGTTATTATACTGTAGTCTAGGAAGTTTCTTTGGCTTGTTGTGAGTGTTAGACTTTATTCTGATATTTCAAGTATTATTAGTTTTGAGTCGGGATCCTATTTAGTATTGACAACTTCAGAAATTATTCTAAAAATATCAATCCAGAAATTTTTAATTTTTATACAATTTGCAAAAGTATGTGTTACGTTAGCCTCTAGATGCTGACATTTATCACAAATAGGAGAGATATGTGGGAAAATTCTATTTAGTTTTGCTTTAGAATAATGTAATTGTGTAATACTTTAAATTGTATTAAAGCATTCCTGGTATTTAACGAGCATTGATGTATATATTGTAGACTTTCGTCCCAAATATCTTTCGTTATAGGTTGGCCTAATTCATTTTCCCATGTGTGTCTATATGATTCCATCGATGGGACCTCATTATCTAAGAGGGTGTTATAAATATAAGTTATTAATATTTCTGTATTAGGATGTTTATTCAAACATTCGTCAAGGATTTCTGGTTCCCTAGTCCTATAATTTTGTGTATTGGATTTAACATAATCTCTAAGTTGTAGATATCTGAAAAAATTATTTGAGTGTAATCCGTAGATCTGTTGTAACTCCTGAAATGAAAGAAAATTGTGCCTTTCCTATAAAGATGTCCCATCTTTTTAATTCCATAATTTTTCCATTGTGTGAAACCTTTATCCAATATGGATAGTTTAAATAAAGGGTTGTTTACAATGGGAAAATAAAGTGATATATTATCCAATTTTAAAGTCTTTTTTAATTGTTTCCAGATTCGTATACCACTATGTATTATAGGGTTTTCCCTATAGGTTATTTTGTGCAATTTTGTGGGAGCAAACATAATCGCACCAATTTAAAAAGGCAAATAGTCGTCCTTTTCCATCCTTAGCCAATCTGGTTGCTCATCCATTTGTTCCAGCCAGAAATTCATGTTTTTAATAGGGACTGCCCAAAAATAAAACAAAAAATTTGGCAAAGCTAAACCTCCATTTATCATTGATTTACATAAATGTTTTTTGCTTATTCTATGATTCTTATAATCCCAGATGAAACGTGTAACAATAGAATCGACTTTAAAAAAAAAATTGGGATATATGTCGGAATTGATTGAAATAGGTACAGTAATTGCGGTAAAAAAATAATTTTTATAGCATTAATTCTACCAAACATTGAAATGGGAAGTGCTTTCCAATACTGAATATTCTTATGTAGTTTATTCAATAAAGGTGGGAAGTTTAATTTAAATAAAAGAGTATATGTCTTAGTTACATAAATTCCTAAATATTTAAATTTTTCCTTAATTATTTTAAAAGGAAATTGTTGTAGTGTATGTAAATTGAGTTCCGTTATTGGCATGATTTCACTTTTCACAAAACTCACTTTAAAAAAATAATCGCCGCTTGTCAGCTGCTGACGTCACAATGCCCACATGCCCACCAATCCAGGCCCACCTGCCTCCTGGCCCCGCCCCCCGCCGTGGATTAATGCATCTGCTGTCAACGCGCATGCGCAGTTTCCCACGAGGTACGTTCGCCAACCCATCTTCAAAAGACGCAGAAAGATCGAGAAAGTTCTGCAGAACAAAGATTCTACAGCTCCGCTATAGGATCTTTGTTCTGCAGATCTCGGGACAGTGCCGCATCACGTGCGGAACCTTCTCCTCACTGCCGGCGCCTCTCATGAAGCCCCGCCCCTCCCATCCCCGCCCGCCCGTTCATTCCAGCTGTGGGTTTCCAGAGTCAAAAGCCGCGTCTGTCTCTCTCCTCATTTGGCAGCCCACTCATTCGCCCGGCTCTCCTCCACACCCCTTTCCTCTTCTCACCTCCTCCCCTCTCCTTCCTCCCTCTCTCCCCTCTCCTCTCTGCCAAAGATCCTATACCACTATAGGATCTTTGCTCTCTACCCGTCACTCCTCTCCGGGGAGGCCCGATCGTCTGCCCCCCCCCCTGCTGCTCGGCCCGGCTCTGTCACACTGGCGGAAGCCACGATCGGCTGGTTCCCCAGCTGCTTTTCACCGTCCTCAGATCGCTCCGTGCCTCGCTCCGGCTGCCGCCCCGCCCTCTCACCTCTCCCTCCCCCCCTTCTCTCTCACTCTCTCCCTCCCCCTCTCTCTCTCTCTCTCTCTCTCCCTCCCCCTCTCCTCTCTCTCCCTCCCTCCCTCTCACTCTCTCCCTCTCCCCCTCTCTCTCTCTCTCTCCTCTCTCTCTTCCTCCCCTCCCTCTCTCCCCCTCCCTTTCTCTCCCCTCCACCCCCCTCTCCATCTGTCTCTTGCCCTTCTATCTCTGTATCTCTCTCTGTCTCTCCCTATTCTAGCTCTGCCCTCACTCTCTACCCCCCCCCCCCCCCACCTCCCTCTCTAGAGTTGAGGGCTATGCATCAGTGGATAGGGCGGTTATGTGGTAAAGGCGCAAATTAGTAATATTAATATAATATCAAGCGGGTTTGTTTAGTGTGTGTGTGGGTGGTTAGTGTGTGTGATCCTGCCCCGCCCCCCCCCCCCACAAACGCGCGTTGGGTGAACAGACCCAACGGGTCTGCACTTGGTCTAGTAACTATTAAAAGTCTGATCTTGGATGTGTGTGTGTGTGTGTGTGTATATAATCATACTGCTCGAAAACACGACGCTCTGATTGTAATTTTATCCCATGAAGTCAAAAATCGACTTACCTGAAAATGTCGAGCTTTATTTCTTGAGTTATTTATGAAAATGTTCGCAAATCTGAACTGTCTTTGAAAGTAAACGAGCTGATGACGTCACAATGGGCCTGCTCGCACCGCCCGCTGCGCACTGTTTGCCACACACCGTATGCTGCGCACTGTTTTCCACGCGCAGAGAGTGCCCCCCCCCACACCCGACTCGCAGTCATTTGGTCTCCGCCCGCCGTGGCCCCACACGCTCACAGTCGAATCGCACTCGGACGGTCGTCCACCCCGCCCCGCTCGCAGCCCAGCCGCCCCCCCCCCCCGGGCTCTGGATTGATGCCGCTGAACATGCAGTAATTTGGTTGACGCGCGCTGCCTGCTCCCTTCCTGCACTCCCGCGTGCTTTTCGCAGGCCGCTCACTTTTCAGACTGCGGCAGACGCTGCGAGTGAAGAACGAGCAAGTCGGGTCCTGTACTAGAGCTCTCTCTCTCTCTCTCTCCCAGGCTGTCTCTCCCCCACCCCCCCCCCGGGCTCCCTTCCTCCCACCGGCTCTCTTCCCCCCGGGCTCTCTTCCACCCCACCGGCCTCTCCCCCTCCACCCCCCCCCCCCCACCCCCAGCCTCTTCCCCCGCCCCCCGGCCTCTCTCTCACCCCGCCTCTCTTTCACACCCCCTGGGCCTCTCTTCCACACCCCCTCTTCCTCCTCCCCTCTCTCCCGCCCTCCCCCTCTTTCCCCCTCCTCTCCCTCCCCTCCCTCTCTCCTCCATCTCACCCTCCTCTCTCTCCCCCCTCCCCTCTCCCCCCTCCTCTCTCCCTCCCCTCCTCTCTCCCTCCCCTCCTCTCTCTCCCCCCTCATGCCCCGCCTCTCACTCACCAGCGTTTCTCTTCCTCCCCCCGGCATCCCTCTTCCTCCCCCCTCCCTCCCCCTTCTTTACCACGCCCATCTCTCCCCCCCCCACTCTCTCTCCCCCCCCCCACTCCCTCTCCCCCCCCCACTCTCTCTCTCACCCTCCCCCACACATTGAGTGGACAAGACACCAACGGGTCCCACTTGGTCTAGTAACTATTAAAAGTCTGATCTTAGATGTATGTGTGTGTGTGCGTATAATCACATCTGCTCCAAAAAACTACACCCTTACGGTAAATGTTTACATATTCTTGTAGAGTTTTATCTGGTGGAGTCCAAAATCGTCTTCCTGAAAAATTCAAGCTTTATTTCTTGAGTTATTTAAGAATATGTTCACAAATTTCAAATAACTTAGAAAATAAATGAGCTGATGACGTCGCAATGGGTCTGCTCGCGCGGCCTGCTACGCACTGTCTTCCACGCATGGCCTGCTGCGCACTGTTCCCCCCCCTCTCTGCCCCCTCCTCTCTCCCCCTCCTCTCTGCCCCCTCCTCCCTCCCCCTCCTCTCTGCCCCCTCCTCGCCCCCTCCTCGCTCCCCCCTCTCTCCCCCCTCCTCTCTCTCCTCCCTCTCTCCCTCCTCTCTCTCTCTCCCCCTCCTCTCTCTCTCCCCCCTCCTCTCTCTCCCCCCCCTACTCTCTCTCCTCCCCTCCTCTCTCTCCCAATCTTTCTCTTCCTCCCCGGGCATCCCTCTTCCTCCCCCGCCCTCTTTCCCGCCCCTCTCTCCCCCTCCCCCGCGCGTAGAGGGGATGGGACACAACGGGTCCCCTTGGTCTAGTATGACTATATATATATATATATATATATATATATATATGTGTGTGTGTGTGTGTGTGTATATAATACACACACACACACACAATTTCCCTCCTGTGATTAATAAAGTTCTATCATATAGTATCGTGTGTGTAGGAAGGAACTGCAGAATCTGGTTTAATCCAAAGATAGACACAAAAAGCTGGAGTAACTCAACAGGTCAGACAGAATCTCTGGACAAAAGGAAAATATTACGTTTTGGGTTGGGTCTGAAAAAGGTTCCTGCACACCTTTGGAATGTGAAAGGAAACAAGAGCACCCGGAGAAAACCCATGCAATCAAAGGGAAAAGGAGCAAACTCCATTCAGGATCAATTCAGGATCAGGTCTCTGGCACTTTTAGGCAAAGATCCTATAGCGGAGCAAGATAGACCACTCCTGCTAAATACAATGGGCTGACGTGTAGTACGCAACGGAATGGAACGTGAGCCTTTTTTACATCCATTTCCGTAATCGGACCCGACCCGACCCGACTCGCAGTGTAATCAACGTTGCGGGGGGAACAGTTTGCGTTAATAAATTAAAATTCTGAAAATGAGAAGATTTTTACCAATAACTTTTATTTTTACGAGGATGTTTCCGTAACCGGCTTCCGTCTCCGCACCATAAGGA
>CM075978.1:173990965-174021584 GCA_038087875.1 Malacoraja senta
ATAAAACTCAAGAAACACTGCGGGTGCAGCAGCATCTATGGAGTGAAGAAAATAGGCAATGCTTTTGGCGGAAACCCATCCTCAGACTGGGTTTTTTCACGAAACGTTGTCTATTTCTTTTGATACATAGATGCTGCTGCACCCGCTGAGGTTATGAAGCATTTTTTTGTGTACCTTTGATTTTCAAGCATCTGCAGTTCTGTCTTAAAGACAGAGAGACTGTTGGCGGGCTGTTTTCCCAACGCGCGTTTGCGGGAGGGGGGGGGGCTGCGGCATCACACTCACACTAACCACCCCCCAAACACAGGCGGGGGGAGGGGTGGAGAGGAAGACGGGGTGGGGAGAGAAGAGGGAGAGGGAGACGGGGTGGGGAGAGAAGAGGAGAGGGGGAGGGAGGGGAGAGGGGGAGGAGGAAAGGGGAGAAATTGGTGAGGGAGAAGAGAGCAGGGTGGGGGAGAGGGAGGGGGAGGAGAGCGGGGAGGGCAGGAAGGGGGGAGAGGGGGGGAGGGGATGTTAGAGGTGGAGAGGGGATGAGGGGAAGGGGAGAGGAGTAGGGGGAAGAGAGGGAGAGAAGGAGGGGGGAGGGATAGAGGTGGGGGAGGGAGAGTGGAAGAGTGGGGAGTGAGAGAGAAGGGAGGGGGGAGAGGGGTGGGGAGGGGTTGTGGAGGGAGATGGGGGATGGGTTTGGGAGTTAAGTGGAAGAATGGGGAGGGAGATGGAGAGGTGTAGGGGGAGTGGTGGAAGTGGGAGAGAGGGAGGGGGAGAGGTGTAGGGGGAGTGGTTGAAGAGGGATAGCGGGGTAGGGGGAAGGGGACGGGGTGAGAGAGGGAAGGGGGATGTGGGAGAGAGTAATGGGGGTGGGAGGAGGAGGGGGATGAGAGGGAGAGGGGTGAGGAGAAGGGGATGGAGAGGGGGAGGAGAGAGGGTTGGGTAAGGCGAGGAGAAGGGTAGAGAGGTGTGGGGGAGGGTGGAGGGTGGCGACGGGGTTGGGAGAGAAGAGGGGGGAGGGGGGAGAGGGAGACGGGGTGGGGAGAGAAGAGGGAAGGGAGGGGAGGGAGGAGGGAGGGGGAGGAGGAAAGGGGAGAGATTGGTGAGGGAGAAGAGAGCAGGGTGGGGGGAGAGGGACGGGGAGGAGAGTGGGGAGTGGGAGGAGAGCGGGGAGGGCAGGGAAGGGGGGAGGGGGGGTGGGGATGTTAGAGGTGGAGAGAGGGGATGAGGGGAAGGGGAGAGGAGTAGGGGGAAGAGAGGGAGGGGGGAGGGATAGAGGTGGGGGAGGGAGGAGGGGAAAGAGTGGTGAGTGAGGGGCAGAGGGGTAGCGGGGAGTGGTGCAAGAGAGAGGGGAAGGGGGTAGGGGGGAGATGGGGGTGAGAGGGGCGGTGGAGGGGAAAGAGAGGGTGTGGGAGGGGAGGGGAGGGGGGGAGGGGGGGAGGAGAGAGGGAAGAGTGGGGAGGGAGAGTTGAAGTAGGAGGGGTAGGGACAGTCCATCTGTTACCCATTCCCTATCACCCCCAATCCTCTTCCTCTATTGCCACACACGTGACGACGCCCTTCGACACAGGCTGCGGGGTGGGGGGGAGGGGCTGGGGCTGGGGCTGCTGCTGCCAAGGCATATGTAAACGGATTCATTTCGATTGGATATCTTTGAGCATTTGGGCATTGTGACATCACAAAACGGAACCTTCATTAACATTCTATTGCTGAGAGCTGTTTTTTTAAACATTTTGAAATGTCCCATTCCCTATCCCCCCCACACACGTGGCGACGCCCTGCGACACAGGCTGTGGGGTTGGGGGGGGAGGGGCTGGGGCTGGGGCTGCTGCCAAGGCATATCTAAATGAATCCATTCCCATTGGACATCTGTTAGCATCGGGCATTGTGACATCACACAACGGAATCTTTACTAACATTCTATGGCTGAGCTGTTTTTTTAATCATTTTGAAATGTTTGGTTTGGGGGGGGGAGAGGTATTTTATTTTAAAAAGCGTACCTAAACACGACCAAATTTAATCAGGATCGTCTATTCGTAAAGATAAACGTAACCTCTTTAGAAACGGTAAAAAATATCGGCGTATCCGCACGCCGCGCGGGCGCGGGGCGGTATCCAAGGCGGGACAAGTCAAGCAGAACGTTGGACGTACAGACGTACAGACGTACAGACGTACAGACGTACAGACGTACAGACGGACGGCAGCCAGAGAGTTTTAAAAGTATACTAGACCAAGTGCAGACCCGTTGGGTCTGGACACCGAACGTGCGTTTGCGGGGGGGGGAGGGGCTGTTGCGTCACACTAACCACCCCCTTTCCTCCAATGCACGGAATCCTCCATCCACAAACACACACACTTATCACACCCCTTGATATTCCATTAATTTTAAAATTTGATTCTTTATCCCATCTCCACCCTATCCACTGATGAATAGCCCTCACCTCTCAGGTGCTTCTAGAGGGGGGGTGGCAGAGAGACAAAATGTAATGTTAAAAATTTGAAGAGGGATGGAGGAGGGGGGAGATAAAGGTGGGGAGAGAGGAGGGGGAGAGAGGAGAGTGGTGGAGAGAGGAAGGAGACGATGGGGGAGAAAGGTGAAGGGGGTGTTTGGAACGGGCGTGCATGAGTCGAGCCGCGGGCTGTGAAGAGAGAAGGGCAGAGAGAGAGAGAGAGAGATGGGAGAGACAGAGAGACTGGTACACAAAAAAAAGCTGGAGAAACACAGCGGGTGCAGCAGCATCTATGGAGCGAATGAAATAGGCAAAGCTTTGGGCCGAAGCCCATCCTCAGGTTTATTTTTAACCTGAAACGTTTCCTATTTCCTTCGATCCATAGATGCTGCTGCACCCGCTGATGTTATACCGCTTTTTTTTGTGTATCTTTGATTTTCCAGCATCTGCAGTTCCCTGTTAAAGACAGAGAGACTGTTGGTGGGCTGTTTCCCAACGCGCGTTTGCGGGAGGGGGGGGGGTGCTGCGGCATCACACACACTAACCACCCCGCAAACACACTCGGGGGGAGGGGGAGAGGAAGACGGGGTGTGGAGAGAAGAGGAGAGGGGGAGGGAGGGTAGAGGGCGAGGAGGAAAGGGGAGAGATTGGTGAGGTTGAAGAGAGTAGGGTGGGGGAGAGGGATGGGGAGGAGAGTGGTGAGTTAGGAGGAGAGCGTGGAGGGCAGGAAGGGGGGAGAGGGGGGGAGGGGATGTTAGAGGTGGAGAGGGGGGATGAGGGGAAGGGGAGACGAGTAGGTGGAAGAGAGGGAGAGAGGGAGGGGGAGGGAGAGAGGTGGGGGAGGGAGAGGGGAAGAGTTGGGAGTGAGTGGTTGCGGGGAGTGGTGCAAGAGAGAGTGGAAGGGGGTGGGGGGGAGATGGGGGTGAAGAGGGGGGTGGAGGGGTAAGAGAGGGTGTGGGAGGGGAGGGAGGGGGAGAGGAGAGAGGGGGAAGAGTGGGAGGGAGAGTGGAAGTAGGAGGGGTAGGGACAGTCGGGGTGGGGAGAGAAGAGGAGAGGGGGAGGAGGAAAGGGGAGAGATTGGTGAGTGAGAAGAGAGCAGGGTGGGGGAGAGGGAGGGGGAGGAGAGTGGGGAGTGGTAGGAGAGCGGGGAGGGCAGGAAGGGGGGAGAGGATGTTAGAGGTGGGAGAGAGGGGATGAGGGGAAGGGGAGAGGAGTAGGGGGAAGAGAGGGAGGGGAGGGAGGGGGAGAGGAGAGAGGAGGGGGAGGGAGAGTGGAAGTAAGAGGGGTAGGGACAGTCATCTGTTCCTCATTCCCTATCACCCCCAATCATCTTTCTCTATTCCCACACACGTGGCGACGCCCTTCGACACAGGCTGCGGGGGTGGGGGGGAGGGGCTGGGGCTGCTGCCAAGGCATATGTAAATTGGTCTATTCCGATTGGTCATCTGTGACCATTGTGCATTGTGACATCACACAACGGAATCTTTACTAACATTCTACGGCTGAGCTGTTTTTTTAAACATTTTGAAATGTTTGGTTTGGTGGGGGGAGAGGTATTTTATTTTAAAAAGCGTACCTAAACACGACCAAATTTATTCAGGATCGTCTATTCGTAAAGATAAACGTAACCTCTTTAGAAACGGTAAAAAATATCGGCGTTTCCGCGCGCCGCGTGGGCGCGGGGCGGTATCAAAGGCGGGACAGGTCAAGCAGAACGTTGTACGTACAGACGTACAGACGTACAGACGTACAGACGTACAGACGTAGAGACGGACGGCAGCCAGAGAGTTTTAAAAGTATATAGATAGATAGATATAGATAGAAGATAGATAAAATATAGATACACTAGACCAAGTGCAGACCCGTTGGGTCTGGACACCGAACGTGCGTTTGCGGGTGAGGGGGGGGGGTGCTGTGGCGTCACAGTAACCATCCCCTTTGCTCCAAAGCACGGTTGCGGGGTGGGAATCTGGCACCCACGAACACACACACTCATAACAACCCTTGATATTATCTTAATTTTTTAATTTGCTTCTTTTATCCCATCTCCACCCTATCCACTGACGAATAGCCCTCACCTCTCAGGTGCGTCTAGAGGGGGGGGGCAGAGAGTGAAAATTTAATGTTAGAATTAAAAAAATTTGAAGAGGGGGAGGAGGAGGGTGGAGAGGAAGGGGGGAGAGGAAGGGGGATAGAGGAAGGGGTGCGAGGAAGGGGGATAGAGAGGAGGGTGTGGAGAGAGTAAGGAGCGGATGTTGGAGATAGGTGAAGGGGGGGGTTTTGAGCTGGTGTTCATGAGTTAAGCTGCGGGCTGTGAAGAGAGAAGGGCAGAGAGAGAGAGAGAGGGGAGAGACAGAGAGACTGGTACACCCAAAAAAGGTGGTGAAATTCAGCGGGTGCAGCAGCATCTATGGAGCGATGGAAATAGGCAATGTTTGTGGCCGAAACCCATCTTCAGACGTGTTTTGTTATGAAACATTGCCTATTTCCTTCGATCCAAAGATGCTGCTGCACCCGCTGAGTTTATACTTCATTTTTTTTTTACCTTGCGTTTGGGGGGGGGGGGCTGCGGCTGCGGCATCACACTCACACTAACCACACCCCAAGCACACAGGCGGGGGAGTGGGGGAGAGGGAGACGGGGTTGGGGAGAGGAGGGGAGGGGGAGAGAAGGAGACGGGGTGGGGAGAGAAGAGGGGAGGGAGGGGAGGGAAGAGGGGGACGGAGGGGGGAGAGGGGGGGAGAGGATGAGGGGAAGGGGAGAGGAGTAGGGGGAAGAGAGGGAGAGAGGATGGGTGGAGGGAGAGAGGTGGGGAGGGAGAGGGGAAGAGTGGGGAGTGCAGACCAAGTGCAGACCCGTTGGGTCTGGACACCGAACGTGCGTTTGGGGCGGGGGGCTGTGACGTCACACTAACCACCCGTTGGGTCTGTACCTCCAAAGCAGGGTTGCGGGGTGTGAATCTGGCACCCACAAACACACACACTCATCACACCCCTTGATATTATATTAATATTTTAAAGACAGAGAGACTGTTGGCGGGCTTTTCCCAACGCGCGTTTGCGGGAGGGGGGGTGGGCTGCGGCATCACACTCACACTAACCACCCCCAAACTCACAATAACCACCCCCAAACACACTCGGGGGGATGGGGGGAAGGAAGACGGGGTGGGGAGAGAAGAGGGGAGAGGGAGACGGGGTGGGGAGAGAAGAGGAGAGGGGGAGGGAGGGTGGAGATGAAAGGGGAGAGAGGAGAGGGGTGGAGAGAGGAAAGAGGATGGGGGAGAGAGGTGAAGGGGGGGTTGGAGCGGGCGTGCATGAGTCGAGTCGCGGGTTGTGAGGGAGAGAAGAGAGAGAGAGAAGGGAGAGAGTGAAAGGAGAGAGAGAAGTGGGAGAGAGAGAAGGAGAGAGAGAGAGAGAGAGAGAGAAGGGAGGGAGAATGGAGAGAGACAGATAAGGGAGAGAGAAAAGGGAGAGAGAGAAAGGTGAGGGAGAGAATGGGGAGAGAGAGAATTGGTAGAGAGAGAGAGAGAGACCAAGTGCAGACCCGTTGGGTCTGGACACCGAACGTGCGTTTGCGGGTGGGGGGGGGGGGGGTGCTGTGGCGTCACACTAACCACCCCCTTTCCTCCAAAGCACGTTTGCGGGGTGGGAATCTGGCACCCACAAACACACACACTCATCACAACCCTTTTAATTTGCTTCTTTTATCCCATCTCCACCCTATCCATTGACGAATAGCCCTCAGCTCTCAGGTGCGTCTAGAGGGGGGGGGGCAGAGAGAGCAAATTTAATGTTAGAATTAAAAAAAATTGAAGAGGGGGAGGAGGATGGTGGAGAGGAAGGGGGAGAGGAAGGGGGAGAGAGGAAGGGGGGAGAGGAAGGGGGAGAGAGAGGAGGGTGTGTGGAGAGAGGAAGGAGAGGATGTGGGAGATAGGTGAAGGGGGGGGGTTTGAGTGGGTGTTCATGAGTTGAGCTGCGGGCTGTGAAGAGAGAAGGGCAGAGAGAGAGAGAGAGAGGGGAGAGACAGAGAGACTGGTACACCAAAAAAAGCTGGTGAAACTCAGCGGGTGCAGCAGCATCTATGGAGCGAAGGAAATAGGCAACGCTTTGGGTCGAAGCCCATCCTCAGACTGGTTTTCTACCGAAACATTGCCTATTTCCTTCGATCCATAGATGCTGCTGCACCCGCTAATGATATACAGGTTTTTTTTGTGTACCTTCGATTTCCAGCATCTGCAGTTCCGTCTTAAAGACAGAGAGACTGTTGGCGGGCTGTTTTCCCAACGCGCGTTTGCGGGAGGGGGGGGGGTGGGCTGCGGCATCACACTCACACTAACCACCCCCAAACTCACACTAACCACCCCCAAACACACTCGGGGGGATGGGGTGAGGGGGTAGAGGAAGACGGGGTGGGGAGAGAAGAGGGGAGAGGAAGACGGGGTGGGGAGAGAAGAGGAGAGGGGGAGGGAGGGTGGAGAGGAAGGGGGAGAGAGGAAAGAGAGGATGGGGGAGAGAGGTGAAGGGGGGTGGTTGGAGCGTGCGTGCATGAGTCGAGCCGCGGGCTGTGAAGAGAGAAGGGCAGAGAGAGAGAGAGAGAGAGAGAGAGAGAGAGAGAGAGAGAGAGAGAGAGGGGAGAGACAGAGAGACTGGTACACAAAAAACGCTTGAGAAACACAGCGGGTGCAGCAGCATCTATTGAGCGAAGGAAATAGGCAACGCTTTGGGCCGAAGCCCATCTCAGACTGGTTTTCTACCGAAACGTTGCCTATTTCCTTCGATCCATAGATGCTGCTGCACCCGCTGATGATAAATTTCAAAATGTTAAACAAACAGCTCTCAGCAATAGAATGTAAATGAAGGTTCCGTTTTGTGATGTCACAATGCCCAATGCTGTGGGGGTTGCGGGGGGAGGGGCTGGGGCTGGGGCTGGGGCTGGGGCCGCCGCAAAGGCATATGTAAATGGATCCATTCCGATTGGACATCTGTGACCATTGTGCATTGTGACATCACACACGGAATCTTTACTAACATTCTACGGCTGAGCTGTTTTTTAAAACATTTTGAAATGTTTGGTTTGGGGGTGGAGAGGTATTTTATTTTTAAAAGCGTACATAAACACAACCAAATTTAATCGGGGATCGTCTATTCGTAAAGATAAACGTAACCTCTTTAGAAACGGTAAAAAATATCGTCGTTTCCGCGCGCCGCGCGGGCGCGGGTCGGTATCAAAGGCGGCACATGTCAAGCAGAACGTTGGACGTACAGACGTACAGACGGACGACAGCCAGAGAGTTTTATATAATAGATAGATAGATAGATAGATAGATAGACTAGACCAAGTGCAGACCCGTTGGGTCTGGACACCGAACGTGCGTTTGCGGGTGGGGGGGGGGTGCTGTGGCATCACAGTAACCACCCCCTTTGCTCCAAAGCACGGTTGCGGGGTGGGAATCTGGCACCCACGAACACACACACTCATAACAACCCTTGATATTATCTTAATTTTTTAATTTGCTTCTTTTATCCCATCTCCACCCTATCCACTGACGAATAGCCCTCACCTCTCAGGTGCGTCTAGAGGGGGGGGGGCAGAGAGTGAAAATTTAATGTTAGAATTTAAAAAAATTGAAGAGGGGGAGGAGGAGGGTGGAGAGGAAGGGGGAGAGGAAGGGGGAGAGAGGAAGGGGTGCGAGGAAGGGGGATAGAGAGGAGGGTGTGGAGAGAGTAAGGAGAGGATGTTGGAGATAGGTGAGGGGGGTGTTTTGAGCTGGTGTTCATGAGTTAAGCTGCGGGCTGTGAAGAGAGAAGGGCAGAGAGAGAGAGAGAGGGAGAGACAGAGAGACTGGTACACCCAAAAAGGATGTGAAATACAGCGGGTGCAGCAGCATCTATGGAGCGAAGGAAATAGGCAATGTTTGTGGCCGAAACCCATCTTCAGACGTGTTTTGTTATGAAACATTGCCTATTTCCTTCGATCCAAAGATGCTGCTGCACCCGCTGAGTTTATACTTCATTTTTTTGTTTACCTTGCGTTTGGGGGGGGGGGGGCTGCGGCTGCGGCATCACACTCACACTAACCACCCCCCAAACACACAGGCGGGGGGAGTGGGGGAGAGGGAGACGGGGTTGGGGAGAGGAGGGGAGGGGGGGAGAAGGGAGACGGGGTGGGGAGAGAAGAGGGGAGGGAGGGGAGGGAAGAGGGGGACGGAGGGGAGAGGGGGAGGAGGAAAGGGGAGAGATTGGGGAGGGAGAGGAGATCAGGGTGGGTGAGAGGGAGGGTGAGGAGAGTTTGGAGTGGGGGATAGCGGGGAGGGCAGGAAGGGGGGAGAGGGGGGGAGGGGATGAGGGGAAGGGGAGAGGAGTAGGGGGAAGAGAGGGAGAGAGGATGGGTGGAGGGAGAGAGGTGGGGAGGGAGAGCGGAAGAGTGGGGAGTGCAGACCAAGTGCAGACCCGTTGGGTCTGGACACCGAACGTGCTTTTGGGGCGGGGGGCTGTGACGTCACACTAACCACCCGTTGGGTCTGTACCTCCAAAGCAGGGTAGCGGGGTGTGAATCTGGCACCCACAAACACACACACTCATCACACCCCTTGATATTATATTCATATTTTAAAGACAAAGAGACTGTTGGCGGGCTGTTTTCCCAACGCGCGTTTGCGGGAGGGGGGGGGTGGGCTGCGGCATCACACTCACACTAACCACCCCCCAAACTCACACTAACCACCCCCAAACACACTCGGGGGGATGGGGGGAGGGGGGGGAGGAAGACGGGGTGGGGAGAGAAGAGGGGAGAGGGAGACGGGGTGGGGAGAGAAGAGGAGAGGGGGAGGGAGGGTGGAGAGGAAGGGGGAGGGAGGAGAGGGGTGGAGAGAGGAAAGAGAGGATGGGGAGAGAGGTGAAGGGCGGGGTTGGAGCGGGCGTGCATGAGTCGAGTCGCGGGCTGTGAGGGAGAGAAGGGAGAGAGAGAAGGGAGAGAGTGAAAGGAGAGAGAGAAGTGGGAGAGAGAGAAGGGAGAGAGAGAGAGAGAGAGAAGGGAGGGAGAATGGAGAGAGAGAGATAAGGGAGAGGGAGAAGGGAGAGAGAGAGAAGGGAGAGAGAGAAAGGTGAGGGAGAGAATGGGGAGAGAGAGAATGGGGAGAGAGAGAGAGAGAGACCAAGTGCAGACCCGTTGGGTCTGGACACCGAACGTGCGTTTGCGGGTGGGGGGGGGGTGCTGTGGCGTCACACTAACCACCCCCTTTCCTCCAAAGCACGGTTGCTGGGTGGGAATCTGGCACCCACAAACACACACACTCATCACAACCCTTTTAATTTGCTTCCTTTATCCCATCTCCACCCTATCCATTGACGAATAGCCCTCAGCTCTCAGGTGCGTCTAGAGGGGGGGGGGGGCAGAGAGAGAAATTTTAATGTTAGAATTTTAAAAATTTGAAGAGGGGGAGGAGGATGGTGGAGAGGAAGGGGGGAGAGGAAGGGGGAGAGAGGAAGGGGGGAGAGGAAGGGGGAGAGAGAGGAGGGTGTGGAGAGAGGAAGGAGAGGATGTGGGAGATAGGTGAAGGGGGTGGTTGGAGCGGGTGTTCATGAGTTGAGCTGCGGGCTGTGAAGAGAGAAGGGCAGAGAGAGAGAGAGAGAGAGAGAGAGGGGGAGAGACAGAGAGACTGGTACACAAAAAAAAGCTTGAGAAACACAGCGGGTGCAGCAGCATCTATTGAGCGAAGGAAATAGGCAACGCTTTGGGCCGAAGCCCATCCTCAGACTGGTTTTCTACCGAAACGTTGCCTATTTCCTTCGATCCATAGATGCTGCTGCACCCGCTGATGATATACAGTTTTTATTTGTGTACCTTCGATTTTCCCAGCATCTGCAGTTCCGTCTTAAAGACAGAGAGACTGTTGGCGGGCTGTTTTCCCAACGCGCGTTTCCGGGAGGGGGGGGGGCTTCGGCATCACACTCACACTAACCACCCCCCCAAACTCACACTAACCACCCCCAAACACACTCGGGGGGAGGGGGGAGAGAAGAGGGGAGAGGGAGACGGGGTGGGGAGAGAAGAGGACAGGGGGAGGGAGGGGAGAGGGGGAAGAGGAAAGGGGAGAGATTGGGGAGGGAGAGAGATCAGGGTGGGTGAGAGGGAGGGGGAGGAGAGTTTGGAGTGGAGGAGAGCGGGGAGGGCAGGAAGGGGGAGAGGGGGGAGGGGATGAGGGGAAGGGGAGAGGAGTAGGGGGAAGAGAGGGAGAGAGGGAGGGGTAGGGAGAGAGGTGGGAACAGTGGGGAGTGAGGGGCAGAGGGGTAGCAGGGAGTGGTGCAAGAGAGAGGTGAAGGGGTGGGTGGGAGATGGGGGTGAATAGGGGTGGTGAAGGGGGAAGGGAGGGGGTGGGAGGGAGGGGGAGAGGAGAGAGGGGGAAGGGTGGGGAGGAAGAGTTGAAGTAGGGTTAGGGACAGTCCATCTGTTTCCCATTCCCTATCACCCCCAATCCTCTTTCTCTATTGCCACACACGTGACGACGCCCTTCGACACAGGCTGCGCGGGTGGGGGGGAGGGGCTGGGCTGGGGCTGCTGCAAAGGCATATGTAAATTGGTCCATTTCGATTGGACATCTTTGAGCATTGGGCATTGTGACATCACAAAACGGAACCTTCATTTACATTCTATTGCTGAGAGCTGTTTTTTTAAACATTTTGAAATTTCCCCATTCCCTATCACCCCCACATACGCGGCGACGCCCTTCGACACAGGCTGCGGGGTTGGGGGGGAGCGGCTGGGGCTGGGGCTGCTCCAAAGGCATATGTAAACGGATTCATTCCGATTTGTCACACGTGTCGCAGGGCGTCGCCACGTGTGTGGGGGTGACAGGCAATGGGGACATTTCAAAATGTTAAACAAACAGCTCTCAGCAATAGAATGTAAATGAAGGTTCCGTTTTGTGATGTCACAATGCCGAATGCTGCGGGGGTTGGGGGGGAGGGGCCGGGGGTGGGGCCGCCGCAAAGGCATATGTAAATGGGTCCATTCCGATTGGACATCTGTGACCATTGTGCATTGTGACATCACACAACGGAATCTTTACTAACATTCTACGGCTGAGCTGTTTTTTAAAACATTTTGAAATGTTTGGTTTGGGGGGGGGAGAGGTATTTTATTTTTAAAAGCGTACGTAAACATGATCAAATTTAATCAGGATCGTCTATTCGTAAAGATAAACGTAACCTCTTTAGAAACGGTAAAAAATATCGGCGTTTCCGCGCGCCGCGCGGGCGCGGGTCGGTATCAAAGGCGGCACAGGTCAAGCAGAACGTTGGACGTACAGACGTACAGACGTACAGACGGACGACAGCCAGAGAGTTTTATATATAATAGATAGAATAGAATAGATAGATAGATAGATAGATAGATAGATAGATAGATAGATAGATAGATAGATAGATAGATAGATAGATAGATAGATAGATAGATAGATAGATAGATAGATAGATAGATAGACAGATAGATAGATGTCCCAGACAGAACAATGAAATTCTTATTTGCTGCAGCACAACAGAATATATAAACATAGTACATTAACGTGAGGAAAAAAAAGTTCAGTGTGTATAAATACACATACACGCATGCAAACAATTATAGTGCAATAATAATAGTCTGTTGTAGTTCAAAGCTTATTTGTTGTGCTGAAGGGAAGAAGCTGTTCCTGAACCTGGAAGTTACAGTTTTCAGGCTCCTGTACCTTCTTCCCATTGGCAGTGGTGAAATGGATGTGTGGCCAGGATGGTGTGGGTCTCTGATGATGCTGGCTGCCTTTTTGAGGCAGCGACTCCGATAAATCCCGTCGATGGTGGGGAGGTCAGATCCGGTGATGGACTGGGCAGTGTTTACAACGTTTTGCAGTCTTTTCCACTCCTGGACGCTCAAGTTGCCGAACCAGGCCATGATGCGACAAATTAGAGCCCTATCTAGCTTTCAAGAGAATCCACAGGCGTTTTATATGCCATGTGGAGGTTATAGCCTGAACGTAGTGGTTGGTGACAGTGCAACAAGTTGCCGGGAATCCACTTCATTTTTTGGTACTGTCCAGCGCATATATGTTTTGTTTTCTGCCTCTCCTTGACGATGGCATGCACTGAAAAAACATGTTAAATGCCTCACTGCAAAACCTTTATGCGAGACTAGATGGGAGTGCAGATTAGAATGTGTCAAAGCCATTAAATATGAAATTATAGGAATCCGAGAAGCTCTTTATGAACTTTCAGAAATGCCTGCTTCTGATCCTGCAATGCGACATGAAGCAGAGACTCTTATAACACAAATAGAAGATTACAGTTTTCTAGTGATGATGAATGTCTGGTATGATGTCTTAGGCAGAGTAAATGTTGTCAGCAAAACTATGCAGAACACCTCTGTGGAACTGTCTACTGCAGTTTCATTAATGAATAGTGTCACTGATTACTTAATTGATTATCGTGCAAATGGATATGAAAAAGCACTAGAGTCAGCAACAGAATTAGTTACAGAATTAGATGTAGAGCCCATTTTTAGAAGTAAAAGAATAAGCAGAAAAAGGCGGCTGTTTGAATATGAGTGCATTGACGAGGTTCCAAATGCAGATGACCCAGAAAAAAGATTTAAAAATCATGTGTTCAATGTAATACTCGACAGAGCTATTAATTCTTTATCAGAGAGATTTGAACAGTTACAAAGTTTCAATAACACATGGGGATTTTTAAATAACCTAAAAGATATGCCAGATAAAAATAAACTCAAAGTAGCATGTCAAGGTTTGGAGGATAAGTTAAGGTACCAAGAAAATAGTGATATTAATCGATGTGATCTCTTGACGGAACTGGATATTGCAAAATAATTATTTCCTGAAGATGTAAAGCTTCCAATAGAAGCCGTTAGGTTCATAAACACCAATAAGTTACAGGATGTCATGCCAAATCTGTGGGTTGCATTAAGAATAATGCTTACAATACCTATTACTGTGGCCACCGGAGAGAGAAGCTTTAGTAAACTAAAGCTTATAAAGACATACTTACGGTCGTCCATGACACAAGACTGATTAAATTCTTTGGCAATTTTGTCAATAGAAAATGATCTTGTAAAGAAGATAGATATAGAAAGTGCCATGAAAAGATTTGCAGATCTAAAGGCTAGAAAAAAAATGTTTTAGGTAAGATAATAAATGTTTTCCAGCATCTGTTTATTTGTTCATACTTTTTATTAGGAGAAAATTCGTTACAGCTACAGTTTTTATCATCGTGAACTTACGGAATATAGTATGCTTCTCAGTTTGTTCAGATTCTGTACAGATTTGAATGCCTTGATTTTGTAATATTGTAAAAAACTCTTTATTCTACATTTTCAGTTTTTCTCCTTGTGAAAATTTAAAAAAATTATACTTGTAAGGGCGCCGAAGTTCAGCTTGCCCGGGGCGCCAGCAACCCTAGGGCCGGCGCTGGTTGGCGGGTGTGGGCAAGTTGCGCCGAAGGGCCTGTTTTCACACTGTATCACTCTATGACTACATTATACCTCCACAATGCATGAATGCTTCAAAATCAAGTGGTCGAGTTTTATTGCCATATCCTCAAGCATAGAAACATACAAAATAGGTGCAGGAATAAGCCATTCGAACCTTCGAGCCAGCACTGCCATTCAATATGATCATGGCTGTTCATTTAAAATCAGTACCTCTTTCCTGTTTTTTCCCCATATCCCTTGATTTCGCGAACCCGAAGAGCTAAATGTAACTCCACTTGAAAACATCCAGTGAATTGGCTTCCACTGCCTTCTGTGGCAAAGAATTCCACAGATTCCCAACTCTCTAGGTGAAGAAAGTTTGTCCTCATCTCAGTCCTAACTGGCCTACCCTTTATTCTTAAACTGTGACCCCTGGTTCTGAACTCCCCCAACATCGGGAACATTTTTCCTGCAGTTACAGTAAGTGAAAATCTAGCAGGCAAGCAGGATGTTTTCTCCAACCACCCCCATTTGAAGGCCACTATTTTCCACCGTTTCTACCCAGTGCTAGGTACTTACTTCCAGCAGCCACTGGTTGTCCTCCAGGATGCATCGAGCAGCAGCCTGAAGGGCCTGTCCCACTTAGGCGATCGTTTGGGCGACTACAAGCGACAGTGGCAACAATTTTTGCTGTTGGAGGTTGTCGTAGGTTGTCGCGAGGTGTCGTAGGTGAATGCTAGTAAAACTAGTCCCTGACAGTCGCCAAAAGAGTCGCCTCAGTGGGACAGGCCCATAAGTGCGTGGGAATAGCGTAGATCAGGGGAGCCGTGACCAGCTGCGTCACTCATTGTCCAGCCCACTCTCCAAGTCACTGATAGACACAAGAAGCCGGAGTAACAGCCAATTTCCTCTCTGTGTCTGTGGACCGACTCCAAGCACCAGAGGCCCATTGATCTGCGGCACTTCTCGATACATGATTGGCTTTGTGGAGATCAGAGCCAGATGTCACCGTGTCCCGGCACTCGGCCCTACACAGCCCTGCTAGCCGGACAGGGTTCAGTTTAGAGATACAGCGCGGAAACAGGCCATTCGGCCCACCGAGTCCGCACCGACCAGCGATCCCACACATTAACACTATCCTACACACACTAGGGACAATTTACACTTATACCAAGCCAATTAACCAGACCTTCAGTCTGAAGAAGGGTCTCAACCCGAAACGTCACCCATTCCTTCCCTCCAGAGATGCTGCCTGACCCGCTGAGTTACTCCAGCACTTTGTGTCTATCGGTTTAAACCAGAATCTGCAGTTCCTTCCTACACGTGTACCTGTCCAAATGCCATTTAAATGTCATAGTGGTAATTTTAAGTGTAGAATGAAGACAAGAGTGTTTCGTTGTCGCGTGCTGCGACATCAGAACAATGACATTCTCAGTTGCTGCACCTTAACAGGCCGGTAAAAGCAACAACACACAGATACATGTAAATAGATTGATTTAGTTTACTATTGCCACCTGTAGCGAGATACAGGGAAAAGCTTTTGTTGCGTGCTATCCGTAAATGCAAGCAAGCCGCTCACAATGTACAGATAAAGGAAAACGGGCGCAACATATATAATCAATAATACAATGGATTAATAATCAGTAATATTGGGTAATCATCCCGGCATATCAGCGGAGGCCCAAGTATTAGCATTACAATTAATGCCCCACAGCGCCGGAGACCCAGGTTCGATCCTGGTCTTGGGTGCTATCTGTGTGGAGTTTGCATGTTCTCCCTGTGACCACGTGGGTTTCCTCCGGGTGCACCGGTTTCCTCCTACATCCCAAAGACGTGCAGGTTTGTAGGTTAATTGGCCCTCTGTAAATTGCCCCCTAGTGTGTAGGGAGTGGATGAGAAAGTGGGATAACATAGAACCAGTGTGAACGGGTGATCGATGGTCGGCATGGACTCGAGGGGCCGAAGGGCCTGTTTCCACGCTGTATCTTTGAACTCATTATAATATTGAACAAATCAAGACTTACCTATCGGATTTGAACATGAACAATATTATCCCAAGGTTGCAGAGTATTTGAATGGCATTTACTGCATTATCCCTGAGGTTATTCTTTGTAAAGTGAAGGGCAAAGTTCATCTCTACAAGTTTCATTTTCTGAAGTTAATTTGTAGTTTATATTTACCATCTTGCCTTTGCTTATTTGTTCCGCGATACAAGAATCCAAGACTTACATTTAAAGATGAACAAAATATCAATTTAAAGACAGATATCAACTAATTTCCCCGATTGAGTATGACTATCGATTTCCTTAACATCCCCTCTCTATCCGTCCCCCCCCCCCCCCACCCGACTACTACCTGGTACTAGCTGCAAAGTTGTCTTGTTGGGTCTCATTGTGTGAGAAGGAAAATGCAAATGCTGGTTTAAACCGAAGAGAGACACAAAATGCTGGAGCAAGTCAGCGCGACAGGCAACATCTCTGGAGAGAAGGAATGGGTGACGTTTCGGGTCGAGGCCCTTCTAAAGGTCAGAAACTTCACCCATTCCTTCTCTCCAGAGACGCTGCCTGATCCATGCTGTTCACCAGGGCGAATTCAGCACAGAGACGAATGGCAGCAGCGCAACTCTTCCGACGCCTCCGACGCCTCCGACGGCCCGGGACTCTTGCACTGCTCCATGGCCGGAGCTGCAGCGAGCGACTCGCCAGCCCGGCAAACACTCGCCAGCCCGGCAATCACTTACCAGCCCCGACTCCCCATCCGCATCTGCCCCCCGCCGCTGCTTCTGCTTCCATCCCTCTCTCAGCCCCGGCTCTCCAACACCCGCGGCCCATGCAGTTGAATATGAGTTTTTGAAATTCTCGTTGATCACAGAATTTCTCACGACAGAGCGTGAGAAATTTGTGATCAGCGTGAGAGCGTGAGAATTTGTCAAAATGCGTGAGTCACACGTTCAAAGCGTGAGAGTTGGCAGCCCTGGTTTTGCCTTGTTCTTCTTTGTGTTGTTAATGTGTGCCCGCGGGAAAACCCCCCAACAAATAGGACAGAGGAAGCATTTTTGAAAATTCAGGAAATACCATCAAATTCCAGAAAATTTGGGACTTTATTTAAGGAAAAAAAAATTTGAGGTGCGGAAGCACTGGCGCATTGTTAGGATCCTGAAGCATTAGGACTAAAGTTTGCTGATTCACCAGGAACAGGTTTGCGAATGTTTTGAAGGCCAGTGAAAGTGCAGAAAATATTGGTTGGATTAGTGCCAATTCTTCAATTGTGGTAATCCGTGCGGGATTACTGAGAATTGTTTATCCCAGAACCGAGAAGGACTAAGCAATTTGATACAAGCGTTTAAAAGGGACTAACAAGTTGGCACAGGCATTGTGGGTCAAAGAACGTGTTGCTGTGCTGTACTATTCAATGTTCTGAAGACTTTGTTCCCACCAAAGATCCTCCGCTCTATGATCTTTAGTTCCCACTTCTGCACAAATATCCTATAGCGGAGCAAGATGGACCACTCCTGCGAAAAACACGTAGTACGGTCATGGGCAGATTCATGGGTAATTATAGGATCCATTTCCGTAACCAGCTTCCGTCCATCTTGCTTCCGCCCAAAGATAGGATCTTTGCTTCCGCCTCCGCAGTCGTATATAACAAACCATATAACTATATAACAATTACAGCACGGAAACAGGCTATCTCGGCCCTTCTAGTCCGTGCTGAACACTTACTCTCACCTAGTCCCATCTACCTGCACTCAGACCATAACCCTCCATTCCTTTCCTGTCCATATACCTATCCAATTTATTTTTAAATGATAAAATCGAACCTGCCTCCACCACTTCCACTGGAAGCTCATTCCACACAGCTACCACTCGCTGAGTAAAGAAGTTCCCCCTCATGTTACCCCTAAACATCTGTCCCTTAATTCTCAAATCATATCCTCTTGTTTGAATCTTCCCTACTCTCAATGGAAAAAGCTGTCAAATCTGTCTATCCCTCTCATAATTTTAAAGACCTCTATCAAGTCCCCCCTTAACCTCTGCGCTCCAAAGAATAAAGACCTAACTTGTTCAACCTTTCTCTGTAACTTAGGTGCTGAAACCCGGGCAACATTCTAGTAAATCTCCTCTGTACTCTCTCTATTTTGTTGACATCTTTCCTATAATTTGGCGACCAAAATTGTACACCATACTCCAGAATTGGCCTCACCAATGCCTTGTACAATTTTAACATTACATCCCAACTTCTATACTCAATGCTCTGATTTATAAAGGCCAGCACACCAAAAGCTTTCTTTACCACCCTATCTACATGAGATTCCACTTTCAGGGAACTATGCACAGTTATTCCTAGATCCCTCTGTTTAACTGCATTCCTCAATTCGCTACCATTTACCATGTACGTCCTATTTTGCTTTGTCCTGCCAAGATGTAGCACCTCACATTTATCAGCATTAAACTCCATCTGCCATCTTTCAGCCACTCTTCCAAATGGCCTAAATCTCTCTGTAGACTTTGAAAATCTACTTCATTATCCACAACACCATCTGCATACTTACTAATCCAATTTACCACACCATCATCCAGATCATTGATGTATATGACAAACAACAGTGGACCCAACACAGATCCCTGAGGCACCCCACTAGTCACCGGTCTCCAACCTGACAAACAGCCATCCACCATTACTCTCTGGCATCTCCCATTCAGCCACTGTTGAATCCATCTTGCTACTCCACCATTAATACCCAACAATTGAACCTTCTTAACCAACCTTCCATGTGGAACCTTGTCAAAGGCCTTACTGAAGTCCATATAGACAACATCCACCACTTTACCCTCATCAATTTCCCTAGTAACCTCTTCAAAAAATTCAAGAAGATTTGTCAAACATGACCTTCCAGGCACAAATCCATGTTGACTGTTCCTAATCAGACCCTGTTTATCCAGATGCTTATATATATTATCTCTAAGTATCCTTTCCATTAATTTGCCCACCACTGACGTCAAACTAACAGGTCTATAATTGCTAGGTTTACTCTTAGAACCTTTTTTAAACAATAGAACAACATGCGCAGTACGCCAATCCTCCAGCACCATTCCTGTTTCTAATGACATTTGAAAATTTTCTGTCATAGCCCCTGCTATTTCTACACTAACTTCCCTCAATGTGCTAGGGAATATCCTGTCCGGACCTGGAGACTTATCCACTTTTATATTTTTCAAAAGTGTCAGGACTTCCTCTTCTTTGATCCTCATAGTTTCCATAGCTACCCTACTTGTTTCCCTTACCTCACATAATTCAATATCCTTCTCCTTGGTGAATACCGAAGAAAATAAATTGTTCAATATCACCCCCATCTCTTTTGGCTCTGCAGATAGCTGTCCACTCTGACTCTCTAATGGACCAATTTTATCCCTCGTTATCCGTTTGCTATTAATATAGCTGTAGAAACCCTTTGGATTTACTTTCACTTACCAAAGCAACCTCATATCTTCTTTTAGCTTTTCTAATTGCTTTCTTAAGATTCTTTTAACATTCTTTATACTCCTCAAGCACCTCATTTACTCCATGCTGCCTATAATTATTGTAGATCTCTCTCTTTTTCCGAACCAAGTGTCCAATTTCCCTTAAAAACCATGGCTCTTTCCAATTACTCTTTCCTTTCAACCGAACAGGGACATAAAGATTCTGTACTCATAAAATTTCACCTTTAAATGTCCTCCATTTCTCTTCTACATCCTTGCCATAAAACAAAATGTCCCAATTCACTCCTTTTAAATCCTGTCGCATCTCCTCAAAGTTAGCCTTTCTCCAATCAAAAATCTCAACCCTTGGTCCAGTTCTGACCTTCTCCATAATTATATTGAAACTAATGGTATTGTGATCACTGGACCCGAAGTGCTCCCCAACACATACCTCCGCCACCTGACCTGTCTCATTTCCTAACAGGAGGTCCAGCACTGCCCCTTCTCAAGTAGGTACCTCTATGTATAGCTGCAAAAACTATCCTGCACACATTTTACAAACTCCAAACCATCCAGCCCTTTTACAGAATGTGTTTCCCAGTCTATGTGTGGAAAATTGAAATCTCCCACAATCACTACCTTGTGCTTACTACTAATATCTGCTATCTCCTTACTTATTTGCTCTTCCAATTCTCGCCCCCCATTAGGCGGTCTATAATACACCCCTATAAGTGTTGCTACACCTTTCCCATTTCTCAGTTCCACCCAAATAGCCTCCCTAGACGAGCCCTCTAATTTATCCTACCAAAGCACTGCTGTAATATCTTCCCTGACAAGCAATGCAACACCTCCACCTCTTGCCCCTCCAATTCTATCACACCTGAACCAACGAAATCCTGGAATATTTAGTTTCCAATCACAGACATTCTGCAACCATGTTTCACTTATCACCACAACATCATACTTCCAGGTGCCAATCCAGGCTCTAAGCTCATCCACCTTTCTTACAATGCTCCTAGCATTAAAATATACACATTTAAGAAACCCACCACCTCTTATTCTCTGTTTATTATCTTTTTCTTCTTTTTCCCCTACATGTTGGGTCTGAGTGCTTTCCTTCTCTGCCTCCTGCCTCACACACTGTCTACTAGCTTTCTCTATTTGAGTCCCTCCCCCCAACCGTTCTAGTTTAAAGTCTCCCCAGTAGCCTTTGCAAATCTCCACACCAGGATATTGGTCCCCCTCGGGTTCAAGTGCAACCCGTCCTTTTTGTACAGGTCACTAATCTTTGCTTTGGCCATGGCATCCACGTCTACTAGTGTTGCATCTGCTCTGCTGTAAATTGCTTCAATCGGCAATGTAGGCAACCCGACTTGTCTTTCTTCAGGTTCCCCATTAAGGAGGAAAGGTAAGAAAACATTTATCACTTCTGTGGCATATTGAAAATTTTATTTAGCCAGTTCAATCTCTCACTGTAGTTAGATCATTGAGCTCAGAAAGTCGAGTCCTCATGGCAACATCCTTGTAAAAATCTTCTCAAGAGCATTTTCTTTCTACCTCTCTGTTATTTAATGCAGAATAAGAACATATTGACTCTGTTTTGTACTGAGAATTTTATTAAGTCTGCCCGACTCTCACTATAGTTCAGATCTTAGAGCTGGGTGCTCCCCTTTGTCTCAGAAACAGTCGAGGCCTCATGGCAACATCCTTGTAAAAATCTTCTACTCAAGAGCATTTTCTTTCTACCTCTCTGTTATTTAATGCAGAATAAGATCATATATGATATTTTCTGTAATTTCAGATGTCGACAGTGGGTCCAGAATATTTGCCGACATGATCTCCTACACCGAACTGCGGAGTATTTGTCAAATAACTGCCGTCGTATGTACATTGTGTGAAATTGTGATTTGTTAACTGCACAAAACAATGCAAATGGCAATTTATTTATTATTGTATCTACATTGGACGTTTTGCTCTTTGGTGTAAGCAGGGGTGGGGCTATCATTGTGTTACATACGTTGAATTGTACATCACTTTCACTGGTTAGCTGATATGCTGAACACTGCAACCCTGTATATCTCATGCACAGAATAATGTGAATTATGTAAATCTTACTATGTATGTCAGAAATAAAGTGTTAACCATGTTAATGGATTTCTATCATGAATTATTTAAAATTGAGTGGGTTGGTGCAATATTGGTGCCATATGCTGCTAATGTGTCGTTATCAGATATTCAGTGTTAAAAACAGAAATAAATCACAATAAAAGCGAAAAGATGTTCCGTTCACAGCGTGCGGGGAGTCTGGCCCGGATCAGCCCAGCTAGGACACCTGAGTGAAGTTGCGGGGAGGTTTACAATGTTTTTTTTAATTTAATGTTGTCCCTTGTCTAGTCTGAAAATAAAGTTCATCATTGGATATAAAAATCAGAAGAAATGTAAATGTGTGTGTTATATGATTATATACATCTATATCACATTCATGTATGTGTGTTCTTTCCAGCACAATCTAATCAGTTGTATGCTCGCTGAATAAAACCATCCTTAAGTTATACATCATTTGTAAATCTTGCTCAAAACTAATTTAATTTTGTGAAATTAAATTAGTTTTGATGAATGAATGAGGCTTCGGAGGCTCAATCCAGCGCTAAATGCAGCTCAACTGCCTGTCTCACCGGGTTAACTACAGCCCTGTCTGGACTGACGGGACACCAGCGCTGCTTCTCCACGCTGGCCATATTTCCTGCAAGTCCAGGAAGGGTTGTAAGCTCACCTGGCGGGACAGGCAGAGTTAGCTGGGTTTAGCGCTGTTTCTCTGCGCTGGCCCGTCTGACTGCCGACCAAAGATCCTATAGCGGAGGATCTTTGCTGCCGACCTCTCTGGCCACCCGCGGGGGGGCACTCGTGTGGGGATGGGACAGCGCCGGAGACCCGGCCGGGATGGATCCTGCCTGCGGATGAAGCGCAGGTCTGTGCCACGTCTCCCTCCTCCAATCACCGCGCTCTATCCTCAGTCCCACCCTCCCCCCCACTCCTCCCTCCTCCAATCATCGCGCTGAATCATGTCCCACCCCCATTGCCTGCTGACCGACGTCTCTCTCCTCCAATCGGCGCCCTCGATCACCGGATTTTAAAACCCGGTTTACAAAAACTTGGGGGATGTCCCCCACCTCTCAAAACATGGGGGGGGGGGGGGCAGACGTGTCCCCTCTGGCCACCCCCCGGGTTTTCCGCCCCTGATTGGGAAGACCAGACCTATTTTATTGTTGAGAAACAACTCCATAGACACAAAAACATTAAGGAACATTCCAGGGGTAGAGCAACTGGAATCTTCATATTGCTATTATTTTCCCAAATACTGCAGTTGTGAACAGGGTGATTAGACGAATGAATTACAGAGTGCAAGTGTATTACAAAATCAACTCAAACACAGCACACGAGCCATTAAAAAGAAAGGATTTAAAAAACATGAAAAAAGAAAATTAACAGTCAAAATTTATAAACATTTTATTCTTTAACAAGAATTAACAGAATTATGAACTAACAGAATTATGAATCTAACCCTATATCACACACACACAAACTGCACCCCCGCAACGCTTATTACATTGCGAGTCGGGTCGGGTCGGGTCCGGTTACTGAAATGGACGAAAAAAAGGCCCACGTTCCGTTCCGTTGCGTACTGCACGTCAGCCCATTGCATTTCGCAGGAGTGGCCTATCTTGCTCCGCTAGTCTGAAGAAGGGTTTCGGCCCGAAACGTTGCCTATTCCCTTCGCTCCTTCGATGCTGCTGCACCCTCTGAGTTTCTCCAGCACCTTTGTCTACCTTGCTCCGCTATAGGATCTTTGCTGCTGCAAGGATCAGGAACCAGAGGACTCTGATTTGAGGTGAATGGCAAACAAACTATAAAGGATATGAAGAAAAGTTTTCATGCAGTGAGTGGTTAGGCTCTCGTAAGCCTGAAAGGGTAAAAGGAGCAAACTTAACTGTAACTTTTATATTAAAATTCCAAGTCTACATGAAGGGGAGACAGTAAAAGCTGCAGGGGACAGGTCACGGTGGTGCAGCGGTAGAGTTGCTGCTTAAGCGAATGCAGCGCCGGAGTTCGGGTGCGGGTGCTGTCTGTACCCAGTTTGTACGTTCTCCCCGTGATCTGCGTGGGTTTTCTCTAAAATCTTCGATTTCCTCCCAAACTCCAAAGACGTACAGGTTTGTAGGTTAATTGGCTTAGTAACTGTAAAAAATGTTCCTAGTGGGTGCAGGATAGTGTTAATGTGCGGGGATCGCTGGTCGGCGCGGACCCGGTGGGCGGAAGGGCCTGTTTCCGCGCTCTATCTCTAAACTAAACTGGGTTGGTGCAATATTGGTGCCATATGCTGCTAATGTGTCGTTATCAGATATTCAGTGTTAAAAAGAGAAATAAATCACAATAAAAGCGAAAAGATGTTCCTTCCACAGCGTGCGGGGAGTCTGGCCCGGATCAGCACGGCTGAGACACCAGAGTGAAGTTGCGGGGAGGTTTACATTGTTTTTTTATTTAATGTTGTCCCTTGTCTAGTCTGAAATAAAGTTCAACATTGGATATAAAAATCAGAAGAAATGTAAATGTGTGTGTTATATGATTATATACAACTATATCACATTCATGTATGTGTGTTCTTTCCAGCACAATCTTTATTTTTTTTATTTTTTTAATTTTATTTATTTATTAGAAGTACATTACATTACAACCACATACATTAGTACTCGTCACTTATATCTTCTTACAATTAATGTACTCCGTTTGTTTTTTACACTAGAAAAGGGAAAGGATGAGATTGAGAGAAAGAAGAAAGTGAAGGAAAAAGTGAAAGTGTAGAAAATGTGACAACAAGAAAGAACGAAGACCCTATAAGAACAAAATTAAAAACAAAGAAAAAGAGTTAAGAAATAGACCCTAGAAAAGAAGGAGAAAGAGAAAGAGGGAAAAGAGAAAAACAAGTCGTTTTTATGAGCATTACGCAAATGGGACATACCAACTCTCCAACTTTCATCCCCCTTACCTGACCTCAGTTTTTTTTTAAGTACCTTTGCACACTATTTTTGTAATAATTCTATATATACAGACCACGTCAGGTGGAAGTGATCTGGTTTACCTGCCACGAGGAGTCTTATCTCTTCTAGGTGTAATGTTTCGAACATATTTGAAATCCACATGTTTATAGTTGGTATTGGAGCCTTCTTCCAAAATGTTAGGATTGCTTTTTTCCGGTTATTAACCCGTAGTCTATTAGTTTCTTTTGAAACACATTTAGTTCTGGACCATCTTCCGTTATTCCGAAGATAATCCATTCTGCTTTGGGATTCAGTTTTATTTTAAATAATTTTGTAAAGATTTCGAAAATTTCAATCCAAAATTTTGAATTTTTGTACAAAAAACAAATGAGTGCGCTATAGTAGCTTCTTGGGATTGACATTTATCACAAATGGATGATACATTTGGGTTTCCAGCACAATCTAATCAGTTGTATGCTCGCTGAATAAAACCATCCTTAAGTTATACATCATTTGTAAATCTTGCTCAAAACTAATTTGATTTTGTGAAAAACTTAATTTAGATAACCCCACCATTACAGACAGATCTCATTCCACTCTCTGGCTATTGGGAAGACCAGACCCATTTTATTGTTGGGAAACAAATCCATAGACACAAAAACATTAACGAACATTCCAGGGGTAGAGCAACTGGAATCTTCATATGGCTATTATTTTCCCAAATACTGCAGTTGTGAACAGTGTGATTAGATGAATGAATTACAGAGTGCAAGTGTATTACAAAATCAACTCAAACACAGCACATGAGCCATTAAAAAGAAAGGATTTAAAAAACATTAAAAAAGAAAATGAACAGTCAAAATTTATAAACATTTTATTCTTTAACAAGAATTAATAGAATTATGAACTAACAGAATTATGAATCTAACCCTATATCACACACACAAACTGCACCCCCGCAACGCTGATTACACTGCGAGTCGGGTCGGGTCGGGTCCGGTTACTGAAATGGACGAAAAAAAGGCCCACGTTCCGTTCCGTTGCGTACTGCATGTCAGCCCAATCCATTTCGCAGGAGTGGCCTATCTTGCTCCGCTAGTCTGAAGAAGTGTTTCGGCCCGAAACGTTGCCTATTCCCTTCGCTCCTTCGATGCTGCTGCACCCGCTGAGTTTCTCCAGCACCTTTGTCTACCTTGCTCCGCTATAGGATCTTTGCTGCTGCAAGGATCAGGAACCAAAGGACTCTGATTTGAGGTGAATGGCAAACAAACTATAAAGGATATGAAGAAATGTTTTCATGCAGAGAGTGCTTAGGCTCTCGTAAGCCTGAAAGGGTAAAAGGAGCAAACTTAACTGTAACTTTTATATTAATAATTCCAAGTCTACACGAAGGGGAAACAGTAAAAGCTGCAGGGGACAGGTCACGGTGGTGCAGCGGTAGAGTTGCTGCTTAAGCGAATGCAGCGCCGGAGTTCGGGTGCGGGTGCTGTCTGTACGCAGTTTATAAGTTCTCCCTGTGATCTGCGTGGGTTTTCTCCAAAATCTTCTGTTTCCTCCCAAACTACAGAGACGTACAGGTTTGTAGGTTAATTGCAGGGCTGCCAACTCACGCTTTGAGCGTGAGAATAACGCATTTTGGGAAATTCTCACGTTGATCACAAATTTCTCAAGCTCTGTCGTGAGAAATTCTGTGATCAACGAAAATGTCAAAACTCATGGGCCGCGGGTGTTGGAGAGCCGGGGCTGAGGGAGGGATGGAAGCAGCGGGCGGGGACAGATGCGGGGAGCCGGGGCTGGCGAGTGTTTGCGGGGCCCGCGAGTGTTTGCCGGGCTGGCGAGTGTTTGCCGGGCTGGCGAGTGTTTGCCGGGTTGGCGAGTCGCTCGCTGCAGCTCCGGCCATGGAGCAGCCTCAGTGCGAGAGTCCCGGGCCGTCGGAGGCGACGCGCCGCTGCCGTGGGAGTCTCTGTTCCGAAGGGACAGAGACTCTCAAAGGGAGGGGGGAGAGAGAGGGAAAGGAGACAGGAAGACAGTGGGGGAGAGAGAGGGGGTGAGACAGAGGGGGAGAGAGGGGAGGGAGAGGGGGAAGAGAGAGATGAGAGGGGGAGAGTGAGGTGGGAGAGAGGGGGAAGAGAGAGAGGGGGAGAGTGAGAGGGGGAGAGAGAGGGGGGAGAGGGGGGAGAGGGGGAGAAAGAGAGGGGGAGAACGGAAGAGAGAGGGAAGAGAGAGAGGGGAGAGAGAGGGCGTGGAGAGGGAGGAGAGAGGGGAGGAGAGAAGGGGAGAGGGAGGGGGGGAGAGAGGGGGAGTGAGAGAGGGGTGGTAAAAGAGAGAGGTGGAAGAGAGAGGGGAAAGAGAGAAACGGGGGAAAAGGGAGAGAGGGGTGCAAAGAGAAAGAGGAGATAGAGGAGAATGAGAGGGGAGAGAGAGGGTAGAGAGAGCAAGTGAGGTGGGAGGGAGAAATGGGGGAGAGATGTGGGGAAGAGAGGGGGGAGAGATGAGGAGAGAGAGAGGTGAGAGAGGGGAGAGAGAGAAGGAGGGAGAAAGAGAGAGGGGGAGAGAGAGAGGGAGAGGGGAGAAGAGAGGGGATGAGAGAGGGGGAGAGAGAGGGAGAGGGGAGAAGAGAGGGGTGAGAGAGGGGGGGAGAGAGAGTTAGGGGAAAGAGAGGGGAGAGAGAGTTAGGGGAAAGAGAGGGGGGAGGGGAGGGTGGAGAGAGAGGAGAGAGGAGGCGAGAGAGAGGGGAGTGATGTGAGGGGAGAGAGAGGAAGAGGGGGAGAAAGCGGGGGGAGAGAGAGAGGGGGCGAGAGAATGGAGAGAGAGGGGAAGAGAGGAGACAGAGAGGGGGGAGAGAGAAGAGGGAAGGGGAGAGAGAGGGGGGAGACAGGGGAGAGAGAGAGAGGGAGAGAGAGAGAGGGGTGAGAGGAGAGAGAGGGAGAGAGAGAGCAGGGAGAGGGGAGAGAGGGAGGGAGGGGAGAGAGGGGTGAGAGGAGAGAGAGAGGGGGAGAGCGAGAGGGGGGAGATAGGGGAATTATAGAGGCAGAGCTGCCAACTCCCATGCATTGAGCGTGAGAATCACGCATTTTGCCAAATTCTCATGCTGATCACAAATTTCTCACACTCTGTCGTGAGAAATTCTGTGATCAACGAAAATTTAAAAACTTATCTCAACTGCATGGGCCACAGCGTGCGGGGAGTCTGGCCCGGATCAGCACGGCTGAGACACCAGAGTGAAGTTGCGGGAGGTTTACATTGTTTTTTTATTTAATGTTGTCCTTGTCTAGTCTGAAATAAAGTTCATCATTGGATATAAAAATCAGAAGAAATGTAAATGTGTGTGTTATATGATCATATACATCTATATCACATTCATGTATGTGTGTTCTTTCCAGCACAATCTAATCAGTTGTATGCTCGCTGAATAAAACCATCCTTAAGTTATACATCATTTGTAAATCTTGCTCAAAACTAATTTAATTTTGTGAAAAACTTAATTTAGGTAACCCCACCATTACAGACAGATCTCATTACACTCTTTGGCTATTGGGAAGACCAGACCCATTTTTATTGTTGAGAAACAACTCCATAGACACAAAAACATTAGATTAAGGAACATTCCAGGGGTAGAGCAACTGGAATCTTCATATTGCTATTATTTTCCCAAATACTGCAGTTGTGAACAGGGTGATTAGATGAATTAATTACAGAGTGCAAGTGTATTACAAAATCAACTCAAACACAGCACATGAGCCATTAAAAAGAAAGGATTTAAAAAACATTAAAAAAGAAAATGAACAGTCAAAATTTATAAACATTTTATTCTTTAACAAGAATTAACAGAATTATGAACTAACAGAATTATGAATCTAACCCTATATCACACACACAAAATGCACCCCCGCAACGCTGATTACACTGCGAATCGGGTCGGGTCCGGTTACTGAAATGGACGAAAAAAAGGCCCACCCGTTCCGTTGCGTACTACACTTCAGCCCATTGCATTTCGCAGGAGTGGCCTAGAAGACCTAGGAGTGGCCTAGGAGACTCCGCTAGTCTGAAGAAGGGGTTCGGCCCGAAACGTTGCCTATTCCCTTCGCTCCTTCGATGCTGCTGCACCCGCTGAGTTTCTCCAGCACCTTTGTCTACCTTGCTCCGCTATCGGATCTTTGCTGCTGCAAGGATCAGGAACCAGAGGACTCTGATTTGAGGTGAATGGCAAACAAACTATAAAGGATATGAAGAAAAGTTTTCATGCAGTGAGTGGTTAGCCTCTCGGAAGCCTGAAAGTGTAAAAGGAGCAAACTTAACTATAACTTTTATATTAAAATTCCAAGTCTACATGAAGGGGAGACAGTAAAAGCTGCAGGGGACAGGTCACAGTGTGCAGCGGTAGAGTTGCTGCTTAAGCGAATGCAGCGCCTGAGTGCGGGTGCTGTCTGTATGCAGTTTGTACGTTCTCCCCGTTATCTGCGTGGGTTTTCTCCAAGATCTTCGGTTTCCTCCTAAACTCCAAAGACGTACAGGTTGTAGGTTAATTGCAGGGTTGCCAACTCACGCTTTGAGCGTGAGAATAACGCATTTTGGGAAATTCTCACGCTCTCACGCTGATCACAAATTTCTCACGCTCTGTCGTGAGAAATTCTGTGATCAACGAAAATGTCAAAACTCATGGGCCGCGGGTGTTGGAGAGCCGGGGCTGAGGGAGGGATGGAAGCAGCGGGCGGGGACAGATGCGGGGAGCCGGGGCTGGCGAGTGTTTGCGGGGCCTGCGAGTGTTTGCCGGGCTGGCGAGTGTTTGCCGGGCTGGCGAGTCGCTCGCTACAGCTCCGGCCATGGAGCAGCCCCAGTGCAAGAGTCCCGGGCCGTCGGAGGCGTCGGAAGCGTTGCGCCACTGCCGTGAGAGTCTCTGTTCCGAAGGGACAGAGACTCTCAAAGGGAGGGGAGACAGAGAGAGGGAAAGGAGACAGGGAGACAGTGGCGCGAGAGAGAGGGGGTGAGACAGAGGGGGAGCGAATGGGGAGGGGAGGGAGAGGGGGAAGAGAGAGAGGAGAGGGGGGAGAGTGAGAGGGGGTGGAGAGGGGGAAGAGAGGGAGAGAAAGGAAGAGAGAGAGGGAAGAGAGAGGGGGTGGAGAGGGAGGAGAGAGGGGAAGAGAGAAGGGGAGAGGGGAGGGGGAGAGAGGGGGAAGAGAGAGGGTGGTAAAAGAGAGAGGCGGAAGAGAGAGGGAGAGGGGGAAAGAGAGAAACGGGAAAGAGGGAGAGAGGGGGCAAAGAGAAAGAGGAGAGAGACAGAGGAGAAAGAGAGGGGAGAGAGAGGGTAGAGAGAGCAAGTGAGGTGGGAGGGGGAAATGGGGGAGAGATGTGGGGAGAGAGGGGAGAGAGGAGAGAGAGAGAGACAGAGAGGGGAGAGAGTGTGTGGAGAGAGAGCAAGAGGGGGAGAGAGAGGAGAGATAGAGAAGGAGGGAGAAAGAGAGAGCGGAGAGAGAGAGAGAGAGGGGGAGAGAGTTAGGGGAAAGAGAGGGGGAGAGTTAGTGGAAAGAAAGGGGGAGAGAGGAGAGAGGGGAGAGGGGAGGGTGGAGAGAGAGTGGAGAGGCGAGAGAGGGGGAGAGTGAGGTGAGGGGAGAGAGGGGGGAGAGAGAGAGAGAGGGAGAGGGGAGAAAGCGGGGGGAGAGAGAATGGAGAGAGAGGGGAAGAGAGGAGACAGAGAGGGGGAGAGAGAAGAGAGGGAAGGGGAGAGAGAGGGGGGAGAGAGAGAGGGGTGGGAGGAGAGAGAGGGAGAGACAGAGAGGGAGAGAGAGCAGAGAGAGGGGAGAGAGAAAGAGGGAGGGGTGAGAGGAGAGAGAGCGGAAGAGGGGATAGCGGGGAGGGAGGGAGAGAAAGAGGGGAGAGAAAGAGAGGGAGAGAGAGTGGGGGACAGAGAGAGAGGGGGAGAGAGAGGGGGGGAGAGAGAGAGAGAGGGGGGGAGATAGGGGGATTATAGAGGCAGGGCTGCCAACTCCTATGGATTGAGTGTGAGAATCACGCTTTTTGCCAACTTCTCATGTTGATCACAAATTTCTCACGCTCTGTCGTGAGAAATTCTGTGATCAACGAAGATTTCTAAACTAATATCAACTGCATGGGCCATGGGAGTTGGAAGCAGAAGCAGCGTCGGCGACAGGTGCGGACGGGGAGCGGGGATGGCGTGTTTGCTGGGCTGGCGAGTGTTTGCTGATCTGGCGAGTCGCTCACTGCAACTCCGGCC
>CM075978.1:174021784-174074320 GCA_038087875.1 Malacoraja senta
AACTCTCACCCAATGTTGGCAGCCCTGTAATTAGCTTAGTAAATGTAAAAAATGTTCCTAGTGGGTGCAGGATAGTGTTAATGTGCGGGGAACGCTGGTCGCCGCGGTCCCGGTGGGCGTAGGGCCTGTTTCCGCGCTCTATCTCTAAACTAAACTGGGTTGGTGCAATATTGGGTGCCATATGCTGCTAATGTGTCATTATCAGATATTCAGTGTTAAAAAGATAAATAAATCACAATAAAAGCGAAAAGATATTCCTTCCACAGCGTGCAGGGAGTCTGGCCCGGATCAGCATGGCTGAGACAGCAGAGTGAAGTTGCGGGGAGGTTTACAATGTTTTTTTATTTAATGTTGTCCATTGTCTAGTCTGAAATAAAGTTCATCATTGGATATAAAAATCAGAAGAAATGCAAATGTGTGTGTTATATGATTATATACAACTATATCACATTCATGTATGTGTGTTCTTTCCAGCACAATCTAATCAGTTGTATGCTTGCAGAATAAAACCAACCTTAAGTTATACATCATTTGTAAATCTTGCTCAAAACTAATTTAATTTTGTGAAAAACTTAATTTAGGTAACCCCACCATTACAGACAGATCTCATTCCACTCTCTGGCTATTGGGAAGACCAGACCCATTTTATTGTTGAGAAACAACTCCATAGACACAAAAACATTAAGGAACTTTCCAGGGGTAGAGCAACTGGAATCTTCATATGGCTATTATTTTCCCAAATACTGCAGTTGTGAATAGTGTGATTAGATGAATTAATTACAGAGTGCAAGTGTATTACAAAATCAACTCAAACACAGCACATGAGCCATTAAAAAGAAAGGATTTAAAAACATTAAAAAAGAAAATTAAGTCAAAATTTATAAACATTTTATTCTTTAACAAGAATTAATAGAATTATGAACTAACAGAATTATGAATCTAACCTTATATCACACACACAAACTGCACCTCCGCAAAGCTGATTAAACTGCGAGTCGGGTCGTGTCCGGTTACTGAAATGGACGAAAAAAAGGCCCACGTTCCGTTCCGTTGCGTACTACACGTCAGCCCATTGCATTTCGCAGGAGTGGCCTATCTTGCTCCGCTAGTCTGAAGAAGGGTTTCGGCCCGAAACGTTGCCTGTTTCCTTTGCTCCTTAGATGCTGCTGCACCCGCTGAGTTTCTCCAGCACCTTTGTCTACCTATAGGATCTTTGCTACTGCAAGGATCAGGAACCAGAGGACTCTGATTTGAGGTAAATGGCAAACAAACTATAAAGGATATGAAGAAAAGTTTTCATGCAGTGAGTGGTTAGGCTCTCGTAAGCCTGAAAGGGTAAAAGGAGCAAACTTAACTGTAACATTTATATTAAAATTCCAAGTCTACATGAAGGGGAGACAGTAAAAGCTGCAGGGTCACGGTGGTGGAGCGGTAGAGTTGCTGCTTAAGCGAATGCAGCGCTGGAGTTCGGGTGCGGGTGCTGTCTGCACGCAGTTTATAAGTTCTCCCCGTGATCTGTGTGGGTTTTCTCCAAGATCTTCGGTTTGCTCCCACACACGAAAGACGTACAGGTTTGTAGGTTAATTGGCTTAGTAAATGTATAAAATGTTCCTAGTGGGTGCAGGATAATGTTAATGTGCAGGGATCGCTGGTCGGCGCGGACCCGGTGGGCGGAAGGGCCTGTTTCCGCGCTCTATCTCTAAACTAAACTAAACTAAACTGGATTGATGAACCAAACAGCCTCCTCCTCTAGCATGAAGTTTCTGGAATCTTCTTTGTTAATGACATTTGACAGATCGTCAGCATTTAATGTCACTCTGGGAGCTAATGTTGTGATTGGATATTTGAGCAGAAGAATCGCGAGTACAACCAGGCAAAAATATATTAGAATTGTTAGACACAAAAAAACTCTCCAGACAGCATCTCTGGAGGAAAGAAATAGGTGACGCTTCAGATCGAGACCCTTCTTCGGACTTTATTAGTTGTTAGTTCATATGTTAAATTGTTAGCTAATTTGTTTATTAGATATTTACATCAGGGACAAGCCCACTGGCCTTAAAGCTGGTGAACCACCTCCATACATTGCTGCAGTCCTTCAGGTCATAGTCATACCCAGAATAGTCATAGACAGGCCCTTCGGCCCAACTTCCCCATGCCGACTAATATGCCCAATCTATACTAGTCCCCCCAGCCTGTGTTTGGCCCATATCCCTGTAAACCTATTCTATCCATGCATCTGTCTAAATGCTGCTTAAACATTGCAATCGTACCTGTCTCAACTACCTCCTCTTGCAGCTCGTTGGGGGAAAAAAGTTGTCTCTCGGGTTCCTATTAAATGCTTTCCACCCCACCTTAAACTTATTTACTCTGGTTCTCAATTCCCCTTTTCTCAGCAAAAGACCATGCATTCTCATGATTTATTCATCTCCTGATTTTGTACACCGCTATAAGATCATCCCTCATCGTCCTGCGCGCCAACAAATAATAGCTCAGGCCCTCAGGTCCTGGCTATATTCCTGTAAATCTTCTCTAGAACTCTTTCTTGCTTGACAACATCTTTCCTATGACATAGTGACCAAAACTGAACACGATACTCTAAATGTGACCTCACCAACGTCTTATGCAACTGTGCCAGGACCTCACAACCTCTATACTCGATACACTGACTGATAAAGGCCAATGTGCTGCAGGTCTTCTGATAGCCCCATTTACCTGTGATGCCACTTTCAAGATGCTGGGTGAGGTGCGTGACCTGGAGGGAAACCTCCAAATTGTGTTTGCATACAATTGCTGCACTGGTCCTTCTGATTAAATTTCCAATTTATATTGTTTGTTTAACAATTTATGTAATTTCCAAACAGGATTTATACATCTGATTCAAAATGTGATTTTCTCAATGGAACACCAGCGTATTAGTCACGTGTGCTCTTGGTATCATCATAACTCTTTCGTGTTCAGTTACTTATGGCGCTAACATACTGGTCGTCCCATTTGATGGAAGCCACTGGGTCAATATGAGGGTTCTAGTGAAGGAACTCAGATGCCATGAACACAATATTACTGTAATTCATTCATCAACATCCTGGTATATCAAGAAGGAACCAGAGTTTTATCAGTCCCTGATCATCGAGTCACATGGAAGTAATGGGTTGACAGAAGATGCTAATGGCATGCAAAGATTGGTACAAAGCTCATTGGCCATCTCCAACGCCAACATCCCACTATGGACTTTTCTTCGGCTTCAGTTTCAGCTAACGATGTTCTTGCATGAGGGCCATCTTTGGTTGAGGCGTTTCACCATCTCAATTTTTGAGAACGAGGCATTGCTGGAGCAAATTGCAGATGCAAACTTTGACTTGATACTTGCAGATCCAATTGTTTGTGCAGGCCCAATGCTTGCTTATTATTTCAACGTCCCATTGGTGTACAACGTCCGATGGATGACTGCTGATGATGCTCATTTCTTTGCTGCCCCATCTCCACCCTCCTATGTTCCAGTCTTCAGATCACAATTAACAGACAAAATGAGTTTTCTTCAACGAATTCATAATGTCCTGCAACATTTCCTTCAGTTTGGTATTTCAGAGTTTGTGATTAATCCCTTGTACGATGATTTGTGCCAGCAATACCTCGGCAGAGACATTGACATCAAGATGGTTCTCCTAAGGGCAGATGTGTGGTTAATTAGAATAGATTTCGTACTTGAATTTCCAAGACCTACGATGCCAAACTTTGTGTACATCGGAGGTTTCCAATGTCAACCACCTAAACCACTGGATGAAGAGCTACAAACGTTTGTTGACAGCTCTGGGGAGCATGGTATTGTTGTGATGTCACTGGGTACTCTTATCATTGGATCTTACTATGAAAATCGCTGAAGCCCTTGCCCAAATACCCCAAAAGGTCATTTGGAGGCACAATGGAGACATCCCTCCCAATACTGGAAATAACACCCTCATAGCAAAATGGTTTCCTCAGAATGACCTACTGGGCCATGTCAAGACTCGAGCCTTCATTTCCCATGGTGGCACGAATGGACTGTATGAAGCGATCTATCATGGGGTGCCGGTGGTTGGCCTACCATTGTTTTATGACCAGTTTGATAATATGGTCAGACTTGAAACTAGAGGAGCAGCAAAGGTGGTCAATGTTGTATTTCTCCAGTCATCAGATCTAGTGTCGGCACTTAATGAAGTCATAAATAACTCCACTTATTGAGAAAACATGCAGAAACTCTCTCTTCTCCACAGGGATCAGCCAGAGACCCCAATGGACAGAGCCATTTTCTGGATTGAGTACACTGCCCGACACAAAGGCGCAGCACAATTACGCTCCGAATCTTACAAACTTCCATGGTATGTTTATTACTCTGTGGATGTAATAATTTTCCTACGCTCAATAACACTACTTATTGTATTACTCATTGTTTTCATGATGAAGAAACTATTTGTTGTACTGAAGAGAAAAGAAAAAGTTCAGTAAGACTGGTCAAACTGTGGGAATGGGTGCTGAGGAAGTGTAACAGTAAGCTTTTTGTATTAATGAAAGATCTGAACACATTAAAGATTAAACATTTGTATCCCATTTGACCTGTCTTACAGCTGCAACACCTGGCTTTCTCTGAATTCACCTTCTTTCCTCATCTTCAAATAAGTGTTGATTTTTTTCGCAGCCAAGTGGCACCCATGGCTCCCGCTCTGGCTCTCTACAGATCACTGCAGCAACTGATGGATCCATTCCATGCATAAGTTGTAGATACTGGCATGAATACCACATTAAACAAATGTGGCACCATTTGAAAAACCCATCAGTACTTCTTGTCCACTCAAAAAGAACACAATGGAAGAGGAAATGAGCAAGAGAATAGCATGTTACACTGATATTCCAATTCTAATGTGACCACTTTGGTTTGTTAGGAACCTAACCAGACCAGCCACATAAACAGTGGGACTACACAGGCAGGTTGGAGATTGGGTACCCTGCAAGAACGGACTTGCCTGTAGCTTCAAAAAAGCACAAGTCAGGAGCTGGTTAGACACAAAATGCTGGAGTAACTCAGTGGGACAGGCAGCATCCCTGGAGAGAATGAATGGGTGACGTTTCAGGTTGAGACCATTCCTCAGATTGGTTAGGGATTAGGGAAACGACAGATATAGACAATGATGTAGAGAGATAAAGAACAATGAATAAAAGATATGCAAAAAAGTAACGATGATAAAGGAAACTGGCCATTGTTACCTGTTTGTTAGGTGAAAATGAGAAGCTAGTGCGACTTTTGGAGGGACAGAGAGAGGGGGAATGTCTGGGCTACCTGAAGTGAGAGAAATCAATATTCATACCACTGAGCTCTAAGCTGCCCAAGCGAAATATGAGATGCTGTTCCTCCAATTTACGTTTAATCTCACTCTGATAATGGAGGAGACCTAGGACAGAAAGGTCTGTGTGGGAATGGGAAAGACAATTAACGTGTTTCGCAACCTGGAGATCAGGTAGGTTCAGGCGGGCTGAGCGAAGGTGCTCCGCGAAACGATCGCCCAGTCGACGTTTAGACTCGCCGATGTATAAGAGTCCACATCTTGAACAACGGATACAGTGGATGAGGTTGGAGGAGGTGCAAGTGAACCTCCGCCTAACCTGAAAGGACTGTCGGGGTCCCTAGACAGAGTCAAGGAAGGAGGTATAGGGATAGGTGTTGCATGTTCTGCGATTGCAGGGGAAGGTACCTGGGGAGGGGGTGGGAAGGGTGGGAAGGGAGGAATTAACCAGGGAGTTGCGGAGGGAACGGTCTCTGCAGAGGCGGAAAGGGGTGGAGATAGGAAAATGTGGCTAGTGGTGGTATCCCGTTGGAGGTGGCGGAAATTTTGGAGGATTATGTGTTGTATGTGATGGCTGATGGGGTGAAAGGTAAGGACTAGGGGGACTGTCTCTGTTGTGACTAGGGTGAGAGGGAGCAAGGATGGGGCTGCAGGGTACCAAGGAGTCACGAGTGAGGGCCTAATTTATGATGGGAGAGGGGAACCCCCCTTCCCTGAAGAATTAGGACATTTGGGATGTTCTAGTATGAAACACGTCATCTTGGGCGCAGATGCGGCGTAGACGGAGAAATTGGGAGTAGGGGACAGAGTCTTTACAGGAAGCAGGGTGGGAAGAAGTGTAGTCAAGACAGTTGTAGGTTTGTAATAGGCATCAGTCCCACCGACACTCGGCACTGCACCTCCCTCCAGCAGCCCGCAGCCGTCGCCTCACCTGCAGACTGGACTCTGTACTGGGCCTGAAGCCTCCACGCTGCTCACTCCCACTCTCCTGGGTTTGACTCCACTGGGTCCTAGCGCTAGTCTGCCTAGCCCTGGTTACCTCAGTGGTAGTTCCACTGATTCTTCCCCATCCCTCTCCAACTATGGGACCCCTTCTCTTCCCCAGCCACACTACAGCCCTCTCAACCCCCACCCCCTGACCACCCACCACCCCCCCCCCCACCACACATCGCCTCGTCCCCATTCCACCCACCTGCCTTCCTCCGGCCCCAACCCCCATCCCTGTCGGGTGTTCACCATCCCCCCCCGACCTCCCCCTCTCCGACATTGAACGGTCTGTTCTCAGCAGAGGTCTTACCTTTGTCCCCCTCCGTCCCCACCTCAATGAGTTCCGCGCCCTCCATGACTTGGAACGCTTCTACCGTCGCCTCCGCCTCACAACGCACTTCCATGGGAAGGAGTCCTCGCCCCCCACTGATGACCCCTTTTCCCATCTCCAACGCACCCCTCCTCGTGGAACCCCCCTCGTAGCCTTCCGGCTTTAGAACTCTTCATCAAAAACTGCCGCCGTGACATCAACCGCCTCAACTTCTCCACTCCCCTGTCTCACTCCAATCTCTCCCCCCCTGAACGCACTGCCATCGACTCACTCCGCAACAACCCAACAACCCATTAAGAACTGAGAAAAATGCTGCATATAAATCTGGAAATAAGCAGAACTACATGACTGCAAAATATAAATTAAGGTCTACAATAAGGAAAGCCAAACACAATTATGCCACCAAAATAGAACAAGAAATCTCAACCAACAACACTAGAACTGTCTGGAAAAAAATTCAGGAAATCACCAACTACAAAAAGAAATCCACCCCCATCCCTGATAATGATCATCAACTCCCAGACAAACTGAACACTTTCTATGGCAGGTTTGAACAGTCTCCAGTCCCTTCACCATCGTCCCCCTCTCCTCTTCCTCCCCCTCCATTCCACATCCAGGAGGCCGAGGTGAGGACTACCTTCAGGAGACAGAAGAAAAACAAATCTGCAGGCCCAGACAACATCAGCCCAGCAGTGCTCCATCATTGTGCAGCAGAACTGGCCCCTGTGTTCATCAACATCTTCAATACCTCCCTCTGCCAATGTTCAGTGCCCCAGTGCTTCAAACAATCCACCATCATTCCTGTGCCCACGTCTAACACAACATCCTGCCTCAATGATTACAGACCGATTGCCCTTACATCTGTGGCCACGAAGTCATTTGAGCGCATTATTCTCGCTCACCTCAAAACCAGCACTTCCTCCAACATGGACCCACATCAATTCGCATATAGAGCCAACAGGTCAGTAGAAGACACAGTCAACCTGGCCATCCGTCACACTCTGCAACACCTGGAAACCGCCAACACTTACGCCCGCATCCTGTTCATGGACTTCAGTTCGGCATTCAACTCCATCAACCCGGTCAAACTCTTCCATAAATTAACGGACATGAACATTGACCCCTGCATCTGTCATTGGATCTATAGCTTCCTTTGGAACAGACAACAGAGGGTGAAGATACATAACACCATATCTCACCCTCTGCACCTCAGTACAGGAGCCCCTCAGGGCTGCGTCTTGTCACCCTGGTTATTCTCACTCTACACAAATCAACTCGCATCCCAGTATAGTTCAGTCAAAATATATAAATACGCAGATGACACAACCATCATAGGTCTCATCTCTAACAACAACGAAACAGAATACCGCACTCAAACAAACAAAACAGTCACTTGGTGCACAGATAATAACCTCCTACTCAACACATCAAAAACACATGAACTTATCATTGATCTCAGACGTAAGGCCCAACCGAAGACCCCCCTACTCATCTCTGGCGAACCCATATCCACCACTGACTCATTCAAATTTCTTGGCACTCACATAAGCAATAACCTCAAATGGAAAATCAATTCAGATCACATTTATAAAAAAGCCAACCAAAGACTTTTCTTTCTCCATCAGCTCAAGAAGTTCAGAGTGAGGAAACATCTCCTAATCCGATTTTACACAGCCATCATCCAAAGCATGCTCACTTCATCAATAACAGTTTGGTACAGCAGTTTAGACACTCACTCCCGTAATAAACTACAGCGCATTGTCAACAAAGCATCCAAAATCATCAGCACTCCCCTCCCATCAATAAAATCACACAATCTCAAACGGTCCGTGTCAAGGGTGAAGAAAATCATTTCTGATCCCTCCCACCCAGCTCACCACATCTTCCACCTGCTGCCGTCAGGAAGGCGCTACAGCTCACTGCCCGCCAAAACATCACGATTTAAAAACAGTTTCTACCCATATGCAATTCGAACTCTGAACACTCTATGACAACATCACATAGCCACCTCGTGCATGTACTGTATACTGTATGTTGTTGTGTTTTATGTTATGTTTGACGGGAATCAGCCTATTATGTAACATCCTGCTCTGAACATGAATTCCACCAGCTTGACTGTGTGGTCATTAAATAATCTGATCTGATCTGATTGGGTTATCAAACCCGCCGACAAGGGAGGTGCCGTGGTAGTCTGGCGCGTCAATCTCTACAAAGCTGAGGCCACGCGCCAACTCTCGAACACCTCCTCCTACTTACCCCTGGACCATGACCCCACTGACGAGCACCAGGCCACCATCTCCAGCACCATCACCGACTTCATCCACTCCCACGCCCTGCCCGACCGAGCCTCCAACCTCATCGTTCCCCAGCCCCGCACGGCCCGATTTTACCTTCTCCCCTAAATCCACAAACCTGACTGTCCCCATAGACCCATTGTCTCTGCCTGTTCGTGCCCCACCGAACTCATCTCCACCTACCTTGACTCCATCCTATCACCCTTGGTTAAATCCCTCCCTACCTTTGTTCAAGACACCTCAGACACTCTCCGTCGTCTGCGCACATTTCACTCTCTAGGCCCTCACCCCCTCATCTTCACCATGGATGTCCAGTCACTGTACACCTCCATCCCCCACCAGGATGGTCTCAAAGCCCTCCGGTTCTTCCTCGACCAGAGAAGCAACCTATACCCGGCCACTGACACCCTCCTCCGCCTAGCGGAGCTGGTCCTTACCCTCAATAACTTCTCATTTGACTCCTCCCATTTCCTCCAAATACATGGCGTAGCTATGGGCACATGCATGGGCCCCAGCTACGCCTGCCTCTTTGTCGGGTACGTAGAACAATCCTTGTTCAATACGTACCAGGGCCCCATCCCTGACCTCTACCTCCGCTACATCGATGACTGTTTTGGTGCCACCTCCTGCACCCACACACAACTGACTGACTTCATCCGCTTCACCACCAACTTCCATCCGGCACTCAAATACACCTGGACCATTTCCGACACTTCCCTACCATTCCTTGACCTCACTATCTCCATCGCAGGTGATAGACATCTTACCGACATCCACTACAAACCTACCGACTCCCATGGCTATCTGGTCTACACTTCTTCCCACCCTGCTTCCTGTAAGGACTCCATCCCCCACTCCCAATTTATCCGTCTACGCCGCATCTCCTCCCAGGATGAGGCGTTCCACACCAGTGCATCCGAAATGTCCTAATTCTTCAGGGAACGGGGGTTCCCCTCCTCCACCATAGATGAGGCTCGCACCAGGGTCTCTGCCATACCCCGCAACACTGCTCTCTCTCCCCATCCCCCCCACTCACAACAAGGGCAGAGTCCCCCTAGTCCTCACCTTTCACCCCACCAGCCGTCACATACAACAAGTGGTCCTCCGTCAGTTTCGCCACCTCCAATGTGACCCCACCACTCGCCACATCTTCCCATCTCCCCCCATGTCTGCCTTCCGCAAAGACCGCTCCCTCCGTAACTCCCTTGTCAATTCTTCCCTTCCCTCCCGTACCACCCCCTCCCCGGGTACTTTCCCTTGCAACCGCAAGAGATGCAACACTTGTCGCTTCACCTCCCCCCTCAACTCCATTCAAGGACCTAAGCAGTCGTTCCAGGTGCGACAGAGGTTCACCTGCATCTCCTCCAACCTCATCTATTGCATCCGCTGCTCTAGATGTCAGCTGATCTACATCGGTGAGACCAAGCGGAGGCTTGGCGATCGTTTCGCCGAACACCTCCGGTCAGTCCGCAATAACCAACCTGACCTCCCGGTGGCTCAGCACTTCAACTCCCCCTCCCATTCCGTATCTGACCTCTCTGTCCTGGGTCTCCTCCATGGCCACAGCGAGCAACACCGGAAATTGGAGGAAATGCACCTCATATTCCGCTTGGGCAGTCTACATCCTGGGGGCATGAACATTGAATTCTCCCAATTTTGCTAGCCCTTGCTGTCTCCTCCCCTTCATCAGCCCTCTGGTTGTCTCCTCCCATCCCCCAGCCCTCGGGCTCCTCCTCCACCTTTTTTCCTTTCTTCTCCCCACCCCCTATCAGTCTGACGAAGGGTTTAGGCCCGAAACTTTGCCTATTTCCTTCGCTCCATAGATGCTGCTGCACCCGCTGAGTTTCTCCAGCATTTTTGTGTACCTTCAATTTTCCAGCATCTGCAGTTCCTTCTTTAACACAACAGTCTATTTCCTGTGATGGAGACGGAGATCAAGAAAGGGGAAGGAGGTGTCGGAGATGGTCCAAGTAAATTTGAGTGCAGGATGAAAATTGGTGGTGAAGTTGATGAAGTTGAGGAGCACCGAAGCAGTCATCAATGTATCAGAGATAGAGTTCGGGGATAGGCCTAGTGTGCGTCTGGAACAGGGATTGTTCAACGTACCCTACAAAGAGGCAGGCATAGCTGGGGCCCATGCAGGTGCCTATAGCTACGCCTTGGACGGAGGAAGTGGAAGGAGAAGTTGTTAAGGGTGTGGACTAGCTCTGCTAGGAGGGGTAGAGTGTAGGTAGAGGAAAATTGGATGGTTCTGGGGTCGAGGAAGAAACGGAGGGCTTTAAGGCCTTCCTGGTGGGTATGGAGGTGTCAGGAGCTGCATTCCGTTTGGTCCAGTGCAAAACAATCTGCTTGACCATCAACTAAACCACCATCTTAAACACACATTCCCTTCACCTTCCGTGAACGGAGATTTGGGTATATACCATCTGCATGATCCACTGAATTACATCATCAAGGCTTGTCAACAACATCTTCCACACTGCTGCCAATTAGAAAGCCATTCATAGAGGCAGATGCAAATACCACCAACTTAGAAATTTATAATTTAGGTCACCCATCCCAAAATGCTTCCCCACTGATATTTAAGACCCTCTCTCAACCTCAGTTCCCAATTGGAGTAATGTCACTAGCATCCTCTACAACAGTAATGAAATCTTACAACCACTGATTCCATCCTATTTGTTGTAATGTCCTACAAGGAAGTGTTTTCAGCCATGCTGTTCTCCCTGTACATTCATGAGTGTGCCGCTAAATTCTGCTCTAACTCCATCTAAACATTTGCAGGTGCCACCACTGCGGTGGGCCAGGTCTGGAACAATGTTGGTACTGAAAAGAAATTTAGAGCTTAGTGACATGGTGTTGGACTACAACCTCTTCTCTCACTGCCAACAAGAGAAAAGAGCTAGTATTAGATTTCAGGAAGTATGATGGGATACATGGCCCAATCAACAACACTGGTGCCAAAGTGGAAATTGGTGAGAGTTTCCAGCTCATCGGACTAAATAATACCAAGAATCTATCCTGAGCTAATCACATTGAAGCTACATACAAAAAAAATACACCAACACCTCTTCTCTCTCAGCAAACTAAGGATATACATGTTTCCAACAATGTCCCAATTTTCGAAACTACCGCATTGTGGACATTGTACTTCTCTGAAACTGTTACACTACAAGGCTGCAAAAACTATTCTGCACTTTGGTGTTTATCTCTTTGCTTCATGTTTTGTATTTGCGTTTGGCTTGACTGTACTCGTGTATATATATTATCTGATTTCGATCAATAGCATGCAAACAAAAGTATGTTACTGTACTTTGGTACATGTGATACTAATTAACCTAAATCTAATGAGAAGGTATGCAATTAAACTGGCAATAAATAATCCCAATTAGATGTAATCATTTCTAATTGAAGGCTGTGAGGTTAAAGGGGCAGTGGCAATGCGGATACAGTGGCATCTGACCAGCGGCTCAATCAAACACACCGGGACTGCAATGGTTCCCTTTCCTGGATCAAGCACTCAACCCACCAATGGAAAGGCTTTTCTCTCGTAAATTATTGCATGATTCACATACTTCAGAGGTGCCTGGTTATTGAAGATGTGTGTTTGTTCATTCTAATCAGCAAATACAAAATGACTGACCCCATACTCTGTGAATATGTTGATAGACAGTGTACCGGAACTTTAATATGCCTCTAACTCGTGTCCTTGGAACAACTGTAAGAAGGAACTGCAGATGTTGGTTTAAACCGAAGATAGACATAAAAAGCTGGAGTAACTCAGCGGCACAGGCAGCATCTCTGGAGAGAAGGAATGGGTGACGCTTCGGGTCGAGACCCTTCTTCAGACTGGTTAGGGATAAAGGAAACGAGAGATATAGACGGTGATGTGGAGCGATAAATAACAATGAATGATAGATATGCAAAAAAAGTAATGGCAATACAGGAAACAGGCCATTGTAAGCTGTTTGTAGGGTGAAAATGAGAAGCTACTGTGACTTGGGTGGGGGAGGGATGGAGAGGGAATGCCAGGGCTACCTGTGAGAGAAATCAATAATCATACCCTTGGGATGTAAGCTGCCCAAGCAAAATATGAGATGCTGTTCCTCCAATTTGCGTTTAGCCTCACTCTGACAATAGAGGAGACCAAGGACAGAAACGTCTGTGTGGGAATGGGAAGGAGAATTAACGTGTCCAGCAACCGGGAGATCAGGTTGGTTCATGGGGGCTGAGCGAAGGTGTTCTGCGAAACGATCGTCCAGTCTGCGTTTGGTGTCGCTGATATATAAGAGTGCACATCTTGAACAACGGATACAGTAGATGAGGGTGTAGGAGGTGCAAGTGAACCACTGACTAACCTGAAAGTACACAAAAATGCTGAAGAAAATCAGCGGGTGCAGCAGCGTCTATGGAGCGAAGGAGATAGGCAATGTTTCGGGCCGAAACCATTCTTCAGACTGATGGGGGGTGGGGGGAGGCTAACCTGAAAGGACTGTCGGGGTCCCTGGACAGAGTCGAGGAAGGAGGTATGGCGACAGGTGTTGCATCTTTTGTGGTTGCAAGGGAATGTACCTGGAGAGGGAGTGGTTTGGGTGGGAAGGGAAGAGTTAACCAGGGAGTTGTGAGGGAACGGTCTCTATGGATGGCAGAAAGGGATGGAGATGGGAAAATGTGGCTAGTGGTGGGATCCCGTTGGAGGTGGCTGAAATTTTGGGGGATTATGTGTTGAATGCGACGGCTGATGGGGTGGAAGGCAAGGACTAGGGGGACTCTGTCTCTGTTGCGACTAGGGGGAGGGGGAGGAAGGGCGGAGCTTCAGGGTACCGAGGAGATACGAGTGAGGGCCTCATTTATGATGGGAGAGGGGAACCCCCGTTCCCTAAAGAATGAGGACATCTCGGATGTTCTAGTTTGGAACACCTCATCCTGGGCGCAGATTAGGCGTAGACTGAGGAATTGGGAGTAGGGGATAGAGTCCTTGCAGGAAGCAGGGTGGGAAGAAATGTAGTCAAGATAGTTGTGGGAGTCAGTGGGTTTGTAATAGACATCAGTCAATAGTCTATTTCTTGTGATGGAGACCGAGATCAAGAAAGGGGAGGGAGGTGTCAGAGATGGTCCAAGTAAATTTGAGTGCAGGATGAAATTTGGTAGTGAAGTAGATTAAGTCCATGAGTTCTGCATGGGTGCTGGAGGTAGCACTGATGCAGTCATCAATGTAACAGTGATAGAGTTCGGGGATAGGGCCAGTGTACGCCTGGAACAGGGTTTGTTCAACGTACCCTACAAAGAGGCAGGCATAGCTGGGGCCATGCGGGTGCTCATAACTACGCCTTGGAGTTGGAAGGTGCGTGGAGTCAAAGGAGAAGTTGTTGAGGGTGAGGACCAGCTCTGCTAGGCGGAGTAGAGTGTTAGTAGAGGGAAATTGGATGGTTCTGCAGTCGAGGAAGAAACTGAGGGCTTTAAGGTCTTCCTGGTGGGGGATGGAGGTGTGGAGTGACTGAACGTGCATAGTAAATACGAGGGAGTTGGCGCTCGGAACGCGGAAGTCATTAAAGAGACAAAGGGCATGTGAGGTATCTTGGACATAGGTCGGGAGAGAATGGACAAAGGGGGATAGGATGGAGTCATACGTGGAAATCATTTCCGTGGGACAGGAGCAGCCAGAAACAATGGGTCTGCCAGGGCAGTTGTATTTGTGGATTTTGGGGAGAAGGTAAAAACGGGCTGTGCGGCGTGGAAAACAATAAGTTTGGAGGCTGTGGAACGCAGACAGCCAGAAGTGATGAAATCAGTATTGATGTTTGAGATTAAGGCCTGGTGCTCATCTGTGGGATCATGGTGCAAGGATAAGTAGGAAGAGGCATCTGAGAGTTGTTGCCTAACCTCAGTTCAGTGCGGCAGAATACCACGGCACCTCCCTTGTCAGCGGGTTTGATTATAATGTCAGGGTTGCTGCAGAGTGAGCGGAGGGCTATATGTTCAGAGGGGGCGAGGTTGGAGTAAGTAAGGGGAGTTGAAAAGTTGAGACGGTTGATGTCACGCCGGCAGTTAGAAATAAAGAGGTATAGAGGGTAGAAGGCCATCCTGGGGAGTCCAAGAGGATGGGGACCAGTGGAGATGGGAGAAGGAGTCATCACTGGGTGGTGAGGACTCCTTCTGATAGAAAAAGGCGCGGAGGCGATGGAAGAAAAGCTCTACGTCGTGGCAGACCTGGAGCTCGTTGAGGTGGGGGCGGAGGGGAATGAAGGTGAGGCCTCTATTGAGGGCAGACCATTCCGTATCAGAAAGGGGGAGGTCGGGAGGGGGGGATGGTGAAGACACGACAAGGGTGGGGGTTGGTGTCAGAGGAGGGCCGGGGAGTGGACAAAGGCCGAGGTGAGACCTGGTGGGAGGTTGGTGGGTGTTCAGAGAGGAGGGGGGCATGAGGACTATTGTACAGCTTTTTGTGTCTATCCTTGGAATAACTAATGGGAATGTATAGAGGGAGCTTCATTCTGTCCCATGTGATTTTAAAAAAAAGGATTAGTAAGGTGAAAGCATATGAAGTCTGCAGATGGATAAAAAATACCTTGAGTGGTGAGTGGATGGCAGTTGGATTATAATCTGTGATCCCTCAAATTCCCTTTAAACATCTCTCTCACCTTAAACATGCTCTCTCGTTTTTGACACTGTGCTGCTCATGTTCATATATCAGGGCACCCCTCAGCTTCTTGCTTTAGGAGAGACAACCCCAGCTGATCCATTCCTCCACTATAGCTCAAACCCTTCTCTCCAAGCAACAGCCAGACGGTGTCATTGAGTGTTGGCACTGCACACATCTGCAGCCTGTTCATGTGCCTGTCTTTATATCCTGTCCTAATACAACACGTGGATAGGATGGTAAAGTATGCAGTATGCTTGGTTGGTTTGGGTATTGAGTATATTAGTAGGGAAGTCATAGGTAGACTCAAAATGCTAGAGCAACTCAGCAGGACAGGCAGCATCTCTGGAGAGAAGGAATGGGTGATCTTTCGGGTCGAGACCCTTCTTCAGACTTTTCAGCAGGGAAGTCATGTTGCAGCTTTACAAAAATTTGGTTTGGCTAAATTTAGAGTTGTGTACAGTTCCATTCGCTGCATTACATGAAGGGTCTGGTGGCTTCGGAGCAGATGCAGAAGAAGTATGCCAGGATTAGAACATAATAGCTGTAAGGAGACATTGGATAAACTTGAATTGTTTTCTCTGGACTGTCAGAGGTTGAAAACAGATCTGATGGAAATTTATAAAATTACAAGACGCATAGATGATAGTCAGGGGTGGAAATGTCAAATAGTAGAAGGGAAAAGTTTAAAGAAGATGTGTGATGCAAGTTTTTTTAAAACAGTGCCTGGAACTGGTGGTGGTGGAGGCAGATACGACAACAACATTTAAGAAGGATTTAGACAAGCACATGAAGAGACAGTGATATGGATCATAAGCGGGCAGATGGGGTTACTTAAATTTAGCATCACGTTCAGCACAGACATGGTGGGCAGAAGGGCCTGTTCCTGTGCTGTACTATGTATAAGAAGGAACTGCAGATGCTGGTTTAAACTGAAGATAGACACAAAAAGCTGGAGTAACTCAGCGGGACAGGCAGCATCTCTGGAGAGAAGGAATGGGTGATGTTTCGGGTCGAGACCCTTATGCTATTACAGCTTTTATTCCCTTCCCTTATGCTATTACAGCTTTTATTCCCTTCAGTCTGAAGAAGGGTCTCGACCCGAAACCTCACCCATTCCTTCTCTCCAGAGATGCTGCCTGTCCCGCTGAGTTACTCCATCTTTTTGCGTCTGTACGGTTCTATGTTCAATTTCCACATTCCCTCTGTGGGATTTTTATGTGCATAATTCTGTCACTGCGTTTTTCATAACGCGTTCAGAGGATGTGAAAGATGCTTTAGAAATACAAACTCTTTCCATTTTGTCACTCCATGGATAGAAAGTCTAAGGTAGAAGGCAGTATATGCAATTATTGGAAAAGGTTTTAATATAATTTATTGCACAAGAAACTTCAGTTAAATTTACAATTCACATTTGATGGGTTATAAAAGGTCCAGCCTCCTAATGTACACCAGTCACAGAACCACACAACTCACATTTAATGTGCTACGATACAATTATTTTCCATAAATTCTCGACCTTATCTTTAAATAAAATGTCTCCACGCTTCCACAATACTAGCCCTGAAAAACAAAACTATTTATACCATTTTCATCGTAGTCTTTCAATTGTTATAGTCAATGAGGCAAGAGATGTCAATACAGCCAGGGCTAGCCATCACAGGTTCAACAGACAGAGTACAGCACCCTCTCCACAGCACACAAAATATTTATTTCTATGAAGTACAAAGGGAGCACAGAGTGGTCAGAGAGTTCCTACTGAGGAAGGACAAAAGAACACTTTGTTAAGTACAGAGTGAAGCTCCCGCCCGATGATCCCGTCGTACACGCTTGGAGCAGGAAGAGCAGGGGTCGGATACAAGGTGAAGCTTCCGCTATGCTGTCTTATCACACACTCTCAGACCAGGAAGAACATGGAAATGTGGAAAAAAGGCATAAATGGAATGTAGACTCTCTGCAGAGTTCCAGCAACAGCTCCCAATGTTTCACTGGAAACCTGGCTTGAGACCACTTTGAGGTTAAATTCACAGAAGGATATTTAGTCAACAAAACCTTTCAACCATTCAGCCCGAGTTGAATTTGAAACCATCCCACTCTCTCAATCAGAGACTACGAGCCACACAATGAGCTCCCCGCAAGATCAGATATGGGTTTGTAAAAGGCACAGAAGTCTTAGCGATTAAGGATGACCTCACTACAATACACTGGGAAGATCATTGACTGGGGCTAAAATAAATAGGATGGGGGAAATCAGGCAGACAAAGAGGAGGGGAAGACAACAAAAGATTATTGAACAGGTGAGGGGACAGAGATGTCAGAGAAAGAGAGTGGAATCTGGAATAAACATTATACTGTGGGCCTGGGGTGAATATTCTGTTTTGCAAGCTCACTGGGACTGGAGAGCTGTGGAACAATTCTGTAGGCAGTCTAACAGAATCTCCGCTCCATCTACATTTTCTTCCCTCCATACCTATACCATGTACACTAAACACCTTAAACCTATTATTTTAAAGTATCAGAGTTAGATAACATGGGAACACGCCCAACACGCCTACCTGAGCTAGTCCTATTTGCGTTTGGCCCATATCCCTCCAAATTCTTCCTATCCGTGTATCTGTCCAAATGTATTTTAAATGCTGCAATTATACTTGCCTTAACCCATGTAGCCCCTTACCTTCCATATATCCACCACCCTGTGGGAAAATGTTGCCCCTCAGGCTCCTTATGAATCTTTCCCCTCTCACCTTCTATTTGAGCCCTCTACTTTTAGATTCCCTTACACTGGAAAAAAAGACTGACCATTTTAGAAACCTCTGTAAGGACATCCTTCAGCCTCCCACACTCAAGGGAAAAAAAAACCCAGACTATCCAATCCTACTTTTTCCTACTGTTTCCATGCTATATGACTATGACGACCTGTTGTATTTTTGTATGGCTTGATTGAACGTGTATAATATGATTTGAATGGATAGCACGCAAAGTTCTTCGCTGTATCTCAGTACACAGGACAATAATAAACCAATAACAAATATGAGGTTTGGAGAAGGGAGCAATAGTTCTGTACTGGGGGGGATGCTGTACCCCCTCCTACCCTGTCCCCATCATCAGTGATACCCTCACCCTTTGTGAATGCTTTGCACTGGGTGACTAGAGTTAGGATGCATGGGGGCATTACCTTGGAATTGAGCGAGGATGCTCCAGAACTGGGCAGAATGGAGGGCCTTCAGGAGACTCGGGAGTATAAACTCAGGAGTCAATCTTGCCTGGGCCTTCCCCTTAAAGCCCCCTCTCCCTGTGCATACCCCATCCTCTAGTCTAATACATCGTGTAGAAACAAAGAAAGTGCAGCTGCTGGTTCATACCAAAGATGGACACGAGCTCGGCGGGTCAGGCAACTTCTCTGGAGATAACTTTTTCTCCAGAGATGCTGCCTGATTCGCTGAGTTACTTCAGCACTTTGTGTCTGCCTCCAGTACATAGGCTCCGCTCCTACCCACTTGGTCCCCAGGTCACGCCCCCATCTCCATGACACCGCCCCCTGCCCTCACCCTGGGCCGAAGGGCCGCGAGTAGTTGAACATGGCGTAGTCGGCCAGGTAGAAGTCCTGTGCGCGGCGGCGCTCGTCGGCCGACAGCTGGGCGAGGTAGCGGCGGCTGAGTTGCGGCCCGGTGCGTTCCTCCCGCCGGTGCCGGTCCTTGAAGCGGGGGAAGGTGAGGTTGGCGGGGGCGCCGACCAGGCGCAGCAGTGCCTCTGCCTCGGCCGCCAGGTTCTCGAAGCGGCCAATGAAGTCGTAGCGGACAAGGCAGGGGCTGCAGAGGCGGCCGACGCGCTCCCAGTGGATGTCGAGGCCGAGTGGCCGCCGCGGATCCAGCAGATAGCGCACGAACTCGGGGAAGGTGACGCCCGATCCAGAGCGCAGGGCCTGGCGGGTGGCGTTGGACCGGTAGCGGGCGATGATGGCGCGGCCGAAGACCGGGTGGTAGTAGGCGTTGGGCTGCTCGAACTTGTCGCGGAAGGCGGAGACCAGGCGCTCCAGCGGCTCCCGCACGAACAGCGCCTTGGTGTAGGTGCGCAGTCGGCGCGCCATGCCGGCGCGGTCGTAGCTGTCGAGACGCCGCAGCGAGTTGCCGTAGTGCGCTGCCTGGTGCTGAATGTGGGCCGGCGAGCTGGCCAGGCCGCTCAGCACCATCAGCACCCGCTTCCAGTTGGAGCAGCCCGCCTTCGGCACCTCGCAGTACAGCAGGCGGTGCCGGTCCTCCACGTAGATACGGGAGACGTGGTGTGGGGCCGGCAGCCTGGAGCCCGGCACCCCGTCACCGCGGTACTGCAGACAGGCCTCATCCACCAGCCGCCGGCGGCCATCCTGCACCGCCCTCAGGCGCCCCTGCCGTCCCAGGACTTGCTGCTGGTCCTCCAGGTGCGGCGCCCCCAAGCGGCGCTGAGGTGACATCGCGCCACCCGGCGCCTTCCTTCTACGCCTGCGCCTCCGGCCGCGGAGAGTCGTGCCCGGGGGCGGGGCCAGTCGCAGAGGGGGCTTGTCTGTGCACAGTTGGGCGGGGCTTAGCGCAGGGTCGGATATGAGGATGGGCTGAGTGGCCGCGTTGTGGTCCCAGTCTCGTGCTCCCTAAAGAAGAAAAACAACCAAGCAACATGAACATTAAATTCTACCGTTTAGGCTGATTAACTCACAATCAATCCCCTTTTCCCATCCTTCTCTCTTCCCCCCCCTTATGCTCCATCTGGACTCGGAGCCATTCTCCCCATCCTCTAATATTCCTTCCTCTGGATTCACAATGCACCCTCTTCTGTCCCTGTCTCACACCTTCTGCCTTTTCATCTCATGCCTTTGTTCAACCTGCCTGTTAACCTCTTTCTCCCCCCACCCCGTATCCACCTAAAACTAGGTTTTGCCTCGCCCCTCTTCTCTTTCCAGTTTTCACCCCCCATCACTGAAGATGGCTCTCTACCTGAAGCATCACCTATCCATATTGTCCAGAGATGCTGACTGACCTGCTAAGTTACTCGTGCACTTTTTGTCTTTTTTTGTATCACTCCAAAGTGCACAGCTTCCCTGGGCCTTGCACAAACGCACACACTGCAGGCAGTGCAATATGGGTAGTTCTTGGGCCCAGATTCAGGTTCATTTTTCACAGCTGATATCAGGCAACTGAACCATCCTACCAACAGCTAGAGAGCAGACCTGAACTACTATCTACCTCAATGGAGGCCCTCAGACTATCTTTGATCCGACTTTACTGGATTTATCTTGCACTAAATGTTATTCACGTTATTCCCTTTATCTTGTATCTGTACACTGTGTATGATTCGATTGTAATCCTGTATTGTCTTTCCATTGACTGGTTAGCACGCAACAAAAGTTTTTCACTGTACCTCAGTTAACATGACAATAAACTAAACTCAAACTCTCTAACCTGGGTGATCTAGCACAGGCTGAGTGTGGATTGGTGCCAGCTGCTGGTTGGGTTTGGGATACACAGTGAAGACATAACTAGCATTTGTATGGTCAATGGTAAGGGAACCATCAATGAAATGTTCGACACAGGCTCTGTCGGATGGAAATAAAAATTCCTATGCGAATGGAAGGAGTGGAGGAAATGCAGCTGCCAGGGTTTGATTGCTGATGCCCATTCCTCAACCACCACCTGAAACCTGGTTATTATCTAACTGCTGCTTGTGGCATCCTTCTGTATACAGATTGGAATTAAAACATTAGCCACAGCATGAAACTAGCAATTGACTCTGAGCTCCTTGGGACATTCTGCGCTGTTGAAACCATGACCTTTCAATCACTCAATATCTAAAGATCAATCAATCAGTCCGTCTCTGACTGGAATTTACTTCATGATTGAGCTCCACTGCTCACTGAGATAGAAACATTCCAAAGATCTATGTGTGCAAAATTCTTTGCATCTCAGTCCTAAATAGCTGACCTCTCATTTTGGGACAAAAACTGAAAATGCAGGAAATACTCAGCATGTTCAAGTTGCCCTTTGGGGAGAGAAATGGTCACTGTTTCAGTTCAGAAAGCCTCAGATGAAGGCTATTCAGTCTGTAATGTTGATTCTGTTTCTCGTCCCACAGAGGCAGCCTGACATGCTGGGTATTTTCAGTTTTTGTTTCCCTTGTTTGAATTTTGCTTATTTTGAGATTTGACCCTTGGTTCCACATGACTTAGCCGAGAGAAACGTCACCAAGTATCTACTCTGCCATGTCCTGCAACACGTTTATACATTTCAAACAGATCACCTCTTTCTTCTGAACTTAAGAGAACACAGGCTCAGCCTCTCCTTGCAACAAATAGCATCTCAGAAATCAGTCTGGTGAACCTGTCACTCTACTACCTCTGTCACCAGTGTAACAGTGTGAAGAGGGACACCTGACCTGTGCACAGTATTCTATCGGCGGTTGCACCTGCTCTATTCTGATATTCAAATCCTCATGCACGGTAGCCCAGCGTACACTTAGCCTTCTGACTTGCTGTGATGGGACTGGGACAAAGTGCAAGTCAAAGGTGGGTTGGAGGGTGATGAAGGCAAGCATTGAATCAGCAAAATCCAGCCTTGAACTCCCTTGTTTAAAGGGGGACAAGAGGGTGGACTCGATGTAAATGGTTAAAAAAAAGTAGCATAACGACAGAAGAATTATTTCCTCAGTAGGAAAATAAGGATGAGGAATAATTTTAAAATGAGAGCAAGGCTGCACACATGAGAAATCACTCTAGTGGTCAATGGGAATTTGGAGTGGCTCGCTACAAGCTGCTACATTGTTCTCTAAACTCATGGATCTGCCCATATAGATGTGGACCGGTGACAGGTAAATGTTTCTGAAGGGTAGCGCAGGTATGACAGGCCAATGGCCTCCTGCCTCTCTCTTGACGCTGGTCCAGGCTGTCATAAGTTCTCAACCACATTCTCCTGCCTTCTCCCCGTTACCCTGACACCGTTGCTAATCAAGAATCTGTCAATCTCTGCCTTAGAAATACCTAATGACATGCCGACAGCCATCTGTGGCAATGAATTCCATAGATTCACCACCCTGTCCCCGTCATGGCCGGCAGGTGGCGCTGTGGGATCGCTGCATACACTGGAAGGACCTGGGAGAGGGGGAGGGAACGGGTAGGGGAGAGGAGTAGGGGGGGCTGAGGGAGGATAGGGAGCGGGGGACTGAGAGGAGGGTGAAGGAGCTGGGGGCTGAAAGGAGGGAGCTGGGCACTGGGAGCAGATGGGCAGGAAGGAGAGGAAATGGGGGGGTTGTTAGGGCATTGGGGGAAAGAGAAAACTGAGGGAGGGGCGTTAGACTGCAGGAATGGACATTGTCCATGAGTATTCCATCACATCACCATCTCCTGCCACACACTCATGAACAGCTTTTCCACCACAAACATTTGGACAGAAAATTTAAAAAGTATTGCAGGCCACGTATACAGGTGCTTGAGACTCTGCTGGGTGTCGCTACAGCTGCTCCCGACCTCACCCCATCTCTGTCACCTACTCCTATAACCCTACAACTTCCCAGAGTTGCACACTCTGGGTTATGCACGGTTTGTCAGTCCGCTGTTCCAAGTCCCTTGTCCCTTTGTCAGTCCCTTGATCTCAGCTTCCCAGGGCCTCTGCTCCAGAATCCCCTCCTCAATCTCCCCATCTGACCCGCTCCTCACACCTCCCTCCTCGGCCAAGCTGTGCGGTCGCACTCTGGCATCTCCTGTGGCTCAGGGTCTGAACCAATGTTTCGCCGGGTTGTTGGAGGTAGATTCGGGGAGTTTCTGGAGGGTGGGAAGCTGCAATGGCCTGCGGTATGTACTGGGATAATGATGCTCTGAGGAGTGTGTGAGCCCAGCTCCTGGTATAATGGAGCACAGAGGCAGGAATCAGCCACAACTGACCACAGACTGCTCAGTGTTGGTTCCATCCTAGTCTCTCCACATTCACTGCCCTGCCCCTGGAAACATCAATAATCCTAAATTGACCTTGGTTTCTGCTCACTGCTGGCAATTTCTGGGCATCGGACACCATTCATCATTACATCAGACTCAACAAGCAGGACAATCGTTGCCTTCTGTCCCATTACTTGCATCTCAAGGTGTTCTACGGTGTGGAAACAGGCCCTTCAGCCAACCGTGTCTGTGCCGACCAAGTTGGCTTTCTGGGCTAGTCCTGTTTACCTGCATTTGGTCCACAGCCCTCTAAGTCCTTCCTATCCATGTATCTTCCCACGTGTCTTGTAAAAGTCTTAATTGTATCCGATTCGAAAGCTTCCTCTGGCAGCTTAATCCAGATATGGACTACCCTCTGAGTGATAAACCTGCCCCTTTGAGGTCCCTCTTAAATCTCTCCCCTCTCACCTTGAACCTATACCCTCTACTTTTAGAATAGTCTACTCCAAGAAAAAGACTGTGTGTTCACTGTATCCATGGCCCTCATGATCTTCTACACCTCAATAACCCTCAGCCCCCTATTGCTCCAAAGAGAAAAGTCCCAGCCTATTTAACTTCTTCCTATAATTCAAGCTTGCAAGCCCAGGTAACATCCTGGTGAACCTCTTGTGCACGATTTCCACCCTTGCCTCTCCCATCTCATTGCCCCCTATTTCCCTCGCTCACTGTCTCCGCTTTCATTACCCCCGCTGTGCTTCACTCCCCGACCCTCTACCGGTGATAGTATGTCACCGTTAACCTTGCTCCACCACTCACCTGTGGCTCTCCTGGATTTCCCTGGGGGCCGATTTCTGGAATGAAAAGGAATGTTTTATTAGCAACACAAAGTGACACTAACCTTGCAGCATTGAACATAGAGCTGGAAGGTGCAACAGAAGAGAAACACAAGGAGGCCATTCTGCCCATCTCACGCTTGCCCCAAATTTTCTATAAGGAGCAGGAGAGCATGTTCACGATACAAGCACTCAAGGTGTCCTCATTCACCCAACCCCTTTCCCCCAGAACAGAGTTATGACTAAGAAGGGTCCCAACCCGAAACATCACCTCTACATGTCTTCAAAAGGTGCTGCCGGACCCGCTGAGTTCCTCCAGCCTTTGTGTTCTTACCAGAACCAGCACTACAATTGGACACAACTATTTCCTTCTAAAAGAACTACCTGTGCCTCGTCCCTCGCAAGAGGCAGTATGACAAGTTCTTCCACACTTTTTGACACTGCCCTGAAGACTGGATCAGAGTATTGATTTTAACTTTTCTGCTTTATCTTTAATATTATTAATTCCCCAATTCAGGAATTACCCTAGATGCCCTCTTCCTTTTTTTAAAAACTCCTTAGAATCTCCTGCTGTTTGTTTGGATGTTACCTGCCAGTTTTCTCATGTAATTAATTTTCTTCCTACTTGTTAGCTTTTTAATCAGACTGCTGGCTTCTGGAGAACTCCCTACCCTCTGATCTACCACTAGCCCTTACCAGTTTGTGTACTCTAGATGTGTTTAAATTAAAATAATTTTGGTGATTGCAACCTCATGTGAGTCCCAGAGAATCTACAAAATCAACATTAGTGCAGCAAAACGAGTCTCAGAAAATGTTAACCATTTTACAATATATTATCAAAATTAATGAACTAAAGGTGATAGAGTTGATGACAGGGAGCAGGATGAAAGGTGGTGTTGCAGGATATCATGCAAGAGCGATGTGGTCTGGTGCACAACCCCACAGACCACCATGCTCCCTCCTCCTGTCTCAAGCATCACTCTCGCCCCGGTCATTCCATCTTTCCCCGTCGGGCAGAAGATCGAAAGCAAGCACCACCAGATTCAGGAGCAGCTTCTTCCCCGCTGTTATCAGATGACTGAACAACCATCCCAGAAGCTAGGGTGTAGTCCTAATCTTCCAACCTACCTCATTGCGAATATTGCCCTTTTTCGCTGTAACATTATTTTCTGTATCTTGGTATTTTTCTCTTTGCACTACCTGGTATACTTGCGCATGGCTTGATACGACCTTGGTAAGGCCATCAAAATGGCCAAAAGGGACTTCTGCTCCAAGCTGAAGGATGAGACAGATGTTCGGCAGCTGTGGCGGAGCCTGAATGCAATCACCTCCTACAAAGCGAAATCAGGAGGTACAAAGATAAAAAGGTACAAAGATACAAAGGACATTTATTATCACATACACCAATTGGTGTAGTGGAATTTGACTTGCCCTGCAGCACACAGATAAAGATTAGACACAACATTAAAGAATTTAACAATAAACATAAAAACATCCCCCCACAATGGTTCTCACTGTGAGGGAAGGCACAAAGTCCAGTCCCCATCCCCATGTCCACCCATAGTCAGGCCTATTGAGGCCTCCACAGTCACCGCTATGGGGGCCGATGTTCCAGGCCCTTCTTCGCTGGGTGATGGTGCTCCGGCATCGGGAGAACCCTCTCAGCGGCTTGGGATGCCTGGAACGTCCGCTTCCTTACTGGGAGACCGCGGCTTCCGAAGCCAACAGGCCGCGCTGGACGGAGCTCCACCACTGGCGATCTCGGCAAGAGATCCCAGGCTCCCGATGTTAAAGTTCAGCGCCGCCGCCCACAGCTGGCCGCTCCACAGACCACAGCTCCGCGATGTTCATCAGCGGTCTTCAGTTCACCGGAGTTCCAGCGCGGCGACCCGGGCAAGGCATCGCCCGCTCCGCGATAGCGCTCCAGCGCTGTGCCGCCGCCGAAGCCAAGGATCTGGGCGGTCCCCTCAGGAAACGCCGCTCCAGGCCCGCTGGTAGGCCGCGAGGACGGGTCGAAGGTGCAGCCCGGAGAAAAGCCGCCTCTCCGACCAGGTAAGGACCCTGAAAAGCAGTTTCCCTCTTCCCCCCCCCACCCCCACATAAAAAGGCTAGAACTTCGAAAACAAAAACTCAACTAACTAAAAATAAAAAAAAAGATGAAAAAACGGACAGCTGCAGGCTGGGCAGCCATACCCGTACAGGACGGCGCCCCCTATAGGATGTAGCTCGAATGTCGGCGAAACATCACTCCCACCCTTTGATAGGGAGAACAGTGATGTGCCTTCGCGAGACCCCATTCGCTGTGATGGTATTTCAGTCACAGTCATGGAGGCTGATGTCAGAAAATCCTTCAGGGCTGAACCCTCGAAAAGCGCCTGGACCTGATGGCATACCCGGTCATGTTCTAAAAACCTGTGCGGACCAACTGGCTGGAGTTTTTACGGACATTTTCAACCACTCACTTCTGAGGCCTGAGGTTCCCACCTGCTTTAAAAGGGCATCAATTATACCAGTGCCCAAGAAGAACAAGGTGACGTGCCTCAATGATTATAGACCAGTGGCACTAACATCGGTGGTGATGAAGTGCTTTGAGAGGTTGATCATGGTGCAAATCAACACCTACCTCGACAAAAACCAGGACCCACTGCAGTTCGCCTATCGCCACCACAGATCAACGGTGGATGCGATCTCGCTGGCTCTCCACTCCACTCTGGACCACTTGGACAACAAAAACTCATGTCAGGCTGTTATTCATTGATTACAGCTCGGCATTTAATACAATCATCCCCTCCAAGCTGGTTACCAAGCTCGCAGAACTGGATCTCAGCGCATCCCTCTGCAATTGGATCCTCGACTTCCTCATTCACAGACCACAGACTGTTCGTATTGGTGGAAATGTGTCAGCCTCGATAACAATCAGCACGGGAGCACCACAAGGCTGCGTGCTCAGCCCCCTGTTGTACTCACTCTATCCTCATGAATGCATAGCCGGTCATAATGCGAACTCCATCATCAAGTTCGCTGACGACACCACTGTTGTGGGACGTATCACTGATGGGGACGAGTCAGAGTATAGAAGAGAGATCGACCAACTGACCAAATGGTTCCAGCACAATAACCTGGCCCTCAACACCAGCAAAACCAAGGAACTGATTGTGGACTTTGGAAGGGGTAGGATGGGGAGCCACAGTCCCGTTTATATCAACGGGTCGATGGTGGAAAGGGTCAAGAGCTTCAAATTCCTGGGCGTGCACATCTCTGAAGATCTCTCCTGGTCCGAGAACACTGATGCAATTATAAAGAAAGCACATCAGCGCCTCTACTTCCTGAGAAGATTATGGAGAGTCGGTATGTCAAGGAGGACTCTCTCTAACTTCTACAGGTGCATAGTAGAGAGCATGCTGACTGGTTGCATCGTGGTTTGGTTCAGCAACTTGAGTGCCCAGGAGCGGAAGAGACTACAAAAAGTAGTAAACACTGCCCAGTCCATCATTGGCTCTGACCTCCCTACCATCGAGGGGATCTACCGCAGTCGCTGCCTCAAAAAGGCTGGCAGTATCATCAAGGACCCACACCATCCTGGCCACACACTCATCTCTCCGCTACCTTCAGACTGAAGGTACAGGAGCCTGAAGACTGCAACGTCCAGGTTCAGAAATAGCAACTTCCCCACAGCCATCAGGCTATTGAACTCAACTCAAACAAAACTCTGAACATTAATAGACCATTATCTGTTTATTTGCACTTTATCTGTTTATTTATTCATGTGTGTATATATTTATATAATGGTATATGGACACACTGATCTGTTCTGTATTCATGCCTACTATGTTCTGTTGTGCTGAAGCAAAGCAAGAATTTCATTGTCCTATCTGGGACACATGACAATAAACTCTCTTGAATCTTGAATCTTGAATTGTACTCATGTACAGTATGACTTTGCTGGATAGTCTAGAAAGTTTTTCACTGTAACTGGATATAGGTGACAATACTCTCTCCATCCCTTCTCTACTCATCCCCTCTCCCTCCATTCCCCTCGTCCTCCCGCTTCACTCTCCTTCTAGAATCTCTCCTCTCCCAATCTCGCACTCCTGCCATTCCTGTTTTACCATCAACATGCTCTCCCCGTCTCCTCTATTCCCTCTTCCCCTCTATAGCATTATACCAGGGTGAGGTCAGAAATCATTTCCTCAGATTCTGGGAAATTCTGGCACTCTTCCCCCTCCCCCAGCACGCTGTCCAGGCTGGGCTGAGGCGAGGTTCCTCGGTTTGGTAAGATGGGAGGGAGCTTCTCGTGAGCTCTCAGATCCCTGCTGCCACTAATTCCACCTTGTCTCGTTCTCTGTAGGCACTGGTCCAGCTCCTTCAAGTTCCTGCCCCACTTCATGGCTTCACTTAGGCATCATTGCCCCCTTGGGCCAGCTGATTGCTCTGGGACTGCCCTCATGACTGCTTCTGTTGCATACTTCATTAAAAATCAGGCAAATGTGATATCCCTTTCATGAATCCATGCTGTTTCTGTTCTCTGTTCCATCTCTCAGTAGAGAGAAAGGCTGCAGATGCTGGAATCTGGAGCAAAACAACAAAATGCTGGAGAAACTCAGTGACTCTTTTACAAAAAAACAAGGTGGGATAGAAGGAATAAGAACAGCAATGATAGACCCGAGAAGGAGAGCAGAAGCAGATGGGTCGGCGAGATTTAGAAATGCCGGTGAGTCAGCAACACTGACCTCGTGCAACAAAAACAAAATCCATAGTAGATCATACTCGCTGATCTTGTTTCCTACAGTTTCTCTCTCTGGCTCACACCATCTCTGTCTGTATAAGGTGAGACGGTGAGGTTTGGGGGGGGGGAGGGGGGTGTGGGGGGGGGGGGGGGTGATGGGTGGGTTGGGCCAGGGAGAGGGAAGGGAGTTGTGGGACACATGCCTGTGGGTGATAGGTGGAAATAGGTAAGGTAGGGGAAGGTGGAGAGAGGCTGGGGGATCGTTGCTCAATGCCCGACTTGCTGCATAGTCAGGGTAAAAGTCGCTCCTCTGTTACTGAACAGGATCCCTGTTTATTTGTGGCATGGTCACTGACTGTGACTATTGACAGTCACTGTTTGATTTCCAGGATAATGATAAGTGTTAATGTCAGAACTACTTAAACTATTTTCACCTTCTTATGTTAAAGTTCATCTCCATGACTACATGTAGGTGGCAGCCTGCCCTGTCAGTCTCCGCCAAGGCACTGGCTACATTCAGGCTGCCAGCTGTTACTGACTCACAGACAGGTTTCTAAACCTTACCGACCCAACTCTCTCGTTCCGCTCTCCCTTTCCGGCTCTGTCATTGCTGTTCTTATTCCTTCTCCTTTTTTTTTTTTTTTAAAGAGTCAAGTGTTTAATTTTCAAATGTACCAGTGACAGAACAATTCAATTTTTATTTGCAGCAGCTTTACAGGCTCCTTAGTGCAATAACACAACAAATAGATGTACAATAATCAATAATAATGTGAAATTAGGTAACCAGACCATTATAGTGCAAAACTGAAGTGCATAGTATAACCCAAGTCCATAGTAGATCACAGCTGCAGACCCTGGTTCCTGCAATCTCTCTCTCAGCTCACACTAATTCCATTACTTTATCTCCTTTTTCTTCAGAACCTAGAACAGTACAGCGCAGGAATGGGCCCTTCAGCCCATAATGTTTGTGTTGAACATTATTCTTAGTAAAATTAATATCATATGCCTGTACATGATCCATATTCCCCTCTATTCCCTGCACTTTGATGTGCCTATCTGAAAGCCTCAAACACCACTATCGTATCTGCCTCCACCCCTACCCTGGAAAAGTGTTCCAGGCCCTCGCTACTCTCTATGTAAAAAAACTTGCCCACACGACTGAAGAAGGGGTCTCAAACGTCACCCATTCCGTCCCTCCAAAGATGTTGCCTGTCCCGCTGAGTTACACAAGCATTTTGTGTCTATCTTCCATTAAACATTCCCCCTCTCAACTTATAGCTATGCCCTCTAGTCTTGGACATTTCCACCCTCAGAAAAAGGTTCTGTCTACCTGATCTATGCCTCTCATAATTTTATATACTCCTATCATCTCCCCTCAACCTCTGACTTTCTGGGGAAAACAATCCAAGTCTACCCAACCTCTCCCTGTAGCTGAAACCCTCTAATCCAGGCAGCATTCTGGTAAACCTCCTCTGCACCCTCTCCAAAGCCTCCACATCCTTCCAGTACTGCACTGGGGTTGAGAGGGAAAGATAGATCAGCCATGATTGAATGGCAGAGTAGACTCAATTCTGCGCCTAGAACTTATGAACATAATCAATGTCTTATGGAGCCGCTTCTTGGGGTCTGACTGTACCCTTCCCTCCTTACAAAGTCGATCTCTCTGTTCTCACCCCTTGTGTTCTGTCCATCTGCTCCACATGTAACTGAAGGGTGAAGGTTGCTGTTTATCAAATTGAATTGAATTGAATACATTTTAATAGCCAAGTATGTATACATACAAGGAATTTGCCTTGGTGCTTTGCTCGCAAGTAACAACACAATATACAGTAGACAATTAAAAATAAAACATAATTTAAACATATGAAGAATGAAATAAAATACCGGAGAAAACGGAGGCTACAGACATTTGGCTGTTGAGTAGAGTTACTGCTTGTGGAAAAAAAGCTGTTTTTATGTTTGGCTGTAGCGGCTTTGACAGTCCGGAGTCGCCTTCCAGAGGGAAGAGCTTCAAAGAGTTGTTGCCAGGGTGAGAGGGATTAGAGATGATCTTACCCGCTCGCTTCCAGGCCCTGCAGTGTACAGTTCGTCGATGGGGGAAAGGTTGCAGCCAACAACCTTCTCGGCTGATCGAACGGTGCGCTGCAGCCTCCGGATGTCATGCTTGGTGGCTGAGCCAAACCAGACCATGATGGAGAAGGTGTGGACAGACTCTATGATGGCAGTATAAAACTGGGCCATCATTGCCTGTGGCAGATTGTGTTTACTCAGCTGCCGCAGGAGGTATATCCTCTGTTGGGCCGTTTTGACCGTGGAGGGTGAGAATCCCTCAGTTTAAATGTACACAGTCCCTGTGGAGGAACCAAGACCTCCGCCTTGTTCCTCAGCCCTAAATCTGTCGGTCTTAGTTTAGTGTAGAGATACAGTTCGGAAACAGGTCCACCGAGTCTGCGCCAACCAGCGATCCCCGTACACTAGCACTATCCTACACACTAGGGACAATTTACAATTTTTACCCAAGCTAATTAACCTACAAACTTGTACGTCTTTGGAATGTGGGAGAAACCCGGAGCACCGGGGTAAACCTATGCGCTCACGGGAGAACGTACCAACACGTACCAACGGAGCCGCAGACTCCGGTGGGTAGCGGCTGATTCGTAGGTCCAAGCCGCTGGGGTTGGCCTCCCGTTCCGAAGTTGGAGTTCCAACATCCCGGCGAGCGGGCCTGAGCGGCGGGCCACCCGTAGCGGCGACTGCGGAGGGCTCCGGAGGCCCTGACCACGGAGAAACATCAGAGGAAGATGACTGACTTTGGTGCCTTCCCTCACAGTGGGAAACATTTGATTCTGCTGTGTGGGGATGTTTTATGTTGGACTCTATCTTGTGTTGTGTTCTTTATTTTATTGTATGGCTGTATGGTAACCACACATTTCACTGTACCAACTGGTACATGTGACAAATAAATGTATCTTGTATCTCTTGTATCTGTACAAACAGCACCCGTAGTCAGGATTGAACCCGGGTGTCTGGCGCTGTGAGGCAGCAGCTGCACCACTGCGCCACCGTGCTGCCCTAAATTGGTCTTCCAATGCAAGCTATGTGTTGTGGACTGACACGCTGCAAGGTGCAGGGCAGATGAGGGACATACCTGACGTTTGGTGTAGCAGAGCCAAGGAGCTTGTTGTAAACTTCAGGAAGCGGGGGGGAGCACACGCCTCCTTTGTGTGACTTGGTGCTGAAGTGGAGATGGTTGATAGCTTCAAGTTCCTCAGTGTAAATATCACCACTATTTTGAGCTGGTCCGACCACATCGATGATACGGCCAAGAAAACACACCAATGCCTCCACTTCCTCAGAAGACTAAGAAAGTTTGGCATCTCTCCAATGCTGTGTATAACTTAAATATAGCTTCCCAGCTTTCATTAATCAATTCCCCTTATAGTAAACAATAACATTCTGTTGATGAAAATCAAAGAATGGCAGATAACATACTGTTGACTTTGGTAAGTATTTTGGGTGGGAATATAAAAGGCTGGAGGCCATAGCTTTAAAATGAGAGCGGCAAAGATTAAAAACGTGTGGAAGAATTTTTTTTTGCACTGGGGTGGTGAGTGCTTGGAGCACGCTGCTAGGGGTGGCGGTGGAGGCAGATACACTAGTGGTGTTTTACGAGGCTTTTAGATAGGCATATGAATGTGCAGGGAATGGCCGGGTATAGATCACGTGCAGGCAAAGGAGATTAACTTGGCATTATGTTCTGCATGGACAATGTGGGCTGTAGGGCCTGTGCTGTACTGTTCGACATAGAATGTCACCTTGCACTACCCACTAGCAGTGGGTGAATTCTGGGAGAGGTTTTGCATATAGCATCACAGTGCTTTTGCGAGGAGTCTGTGAATCTATACTTTGGCAGAGACTGGGCATGATACGGATCTGGCTCCCTCTCCAGAACTGGGAGCTGGCGTTGCTGTGGGTTGATCCAGATTTCATATGGGTTGCTGTTTATGAATATTTAATGTTTCTGATTCATTTCACAGTTTATTCTACATTCCCGACATTGAATATCCATCCCTCATACTTGAGGGTAAGTCAGAGACGCCACCTCTCGTGGTCGACTCGGCACACTGGCCCTGATGGCTCACACTCCCAATGTAGACAGTGGACTGGTCAGCCTTGCTGTCAGTCATCCTGGTGTGTTACTGAGGAGCAGAGACCACAAGGGGCACTGGTAAAGTGAACGCTCACAGGGTTTTCCCCAATGTAGAGGATTCTAAAACTGGAGGGCAAAGACTTAAGGTGAGAGGGGGGAGATTTAAGAGGGACCTCAGAGGTACCTTTTTCACTCAGATGGTGGTCTGTATCTGGAAAGAGCTGTCCGAGGAAGCTATAGAGGCGCATACAATTCTGACTTTTAAAAAATATATATTTGGACAAATGTATGGATAGAAAGGGATTAGAGGGTCCTGGGACCAGTTCAATGCCAATCAGCCTGGATGAAGTGGGCCAGAGGGTCTGTTTCTCTGCTGTACAGTTCTATGATTCTATGACTAGTATCTACAAGATCAGATACAGAGAGCTGAGGTCCCAGTGCACGGTTCACAAAAGGCAGGTATTACATGTACACATCACACAGGAACAGGAACAGGCCCTTCGGCCCTACATGCCTATGCTGAATTTCCCAAGTTAAACATTGGGAGAACCCTGGGCTAAGCTGAACCTCAGCACAGTGCAGGAAAAGCTCCGTGCAGCCGTCAATCTCTCAACCTCATCTCCAGCGCTGAGGCCAGGGTTACTCAGCTGGGATATTGTGCAGGAGGAGACTGGACCCCCCCCCCAGAGAGATCTCATAGGCAGAGGAAAATCTCCAAGGATGTCCCCACAGTGTCCCTGACAACATGGCGTGTCCTCACTGACTGGTGGGGACCCCAGACCTGTGACGGCTCACAGTAGAGGAGGTGGAACAATAGAGGACCCGGCGTGGGGGGACCGCTGTGAGAGAAGGGGGGGGGGGGGCAAGGGGGAGAACAAAGGGGGACCTGGCACGAATATTGTATGTACTTTTGTCAGTGCCCTTATGTGATCACTATTTGCATACCTTGGGTTTGCAAGCAAAGAATTTCACTGTGACGTGTCACCTGTGACAGTGAAGTATTCATTCATTCATTTGATCGGAGAGCCACGTCCCTCGGACAGGATCGCACACAATCCCAGCGAGGACTGCAAGAGGAGGACTCCCCTGGCAAAGCGCTCCACCCAGCCTTCCCCCCTCCCCCACCGCCAGCCCATGTGGCGTCCCCTCAGTGGCCATCTCAGGATGGGAGTGGAAGTAGAGCCGCCCTCCATCCCCGGGGACTGTCTCGGGAGATGAAGGCAGTGGCCTTGGAATGAGCGTTGCCAAGGTAACTCTCCAAACAGCACACAGTAGCTTCTGTGGGACTGTCGGTAATTGGCGGAGAGGGAGAGGGATGTGGCAGAAGGATGACAACCAGCAGCAGAGTCTGCAACGTGAGTGACCCAAGGGAAAACTTGCAGAGTTTGGGGTCTGAGGTTCCTTCCCAGAGTAAACCAGTCTTGCCATTGACCAAAATACTGCCCCGATGTAGTATTTGTATCTGATTCCACCCCTCCTCCGGCAGCAAGCTTACCCCTCAGATTCCCTTTCAACTCCTTCCTCTCTCTTGAGAACAAGAGAAAAGGATTCTGACAAGCTACCCTATCTACGCCTCTTGTAATCTTAATGCCTCTATCGGGTCATCCCTGAGCCTCCGTCACTCCAGGGAAAGCAAGGTCAGCCTGTTCAATCTCTCATAAGTAAAGGCCTCTGATCCAGGAAACATCCAGGTGACTCTCTCCTGCACCCTCTCCAGCACCACCTCATCTTTCCTGCAATGTGGTGACCAGAACTGCACACTGTACTCTGTGCAGTCTAATCAGTGTTTTGAGAAGGTTGCAACATAACCTCCCGACTTTTATATTCTATGGTTCGATCCACGAAGGCTATCATGCCATGCGCCTTCTCCACCACATATCAACTGTGTTGCTACTTTCAGAGAATGATGGACGAACACCAAAGCACATCCCATTTCCCACGTATCTCTCAGTGATGCGCAAGTCCTTTGCAAATGAAAGGAAACTGGAGCACAAGGGGGAAACACAAAGGGAACATGCAGACTCCACACAGACAGTGCTGCATCAGCGTGCTGTTTCTGTGAATTGTTGAGAAAGATGAAAATGTATGCAGAGGTTTGTAGAATCTGCCAGTGCCTGGATCATTGAGTTGTTTCGCCTTGTTTATGAGATGATGGGTTTGATAAATATATACACAGTTTGGAGTCAATGAGGCAAGCAATAATTAGCTTTGCTCTGAATTGTGCTGTTGTGCTAAACAACCATGGTTATTTGGTTTGATTCCATGGAGTATTTAACTAAATGCAGCTTTTGTTTCCCAGGCCTTGCAGCTAATTGCCCCACTTTCACCCTGGAGTGGGATCTCTTCAACTACTGCAAAAACCTTTTTGCTCAAACCTGAAAAACAACCACAACACTCCCTTGCACATGAACCAGGTTTAGGAATGGCAAGAATTGGCTGGAGCGGATAGCCAAGGTGGGGAAGAAGCTGGAGCTGTGGAAGCTCCCTCTCCAGAACGGGGAAAAATTTGGTCATCAGGTGTGAGGTGCTTTCGGGGCTGCTGTACTTGATGCAAGTGTGGCTTGTCCCTTCCTCCTACGCCACAGGGATCACCCGGGCCGTCTTCCAGTTCATCTGGGGGTCGAGGATAGACCGGGTGCAACGGGCCCCAATTCACGTCAGCAGACAAAGGGGGTAAAAGCGTGCCCAACGTCGCCCTCACCCTGATGGCCACCTTCGTGTGTGGCTGCATCATGCGGAGCGTAGAGCCAAGGCACGTGGGCACCAAGTGTCACTACCTGCTGAGGTTCTACCTCTCCCTGGTGTTGCGAAGGATGGGCCTGGCTCAGATGCCACGCAATGTGTCAGTCAGCTGGACATTGCCGTACCATCTGTCATTTGTGGAAAGGTTCGTCCGGACCAACACCTTTGACCACAAGTCCATCGGGCAGTGTTCAGCACGGAACGTCCTGCAGGCACTGCACCGTCGGAACCTTACTACCAGCGCACGCTGCCATCTGGACGGCTGCTATGGAGAGGAGACGGTTGCCCACCTCTTTGCAGAGTGTGGATTCGCAAAGAGAGTCTGGAGAGGTCTGCAGTGGGTCCCTGTCACGGTTTATTCCGAACAGCTCTATCACAGAGAACTCTGTGATTTACGAACTGTACCCAGGGACGCATTCAGAGACGGACATCGAGTGCTGCTGGAAGGTCATCAACTCAGTGAAAGACGCTCTTTGGTCTGCCCGAGCGTTGTTGACCACCCAGCGGAGCGAGATGTCCGTCGGGGAATGTTGCCGACTGGCCTGCTGCAGACTGCAGGAGTACGTGCTGAGGGACGCACTGAAGCTCGGTGCAGCCAACGCCAAGGCTCGGTGGGGGAGGACCACAGTCTAGGGTCCTTCCGCTGCAGGACATGGGGGGCAGGGTGTGGTGGAGTTGCCCCTCAAAAATAAGGGAAGGGATTCCACACCAGTGGGCTACATGAGTGGCAAGGGTGGGGTGATACATTTGTGATTTGGGGAATCTGTATTGTATGTATGTATAGCCTCTGAGAATGTCAGATGGAGTTTTGTAAGGATCATGTATTGTATATATTTATTTCTCGAATAAAGTCTATTTTGAAATTAAAAAAAAATAAAAAATGAAAAAGGTTTAGGAATGGCTACTTTCCTACTGCCATAAGGTTCTTGAAATAAAAAGGACATAAGGTGCTGGGTGCATCCGTGAAATGCCGCCGTGACCAGTCCAGGCGAGGGGAGGCAGAGGGCGGCCCGAGCCCAGCTCCCCCCTAGCCCCACACTCCTGGCCAACATCAGATACCCCCAGCTCCACCCTCGCTGATCCCGACCCAAAGCCCATTGAACCGCTCCTTCAAGTTGCCGAGCAAGCAGATCAAACGCAGCCTGCATTGGCACTGAGTGGTGGAGCAGCGCTGGAGGACATCGTCTGGCCAGGCCGACCCTTGCAACTCCGACCCAGTGCCACCACCAGGACAACGGGCCTTTATGGCCAAGTTAAGACTCGACATTTTTTAACAATTCTGAACTTGAAGGGTACAAATTGTGCCTATATACAGTAAGATTGAACCACAACTCCCAGAGTATATACCACACAGGATCTATATAATTGTACGGTATACAATACACCGCCCAGAGAAAACACTGCCCAGAGTATATACCACCTAGAGTATGCATCGTCCAGTATACACCGCCCAGTATACACCTCCCAGTATACACCACTCGGAGTATACACTGCCCCGAGTATACACCACCCAGAGTATACTCCACCCAGAGTATATACCGCCCAGGGTAATTCCCAGCAAGGCCATGTCCCCCCAGGAATTCCTGACGATTTTTCCCACCCTGGATTTTGTCATCCCAGCACAGTTGCTGGATCAGGGTACCTGGCAAAATGTAGATGGTATTGTGGCATCGTGCCGTGAGTGTACACTATGCCATGAGTGTACACAGTGCCGTGAGTGTACACCATGCTGTGAGTGTGCACCGTACTGTGAGTGTACACAGTGCTGTGAGTGTACACCGTACTGTGAGTGTACTCTGCGTGTCACTCTGGGACAGCCACACAAGCAGAGTGTTTCTCCTTTACCCTCACTCTCTGAGCACCAACGGCGAGTTACACAGCCTGTCCTCCAGATTAACCCTTCAAAACCAACAGTCTATTTCCTGTCTGCTGCCTCCACAAATATAATTATTTGCTTATGTGCTTACATGGATCAACAGGGGACTTTGTTTCCAGCCGAAGCACCTGAACTAAATTGTGTCTAATGTTGTGGAAAATTACTTGCATCCTGCTTCCTTTATTCACACAAGCTGCGTCCGGACGATGGAGAGGACGGTGGAGGAGTCTATGGCAGTGGTCAACACTGACAAACCGGAGCACTGTGAGCTCCCACACTAACCCAGCAGTCTGGTCAACTCCCCACTGCCAGGACCTGCCCCACAACACACACACACACTCACACTACACACACACACACACTCACACTACACACACACACTCACAAACACACACACAACACATATAATACACACACTCCACACACACACTCACTCTACACACACTCACACTCAACGTATACTCTACACACACACTCTACACACACACTCTACACACACACACACTCACACTACACACACACACATACACACACACACACACTCACACTACACACAAACACATATAATACACACACACCACACACACACTCACAAACACACACACAACACATATAATACACACACTCCACACACACACTCACTCCACACACACATACTCAACATATACACTCTACACACACACTCTACACACACACACTCTACACACTACACACACACTCTGCACACACACACACACACAGTTTACACCACACACTCTCTCCACACACACGCATTCCACACACACTCTCCACACACACACACACTACATATGCATACACACACCACACACACTCCCCACACACACACACACAACTTCACACACAATCCATACACAGACACAAACACATATTCCACACACAAACATTCACACACACATATATTGACATGTACACACATGCACATTCCACACAGCGCAGAGCACGGACACTCCTCCTGCCAAGACCTGGTTAGAGTTTTCTGCCACTCGTGCTTGCTTTACACTTGATTACTATTCCACAGCCACATACACCATAGATGTTTTAATCACTGTCAGTTTATCAAAACTCCCTTGGGAATAATGACAGGCAGTGTAGAGGGAGCTTTACTCTGTATCCCGTGCTGCTCCTGCCCTGGGAGTGTTTGCCAAGACTGTACTGAAGGAGATTTACTCTGTGTCTATCCCATGGTGTACCTGCCCTAGATGTGCATGTGTGATTTGTGGAGATTTACTTTTTGTCTAACCCAAGCTTTCTGATGGGACAATGGTGGCAGAAATTGGGAAGATTCCAATCGCTCGTCTTGTGAGCTCCTTTTTAATATCCCTGGTCTGGAGCTGAAGCAGTGATTTATGTCTGAACTAAATTCATTGTTTAAATATATCTGTGAAAGACCTGCTTTGCAAATTGTGCAACGTATTTTAAAGGGAACATACAAATATGGGTCAGTTAAGGTTGGCAGTGGGCACAAAGCTCCCCGGGTCACAGCCATTCATTTATCAGCATCTGGTCTCAATGGGCAGCGATTTCACTCCAAGTAGCCACCTCCCACACAGCTGCGACCCAGCGCGTGTCACGTACAACCATTGTGCTGTATCCATTTCTATAGCTTTTTCTGGCAACTCATTCAAGATTCGGGCTACCCTCTGAGTGAAAAAGTTGCCCTTGAGGCCCCTCATTAATCTCCCCCCTCTCACCTTCAGCTCGTGCCCTTTAGTTTTAGAACCCTCTATCCTGGGAAAAAGACTGGGTTCACTTTATCCATGCTCCTCATGATCTTGTACACCTCAGCCTTCTACACTACAGAGAAAAAAGTCCCTGCCTATCCAACCTCTCCCTATAACAGTATCGCTCCTGGGTCCATTGCCCCTGTGAATAGTTTTTGCTACTTAATGGGATTACATTTTCTCCCAAACACCTCAGACTTTAGGGAAGCATTCAGATAGTCACAATCTTTTGGGTAATTCCCTGGTTTCCCTGCTATATGTCCCTTACTTCAAAATAATTTATCTGCAGCCATTGGAAACAGTTTATCTTCTTCTGCCTCCCCCCTTGCGTGCGTGCGACCTGTTATCTGAGCAAGCTGAGTGTAACGCTATGAGCTCAGTTTCGCCTCCCAGAGGAGGACAGAGACGTTTGCGGACTGACCTGTGGTCTCTTGGTGGGAAACATCAATCAGATCCTGAACATGGAGGAGGAACAGCACTCCCAGCAATCCGAACAGCAGGATGAAGGAGAACAGGTACGAGAGCCTCATGGTCATCATAGCTCCACGTGGCAGAAGGTCGGGAACTCACTGCTGCACCGCCACCTCTCACTCCCCCTCCCCGTCTCCCACTCGCTCTCTCCCTACTCTCTGACGCTCCCTTTGGCTTACTCTCCTCTCACTCTCCCACACCGTCTCTCACCTTCTCGGTCTCTCTCCTGCTCTCGACTTCCCCTCTCTCACCCACTGAGATTCCTTCTCTCCACACCCACCCTACCTCTCCTTCCCACTACCCCACTCCCTACCTCTCTCTCCCGCTCTTTGCCTCTCTCTCTCCACCACTCCCTCTTTGCCTCTCTCCCTCTGATTCTGTGCCACTCTCTGCTTGTGTCTTTGCTCACCTATTCTGCCTCTCCCTTTCTCTCCCCCACTCCTTCTCTCCCTCTCCCACCTATTCTCCCTCTCTCTTCCCCTCTGCTTCTTGTTCTCTCCAACTCCCTCTCTTTATCCCTCCCTTTCTGAGTTTCTCACTCTCCCCTATCACCACCCCTACTCTCTCAGACCGCCTGGTACTATCTCATGCTCTCTCTGTCTTTCACTGTTTTTTACTCTAACTTTGTCTCCTTCCCTCTCGCTGCCTCTTGTGTTATGTCTCTCACTCTCTCTCTCTCGCAGTTTTGGCTCTCTCTTTGCTCTCCCTGTCGCTCATGCTCTCTCACTCTCTCCCTCTCTCACTCTCTCCCTCGCTCACTCTCTCCTTCTCTCACGCTCTCCCTCGCTCCGTCTCTTCTTTGGCCCTTGGTGTCTCCTGCACAAAATGCAAAAAAAGAAAAGGAAAATTAAATTCTCACACATCAGTGCCGGCTGTGCGTCACTGGATCTGCATATGATGCACTTGCACTTTTCTAAACTGAATCTCATTATTCTAATTTCCTGCTGCTCATAAACTGCAAAAATCTCTCCAATTCCAGCATCATCCCCCTGTTCTTCTCGCTGCTCCGGAGGGCGGCTGCGACAAATTGCTGGGAGTTGCTGCACCAGCCCCAAACTGGGCAGTACGGTCACTCTTATCTCAGCCCATTCCCAACACACGGGGTGGAGATCATTATAGGGCAACTGGCCGTTCACACTCAACCTTCTACAGTGGTTGCTTGATCATCACCAGCCTCAGAGCTCGTGATCAAAGTTCACACCGGAGCCTCCTTCACCCCTGCCCAGTATTTCATGATGTTAGATTCAGGGGATTTCAAGTCTACTTCGCTCATTCAGGGTGAGTGGGGCCAAGGGTCAATCACCCCAGGGGTCAGAGGGCGAGTGGGTCAATGATCTTCACCCCAGAGGTCAGTGGGTTAGGGTCAGGGTTGCAGATGCTGTGAACACCAGTGGGTGGTTCCAAGTTGCAGCTGGCTAATAAACAGAGTTGCCACCTTGTCGAATTGTTTTAAAGGACTGTGATTTGTAACGAGCTGAGGGTTGGGCAGTTGCTGGACTGTGTGGAGTCGGTGATTAATGTCAGTCTAACCAGTCATTGATCTCTTATTCAAAGCCTCTTAAATCCTGGATTCCAAACCCATTTCAATATTAAGACCATTTATCTGAATTGAAAATTGAGCCGCAGAAAGACTTAATTATCAATCATCGCAGCAAGTGAAGGATAACGTGGTGTTGACACACAGTCCCAGGTCAGTATACGAAAACACTGTGTTATAGAGTCATACAGCATGGAAACAGGTCCATCTAGTCCTCGATTCCCCCACTCTGGTCAAGAGACTCTGTCGTCTACCCGATCTATTCCTCTCATGATTTTATACACCTCTATAAGATCACCCCCTCATCCTCCTGTGCTCCAAGGAATACAGTCCCAGCCTACTCAACCTCTCCCTATAGCTCAGACCCTCGAGTCTTCTCTGCTCCCTTTCCAGCTTAACAATATCTTTACTAAACACGGTGCCGAGAACTGCACACAATACTCTAAATGCGGCTTCATCAACGTCTTATACAACTGCATCTTGAACTCACAAGTTCTATACTCTATACTCTGACTGATGAAGTCCAACGTGCCAAAAGCCTTTTTGACCACTCTATGTACATGCGACTCGACCTTGAGTTGACACAGTCCCGGGTCATTACAACATGGCGGAGGGACAGGCACACTGGACTGGGACAGATGCCCGGGCTGAGGACTCATGTGACAGATACATGCAGGGTGGTGAACTGTCACCCAGGGGTGGGGGTACAATGGACAGGACCTGGTCCCACCCCAGGGTGGTGGGTGAGTATACAGGCTCAGATCCCACCCAGGAGTGGGCTCGTGTTGTGTGGGACTGGCTCCTGGGAAAGATCCCTGGACCTCGCCTCACTCTCGATCCCCCTCGATCCCCGCTGTGACAGCATGGGTCTCACGGACAGAATGTCTCTGTCCGCCGGGGGAGGGACGCTCCGACTGAAGATGACCATATGCATTTAGTTCAGGTTAGTTTAGAGTTACAGCGTGGAAACAGGCCCTTTGGCCCACCGAGTCCGCACTGACCAGCAATCCCTGCACACCAACGCTATCCTACACGCACTAGAGACAATTTTTAATTTTTAGCCTGCAAACCTGTACATCTTCGGGGTGTGGACAGCAACTCTACCGCAACCCTTTATAATAAACCCATCCAAGGTTTGCGTGGATATAATTTTCAGACTGTGCTGTGTTACTTGTGATGCCACTTCCCGAGTGTCTTACAACCCCTGCCTCTCCAATCTCCCCCTCCTCAGCTCTGCCTTCCCTTTCCCCCCTCAGCTCTCCTTCTCTCCCTTTCTTTCCCCTCTCTGCCTCTTCTCCCTCCCTCTGTCCTTCACTGCCTCTTTCTCTCCCCTTCCCACTCTCCTCCACCTTATTCTTTCCCCTCCCCTGCATCTCCTTCCCTTCCTTGCTCCTTCCCACTCTCCTCCTTCCCATGCCCTTCATTCTCCTTTCCTCCCTCCCCCGTTTGCTCTCTTCTCGCCTCCTTCCCTTTCTATCCCTTGCTCCCTCTCCTCTGCTCTCTCTCACTCTCTCTCCTTCCCCTCCCCCTCCCTGTCTCTATCCCTCCTCTACCCCACCCCCTCTCCCACTGGAGCCCATCTCCAGCTGAATTCCCTTCCACTCGCATTTCAAATATTTCATCTTCAAAATGAGATCTGGAACTGCCAGCTGCTGCCATCCTCTCCCCAGTGACATTGAGACTTCTTGCATCCTCTGAGTTTTAATCAGAGCTGCTCAGCGTTGAATCCTCCTGCTCCATCAGTGGAAGCACTGATTACACACCACCTTTCATTCAGTGGTGAAATCAGATGAGGTTTCAATATCAATAAATTCATGGCTTTGCACTACCGTAGCAGCCGTCCTGGCAATGTCAGGGCACGCGGAGTGTGTGCAGACAGTGGGGCCGGTGTGAAGTGTTGGAAAGACGGAGACGGAGCAGCAGTTGTACCAAGCTGCCGCCAGCATCAGTGCCTCATGAGCGAGTGATTGTTGGCAGCCCTGAGATGGGCCACAGGCACTGGGCAGAACCGCTCCATTCTACCTCCAAACTCTTCCTGGGATCTCTTCCACCCAGAACCTAGCGTAACATCTCATCTGGTTTAACAAGGCAGCAATCCCTCAGCACTGGAGGGTCAGCCCCGATGACAGGATCAAGTCTTACTAAACATTTTGCAGTAGGAGCATTCAATCTATCTGAGGGGCAACTTTTTCACACAGAGGGTGGTGGGTATATGGAACCAGCTGCCAGACAACAACATTTAAAAGACATTTCGAGAGGCACATTGATAGGAAAGAGTTAGAGGGACATGGGCCAGGGGTGAACAGCTTGGACTAGCTTAGATAGAGCATCTTGACTGGCATGAACGAGTTGGGTTGAAGGGCCTGTTTCCGTGCTGTACGAATCTATGACTCTATCTCATCTCCTCATTCCCAACTACCCCTACCTCCAGTAACCTTTTACCCTTGCTTGTCAAATAAAAAACATTCAAATACCATTTCCACTCCATTTGAAGACAATTCCAAAGACACACAATCCTCTGGGAGAAATAAATTGTCTTAGCACTGCCTTAAATGGGCAAGTCTCTCGTGTCTTCCCTGACAAGACTTCTTAAGATTGTGGATGTTTCAAACAAATGGCTTCTCACTGTTCAACGCTCCAGCATTATCCAATCTCTCCGCAAAAGACAACCTGCCCATTCCTGAAATTAGGCAGTAAATCTTCTCTGAACTGCTTCCAATGCATTAACAACCTTCCATAAATAAGAAGGCCAATGCAGCATGCAGCATTCCAGATCTGGTCTCACCAGTGTCCTACATAACTGAAGCATCACCTCTCCACTTCTGTACTTAATCCTCCGATAACTAACGATAATATTCTGTTAGATTTTTTAATTACTTCTCTACTTGCACACCAGCCTTTGTGAGTCACGTGTAAGGGCACCCAGATCCCTCTGCATCTCAGACCTCTGCATACTCACATAGTAATGTATCTTCTTTACTGTCACATCACACATTCCCAGGGCAGGAACAGCACTGGATAGACAGAGTGAAGCACCCTCTGCACATTCCTGTCGCACACAGTGTAGGAAGGAACTACCGATGCTGGTTTATACCAAGGATAAACACAAAATGCTGGACTAACTCAACGGGTCAGGCAGCATCCCTGGAGAAAAGGACCAGGTGATGTTTCGGGTCGGAACCCTTCTTCAGACTGTCACACACTCCTGTGCCAAGATTGCATGGGTTAGAACATAGACGGCACAGCACAGGAACAGGCCCTTCGGCCCACGATGTCCGTGCAAAACTTGACGCCTATTTAAATGAATGTCCTCTGCCTGCACGTGATCCATATCCTTCCATTCTCCTGCATATCCATATGCCATTTAAAAGCCTCTTAAATGTCACTATCATATCTGCCTCGACCACCATCCCTGGCATCACATTGCAGACGTCTGCCACTCTCAGTGTAAAACACATATCCTGTACATCTTCTTTAAGCTTTGTCCTTCTGACCATAAAGCTGTGTCATCTAGTTTTTGATGTTTCCACCCTGGGCAAAAGGTTCTAACTGTCTTCCCTATCTACACCGCTCATAATTTTATATACTTCCAACAGGCTCCCCTCAATCTCCAGTGTTTCAGAGAAAACAATCCAAGTCTGTCCAAACTCATCTTATAGCTGATACCCTCGATCCAGGCAGCACCCTGTTAACCTCCCTGAACCCTTTCCAAAGCCCCCACATCCTTCCTGTAACGGGGCGACCACAACTATACACACTACTCCAAATGCAGCCTGACAGAATCTGTCTTTGGTTCAAACCAGCATCTGCAGTTCCTTCCTACACATAGAATTCTACACAGCTGCAGTTAGATAATGGGTTAGGTAATGTTTAAATTTGAAAGGATGTGACTTTTGAATGAAAATCAAATATTGTAAATATGTTAATATTAGACACTGAGTACGAGCCTGTCCTGTCCCGGATCCCCAGCTACTGGTGAGGGTGGATGAGTTGAGTGACTGGGAGCTGGAGCCTGGTGCATGCTGTCAATAATCCCCCTCTGGGTGACACTGCAGACCTCAGCCTTGGCTGTTATCTCCACATTTACCTCATCAAAACATTCAGACAGGTTAGTCAAACAGGATTTGCTTTTAATGAATCTCTGTTGGTGCTGTTTTATTAAATCTGACTTCTCCAGATTTCTGTTATTTGTTTTCCTGATTATTGTTTCTAAAAGCTTTCCAATCTCACAACGTGCTCCCTGAAACCTCTGCAACGAAGCTGAGCCACCTCGCCCAGACTGGTGGGACCACAGTGTGTCAGGGCCATGACGGGGATCTGTGCCGTCCTTGTGCCAGTGTCTGGTTCGGATCGGCCCCGGTTGGGGTCAGCATCAGTGCAGGTGTTCATTTTATACCCCAGCATGCCCAAGGGATAAAGGCCTAGTCTGTTCAAATATCAGTCACAGCACAGAAACATGCCCTTCAGCCCAACTCATCCATGCCGACCAAGATGCTCCATCTACACTAGTCCAATTTGCCTGCGTTTGGTCCATATCACTCTAAACCTTTCCTACCCATGTATCTGTCCAAAGATAGACACAAAAAGCCAGAGTAACTCAGTGGGTCAGACAGCATCTCTGAAGAAAAGGAATTGGTGACGTTTTGGGTCAAGACCCTTCTTCAGACCTGTCCAAAGGTCTTTTACATGTTGTTACTGTGCCTGCCTCAACTCCCTCCTCTGGCAGTTCGTTCCATACACTCAACTTTCCATAAACAAAATCCTAACCCAACACACTGTGTGAAAAAGAGCTCTGTCTTTATAACAGAATTGAATTATCTTTTAATTCACGCACAGGATGCATCACCATAAAGCACGGCTTGCTTTGGCAACAGCTCTGCCCAAGAGCACAACAATTTGCAGAGTTGTGGATGTAGCCTAGTACATCACACAGACCAGACTCCCCTCATCAATTCCATCTACACTTCACACTGCATCGAGAAAGGAACCAACATAATCAAGGACCACTCACATCCCCTCTTCTCCCTTTCCCGTCAGGCAGAGGATACAAAAGCTAAAAAGCACCTACCACCAAATTCAAGAATAGCTTCTTTCCCAGTGTTATCAGACTACTGAATGGTCCCCCCAATAAGCTGGGGTCTCGACCTTAGCTCCCAACCTACCACATTACAGCCCTTGCATTTTTTAAAGGGCACCTTTTCTCTGTAACTGTAACGCCATAACACTGTCACTATATTCTGCTGTCTGGTTCTTTTCTCCATGCACTACCTGTTGTGCTTGCATATGGCTTGATTGTACTCATGTATAGAATGTTTTTTTCAGTATACATGGCAATAACAAACCAGTGCCAATACTAATACATGAAGCTCAGGATGAACAGCAATGATAAATACAACAATAAACACCACGACAAGTGCAACAACAGCAGAATGGTGTATGACATCAGTTCAAAGTGGCCATCAGTTCAAATCCAAATCCAAGGAGCCTCCCAAACCCCTCCATTCTCTTCCATTTATTTTCCACAGGGACCCTTTCCCATCTTGGGCTCGCTCAACATTTAGGAATATAGGAGTAGGCCGTTTAACCTCTTTAATCTTATGCACCATTCAGCAAGATCCCAGCTAATTGTCAGTCAACTCATGCACCCATATCCCTTAATCCCTGTGGTTGACACAAACCTATCATTCACAGGGGAGTAACAAGGAACTGCAGATGCTGGAGCAAAACACAAAGTGCTGGAGGAACTCAGCAGGACAGACAGCATCTGTGGACAGAATGGACATGACAATTTGGGTCGAAACCCTTCTTCAGACTGATTACCTATCAATCACACAGGAGTTTCACCTTCATCACTCTCTGTGTTCCAAACTTCACTCTGAAAACACAAATGTTTAATCATAACTGATGTAAAATCTACAAATCTTCAAATACATAATCTTGTATCCAAATTCTGAAAAACACAGCCATGAATGCAAGCCTAGGGAAGCAGACACCATCTGGTGAACCTAAGTTTAATGCAGAGACACATCACAGGGACTATGTTCTAATCAAGAGGCGTCTATTCCGTGCATACTTTATAACTGCAGATGGCGTGAAAATTTGGATCAGTGATGCCCCTATTTGGGGTGATGAATATGCTCCTGGAACACATGGCACAGTTTTGAATCGAGCCGGTGCCACAGTGTTGAGGGTAAACAGAACGTTGAGGGTAAACAGAACACTCATGAATGCAACCAGATGGTGACACCAGTTGGGTGGGCTTTGTTGTGACAACCCCACTCCCTCCCCTCCCTTGGGCATTGTAATCTCTTCACTCGCCTCTTGTGGGTTTGCTGCTGACTGCTGCTTTGTTTTGTTTTGTTGCTTCAACTTGCACTAGTGATCAGACCTGCCCAGAACACAAAGCCCCAAAGGACCCAAACACAGAATTAGCCACTGATCTCGGGAGAGTGACTGCCCTTGGCATCAAGGCAGCCTACGACTGTGTGGCCTGAAGGAGTGGTGAGGCTGAACGCAGTGGGCAGCAAAAGGGAAAGCAGCGATTCTCTCTGTGATCTGCTGACTCCAAGTTCAGCTTCCCCTCTAGGAGAACAGGCAGATCCACCTGCAGCAACTATCCCCAACCTTTGGATGGCAAAGGCTGGTTGGACCAGTGGCGCACTTCACCAGTTGCGCTGCCAGCAACAGTTGATTTTTGCTTCAGTGCGTCTCCTTGGGAACAGTCTGTAGAGCCCAGAGTTATACAACTCCTCGAGGTGAACCTCGATACACACCCTTTCCAGATGTCTTGGCAAATGCTCAGTCCAGGTGCCGTCCAAGTCACACACCATCCCGCCTTGGAAATATATCACTGTCTTCACCGTCACTGGGTGTAAACCCTGGAACTCCCTCCTCGACAGCCCTTTCACCACAGGATTGCAGCAGTTGGGGGAGAGAGGGAGCTCATCGTTCACTTTTCAATGAGGGATGGACTATAAAAGCTGATACAATCAACGAGGCCCAGATCCACACTGCAGCCACTTCAAGGGCATCAAATGGAGCAAGTACAACTTGGCCTGTAGGCCGTCTGCCCAGACGAACCGGTAGCACAGGTAACTGCAGATGTTGGAATCTTGAGCAAAACGCAAAGTGCTGGAGGAACTCAGCAGGTCAGGCAGCATCTGTGATGGGAATGGACACAAGATGTTTTGGGTTGAGAGCCTTCTATAGATTGATCGAGTACGTGGGAGAAAGCTGGGAAAGAGAGAACTAGCTGGTCTTCTGGTGCAAGAGGCTGTCCAGGACTGAACACTGCAGACTGACGGTAAGAAAGCAAGAGTAGAGCATGCTGAGAGACGCACTGAAGCTTGGTGCAGCCACCTCATGGTCTCCAGGTGCCAAGGTAGCAACCGAGGCTCTCCAGCTACCGGGAACAGAGGAGCTGGGACTGTGCACACGTCACTTGGTATTGCTTGTGCAAATGCGTGTGAAAGAAAACGATGTCTTACTGACACCATGCAATGTTGCAAGCAAATGCAATACGTCTTGTGCTGTAAATAGCGACATACGCGTGTCGTGTATTATATATTTGTACATTTTTAAGAAAAGATATATTTGGAAAAATGTCCCCATGGTTACTCTGCTGAGGAATGTAGCCAATGAACACTGCGGTCTGCTCCGCCAGAGTAATCGACCACACAGTCGAGGGATCACTGGCAAGGGTCCGCAGCAAACTGCTTCTGGCCTTCTGAGCACAGCCCAGGAACATTAGATTACCTTACAAATGCAGAGAGACAGCCCTGTGTACTGAAAACACACAGCCCCACATCCAGTACAAATACATAGCCTAGAGCACTGAGGAAGTATGAAACCCCCTACACAGTGTGACAGCTGAGGGGTGGAGTGGGGAACACAAAGCACAAACACAAGGGTGAATGAAGAACTCTGCAAAACCTTGTCAACATTCTGCAATCAGATCATTTCAGAGCATCGTCCGTGGCCCTAATGGAATGATATTTGATAGGGGTTGGAACCTCCTGCCTCCCACAGCAAAGGACCGACCGTGACTCAGCTGCTCCATGTTGGGCAGTCAGCCCAGTGGACAACGTTTTTTAAATCCTGGGCTGTGCATCATCTCGCCAGGGAAGGAGTTGTCAGGGTGTCAGTCTCTGGCAGGCAGCCGGTCTATAGACTGGCTGGCCTGCCTCATCACAAACTGAATGAAAGTGTTCACCCAATCCTCCAACACCAACCCCACCCCAGACCTCAAACCCCTCCTCATCCCTATCCCATCCCCACCCCAGTCCATAGACCCCTCATCTCAACTACAACCTCCAGCCCTGGACACCCCCCCCCCATCCCTCAGTCCCCTCAATGCCCAGCCCAATCCCCTCCTCCTCCAGCTCTCCGTCACCCACCCACCCCAGTCCCAGCCCCCCCCCAGCCAAACCTCCAACACCAATCCTCACCCCCACCTTCCAATCCCAGACCCCATTCCAAAGACCAAACCCCAGCCCAAAGTGAGAGGCTGAATGGGTAACCCTGGTGCCAACCTGTATGTGGGGTGTGTGATGGGGTGGAGGTGTACACCCACACCCACCCTACACCACCCCCACCGCACCCCCACACCCACACGTACACTTTCATTCATCCCCACCCCACATGCAGACCCTCACACAAACTCTCTCGCAACACAAAACCTCACATACACATACATATACACTCCCACACACTCCCCCTACACACCCCCACACACTCTCCACACTCAACGTGCACACACGCCCAATCCACCCCACACCTACCCCACCCCATACACACTCCGCCCCACACCCACCCCACACCCATCCCACCACACCTCCACCCCACCAGACACCCCACACCCACCCCACCCTACATCACATTAACCACCCTACACCCCCCCCCCCACACACCCACCCCACCTTACACCTACACCCACCCTACACCACACCCATCCCACACCCACCCCGCACACACCACCCACACCACACCTACCCCACACCCACACCCAACCCGCCACATACCCAGTCCGCTACACCCAGCCAACCCCACCACAGACACCCCATACATTCACATACCCCACTCACACGACACCGTCAGGGAAACCACCCCACACACACCGTCACACATCCAGTACACACACCCTACATACACACACCCTCACACTCACCACCCACACCCACTCTCAGATACTCCCTTACAGACAGACTCGCTAACTCTCCCTCACAGACAGGCACACACCCCACAGACACACACACCAATACCTGCCCCACAGACACACACACCCTGTGGCCGGACTATCCCACAGCTCACTGACCTGTGCTGAACGCTGTGAACGGACACACTCACTCTCTCCTCCCGAAGGAAGCGATGAACAAGGTCGATTGCAATCCTCTTGCCCGAACCGCTTGTGCGCGCATCTGCCCGCTAGCCCGGAGCCGCTTTTGTTATATTCCTTCACAATTCAATCAAAGTTGCCACCAAAAAACGAGGCAGTTTTGATCTGGAGCAGGCTGTGCTGACGAGGCGGGAACGCTCCCTCCTCACTCTGACAGCTCCGGGCGAGCCGGAGGATCAACCTTCTCCCAAGAACTGAATCTGTGTGGCACACCTGACAGCTGAAACAGGGTTGAGATTTATATAAACCTGCTCTGTCATAGCAACCAGGCGGAGGGGAGGGGAGAGCCGGCAAGGACAGAGCCCGGCGGTTCGGCTCCCCACCCTGCCCCGCTGACCTTCAGCACCGAGCCGCTGTCCTCCAGCGCTGCCCTGCTCCCCCGGGAGATACCGGCTCCAGCACTCGCTGCCCCGTGGCTCAGACAGGTGTGCAAGCATCCACACACGCCGGGCTGCGAGTGTGGGCGTGTATGAGTGCAAGTGTGTGTGGGCAGTGGACACACGAGTAGCCGGACTATTCACGCGTGAGTGTGTCAGCGCGACTGCGTGTGAAAGCGATGGTGTGGCTGAGTGTAAAAGTGTTAGTGTAACTGAGTATGAATTTGTTAGTGTGACTGAATGTGAATATGTCAGTGACTGAGTGTGAACATATGGTGTGACTGAGTGTAAACACACTGATGTGATTCGGTGAGTGAATGTCACTGTGGTGTAAATATGTCAGTAATAGTGAATGTGTTGGTGAGTTAGTGTGAATGGCAGTACAGTATGAGTGTGAATGTGCCAGTCACTGTAAATTGCTGTGTAAGTCACTGTGTCTTTTGAGTGTAAGCATGTCAATGTCAGCAAGTGTGAACATGCATGATGGCATATAATTCAGGTAAGCATGTGAATGCACGGCAGTGAGTGTGTAAATGAATATGTGAGGTGTGAGTGTGCGTGTCAGTGAGTGCGAACACGTTATTCTGGGGAGTGTCCATCAGTGCCCGTGTTACTGTTGGTGACCAGTTCAATGTCAGTGAACGACTGTGTGAGCAGGGTGGTGAGTGTGAGCAGGATGGTGAATGAGTGTGAGCAAGGCAGTGCGCGTGAGTGGGTGGTGAATGAGTGTGAGCGGGACAAATGAGTGTGTTTGTGCTGAATACCCGGGTGTGAGAGCGGCGTTGTCCGCCTGACCGGGATCGATGCCCACCCGCATGCCCTCAATCTGGTCAGGAGGTAAGTATTGGGTAGATTGGTTGATGTTAATCTTGCATTTGAGGGTCTTGGAGGGAGGAGATGGATAAGCAAAGGGAAAATAATTTGCAGAGGAGAATTGCGACTGGGTCCAGATATCAGTTTTTGAAGGAACAATAAAATGACTTTGTGGGAATGGAGCAGAAGAGAGACAGAGAGATGCCAAGAGGAACTGAGAAGAGATAAAGATGAGACATGACGGAACAAGGGACAGAACCAAATACTGATATGTTGATATCTGCTGCCTGCAGACTGAACAGAATTAAATGATGAAATTCAGGAAAAACGCTGCGATTTTAGCAGGACATCAATCAATTTCCTCCCTGGTTAATAAGAAATGGTGAAATGATGAAAGCCAGCAAGAATCCAAAT